>CM045772.1:84446774-84880385 GCA_025200525.1 Camellia lanceoleosa | reverse complement strand
TTATCTTATGTATTGCTTTCATGATAGTTGCATGATGCAAATGAAACTCGAAAATGGTGGATCCTTGGACAATGCCAATCAAGAAATTGTTGAATTGGGATGGAACAAAGGTCGGGGTTGTGGAATGCACAATTGCATCAACAGATTCTTAAAGCATTGATACATCACGTTACAGTTAGGTCCCTAGTTGTTGGAAAGTATAAGTTAAACCATGTCACAAAGTCGATCGCGCCTATGTTAGCACTAATCGTGAAATGTTTGTGCTTAAGGATGCTATTGGAAGCACTATTCCTTAGCCAACCCATTTCGTAGCTTTGACTTTGAGTAGAAATCCTAACATCTATGGATAGTTTTTGAGGATTTTGATGAATAGATTTCTATAATTTTTGAATAGTTTTGGGTTAATGTTTACAAACTTATATGTGTACAGTTTTGGATGGTTTATAACTTTTTGGATAATTTAGAACTTAAGTATAGTCCTTTTGGATGGGTTTGAATGTATATATTGACAATATTTGAATGTATAAAATTTATGGACATAGTTATTTTTTTATGGTTGAAACAATATTATTGTGATTAATTGATATACTGTGAAACTTGTTTGTAATATTAGATTGTACAAAAACAGGTCAAAATAGAACCTGCTAAATTAAAAAAAAAAATGCACAATCTACTGACAAACAAATTTAGCCATTATAACGAAATATTCTACAGCATTCTATGAACGTCGTGGTATATTCTACTTATCTACGGCGGGCTAAGAAAGTCATTATATTACATATTTTACAGCGCACAATAAGCGTTGTTATTTATCCCACCAAATAACATCATGCAAAAATAGTCATAGAAAGTAATAACGGCACAAAATGGTCATTAAATAGTCTTTAACGGCATACTATAGCATACAAAGCATGTCATAGAAAGAGTAACAACGACGCACAAAGCCTTTGTTAAATAGTTTTTAACGGTGCACTATGGCATGTCGTTGAAAGTGAATGACTTTTCCATGACTAGCCATAATATGACATGGCCTTCTACGCCGTAGAAGGGTTTTACGGCGTGCATTGTCAGTAAAACCCTTTTTTTGTTGTAGTGAAAGAAGTTCTTGAAACTATCAAGGTAAAGAACACCAACCATTATTGATTTTTATTATTTCTAAAATTGGTTTTGTCTCGCTTTACTTTTCTTTGTTGATTTATTTCAAACCAAATTTTTGCTTACATAATTTGGCATATCCGGTGGGACTTATCTAATTTGGAGTTATGGCGGCGAAGAAGCGATCGATGTTTATGGAACCATGCCTTCAAGTGGCATGTCTATGTCTTATGCACCCATGAATGCAAACCGCCAATGGAGTGGCGGTATTCATGGATATAAATTATTAATGGAATGTCTCATGTTCCATGTCTAAGATTGCCAATATTATGGTAACAATTCTAACACATATTGCCAACATAATGGCATGATAAATGATATGAAAATAATGATTCGGCATTGTGATGATGAAATGTGTTGATGTGAGAATGAAATTTTATCTCTAGAAGATAAAATTGATTATCTTGATTGGCGAAAAGTTCAAACAATTGTGACACTGCCATATTATTTGAGATCAGAAACACAAAATCATTTTGAGATTGAAATTTTTCAAGGGAAAGAAGCATTGAATGTTCTTACAAAAGCCAAATTTTATGGCTTTTCGGATGTTCCTTGCACACATTTAAAATTTGTGAATGGTGGAAAATTTGCTCCATCAATTGTCACGGTTGAAAATAACAAAAGGCATGAAAATACAAATTTGATAACAGGGGAGCAACTTCAGAAAGAAAAAACTCAATTTGGGTTTTCAAAAAATATTTTCAACCCATTATTTGAAAAAGAAAGTCGGTCAACACTTTCTGGATGTTCAAAAAATTATTCAAACCCATTGATGTGTGAAATAAAAAATTAGCCATTTTTTGCAACTCTTAATCTAGAGAATGGTGCAAATAATGTGACTAAAAAGTGTGATTTTAAGAATGGTGAACAATCATCACAAAATGGTGGTGAAGATTTACTTGGCGGCATGATATTTTGCCAAACATGGCAAAATTAATGGTTAAAATCCCCTTCTCATTTGGGAGAAAAACAAGTTTTTGAGCCAAACATGACTAAAATTGGTGAACAACCAAATGTTCATGGATTCAACATTTTTTATATTATTCAACATGATGAAATATATGAATTTTTAAAGTCAATTTATACTATGGCTTTTGTTATTCAAAATTCTTTGGATTTGTGGGTCACACCAAAATATAAATTTGATGAAGTGGCTAACAAAAGCACAAGGTTTAGAAAGTATATTGATTGCTTTACATATTTTTGAGTGAAAGAAAATTGGCCAAAAATTGGCTCACTATTTGTATTTTGTCGAATATCATGCCAAGATAATAAGTGGCTTTGGAAAATAATTAGTTGTGTTCTCTTTTGAAATATTCATTGGTTTGAGCAAAAGAAAATTGGCCCTCATCATTTGCATTTTGTCGCATACCATGCCAAGATAATAAGTGGCTTTACCTTAAATATATATATTTTAGTGAATATAGGTTGATTCAGATTTTATCCTTTATATCATTTAAGGTAAAATTTATTTTTACCTCAAATGAAGGGAGCATTGTTGATACTATATTTTATTTTCCTATCAACTGTGGCTAAAATAAGTCAAATCTAATCTTGTTAATGGTGGATTGTTGACTATGGTATGTTGATTCAGACCATACCATCTTATAAGAGTAACTATGGCCACATTTATTTATTTATTATTATTATACAATTTGTTGGTATTTGTGCTGCAAGTAGGTGGTTACAAATTGAAGTGGTGCCATGTGTGATTATGGTATAGCTAACATATTGGAAAAACTTCCAACATTGCTAATATATTGGGGTAGTTTTTTATGCTGTGACAAAAGACAAGAATGTAGCTTTAGAAGAAGAAACTGTCTATCAGTCTCTTGCCAAAGGAAACCAACCGTGGGTTTTGAGAATAAATAGGCAAAGAAATTCAAGCAGAGGGACATCAATCAAATCCAACAACTCTACATGAGTTCAATTAGGTAGCTTCTAGCATAGGAATATTTTATTCTCTTTAGGAGTAGTTTTAATTTAATAATTCTGTAATGATTTTCTGGTTCTTACAATCAGTAAACTTTTTTATGATTCTTTTGTATTTTTGTCTTTGTTCTTATTCAAATCTTTGTAACAAGTAACAATTTAACAATTCAATATCAATTTTAATTTGTTTCTCTCTATCGATTACCTTCAAAAAAGTCAATGAAACTGTAAAGACAAAAAACACCAGCCATATTACTTGATTTGTTTGTTGTTTGTAAAAATTTATTTTGTCTGTCGATTTTTCTGTCAATTTACTTCAAACCAAATTTTGGTAACAGAAGTAATCCAACATCTTCCCTCACTTGTAATCTTCTCTTGCACACGGAGATTCAAAAAGAAACAAAATGCAAACAGAAAGACCCAAAACTTCTCATTGTTTGAGCTCTAATACCATATTAGCAAATAAGAGAGAAAACAATGATATGAATCCATCAAAACCTAATTACATAGTTGTGCAAACTAAAAATTAGATAAAAAAAAATACATAAAATAGACTAACGGGTGGCATACGCGATGCGTGTACAATTCAAATAAGTAAAAATAAAAGAAAATAATAATGAAATTAATATTATAATATGTATTTAGCTTAAGTGGTAGGAGTCCTCTTACTTTAAACCCATGGTCATGGATTCAAGTCTTGCCCACCTTTGTGTAACTTAAATATATATATATATATATATATAAAACTGCCCTGTGGCATGAGAAAAGTAAGGTTTCACTATACAAATTGAGACATTCACTTAATAATAGCATATAGATAGATAGATAGATAACAAAACTCTAACCCACTCTCATGACTAAAATACCCCAAAAGAAAATATAAAATAACCAAACTACATTTCACACTTTCAAAGACCTACAGTAGGTAGAACAAGAAGCACTGAAAAAATCAGAGTCTACACCATGATTTTAAGAACATGGGCTCTCCCATTCTATAAAATTTGTTATGGAATTACACAAAAATGCATGGATCGTCCTCATCCCCACAGTTATTAACAATCCATCATAGGAATCGCTAAAACTACAATTGAATTGCCAGATTATTTGCAAAGGAAGTGAAAATTTATCTAAATAATTTCCCATTCAGAATCACAAAATCATGATCCACAGTCTCCATTTTCGTTGTAAGCGCAGGTGGTGCTAAACTCTCTCCTTTGTGTTGATTTAATCCTGCATCACGATCTCCATTCCCGGGTGCTTGCTGCTCACACTCCTGCTCTTTCGCTGACTTCATTTTTGCAGTAAAAGCCTCACATATTTTCTTCTGAAAGTAAAAGAAATCATACGGCAGTTGAAGTCCATGCAGCAGGAAAGCGAGTTCTAACAAAATAATCTAACAAGCGTCGTTGTCAAATCTCGAATCAAATCGTGAATTTTAATATTAATTTTATTTAACATAAAAAAATCATTTTATATATGTACATATATAAACACACATACAGTGGTTAAAATAAAATAAATATCAACATGACTAAATTTTATATATGCATATAAAAATATGTATATCAATATAATTATTATTATTAATTTTTTTTGGTGGAAATGACATTTCATGCATTATGCAAATAGAAGTGAATCAGTATGAATCACAATTGAATCAAACGATTCACTTAATTTAAGTTTGAACAGCACGAAACAAATCATTTTGGTTGAAACTTGTATTGAAATGTATTGTGAGTCATAAGATTCTAACAACCACGCTTACAAGAATGAATCCATAAGTTATATTAATATACTTCAAAATATTTGTTTCAAACTACAAATTTGTAATATAAATTACTCATGGCACCAAATTTTAAACAGAACACTAAATTCACAAGAGAGGGATCATGCACCTTGTATGATTGACTTTTTGCTGCTCTGAGACAAACAGAACAAAGTTTAGCGCTATCCACCACAACACAACTCTCATCAAGCTTTAGTTCACTAAAATTGGTGGTTTCCATGGCTGGTTCAATAACTTGACCATCTGTGAACTTTTCTGCACCGACATTGTCTGATCCTTCTGCAACTTAAAACAAAAGAAAAATGCAAGTTATACATGTTTTAACTTTTCAGTTATCATCACACTGAATCCAACACAAGAAATATATAATTGAACAAATATCAAATGATTAGCAGATAACTAGCAACAAAACAGGGGAAAAAAACTTTAAAATAAGCTGGAATTATAGAAAAGGATTTTAAATAAATATGCCATGTGATGAAAATGATAGATGCCGTGTGATCCCCAAACTACAATTACTAGCATAGTAGCATCATAGCATGTCCGCTCACTAAAAGAAAAATACTCCCTATCTATGTTAAACGGACTCTTCAAAATAAATCAAATACCTATGTCGGACACCCAACACTTGGACAAGGACATGGGATGTGTCAGATACTTTTCATCAAACACTTCCAATATAATTATATTTAACATTACTATTATATGTAGATATTATTGTACAATTGTTATAAATGTCTTTTTGACACCACACATAGCACAATTTTATCTCACATACTTGATTAAAAATATAAAAGAATTGACATTATTTTGCCAAGTCCGCGTATCCTTAAATTTATGATTTGATGAGCCCGACCTCTAAATATATACCCACATCCAACACCCGTACCCAGGTCCATGTAACATAGCTCCCTAAAGATTCTACCCAATTTTTCCCTCTCAACATTTTTATAAGGTTGTGGCCGTTTTTGTGAGACTTTGACCCTTGTTCTTCTTTTTTCTCTATTCTTATTCTTTCACATATTTTTTTATCTTCTCTTTTGTATCAATTCTCCACATATTTGGCCTTTTGGGATCAATTAAATAGTTGAATGGATTTCTTAATAGTCATTCTACATCAATACCTCAGTCAGCTTCTTCATCAACAGAAAGTTTCGCTCTGTTACCTGCTCTCATAGTCACTTGCATTCATGGTAGGTTGCATCTTAGGTTTTGTGCCCTATGTTTTAAAAGCATAAATATTATTTTTGTTAGGGTTGATCTAAGGTCATTTTCTACATCAGTGGCTGGTGATCGATCCCCTCCTGAGGTGATCAATTGCCATAGCAGAGGAGGAGATCAATCCCTTGCATTGATCGCTCTTCCTCATTTTTTAGCCTACTTAGAAGATCGATCGCCCTTCTTTGTTTGCCGTCTATTTGAGCTTCAAGAAGCTTGCGATTGATTGGGGGAGTGTGGGGATCAATCCCTCGAACGGGATTTTATGTATTCCCATCAGATTAAATTTTAGGTTGATTCCTTGCTATATAAGCATCCGTCTAATATTTTAGGGTAACCAAACTCATTATTTTACGCAGCCCTTTTTGCTAAGAGCTTGAAAAATTTGGAGACCAAAATTTTCATCATATGTGAGTGAGTGATCAAAAACAAAAACCGTAAAAAATCCTGCATTGCATTGTCCTCTCACTCCTGGCCGCTGGGTTAACAAAGTCGTCGGTGTATGAAGATTGAGGCAGGAAGCTTTGTGCTGCTCAATCAAGTTAAAGGAGGCTGACTGGGTAAGGTCGTGCTTGTGGAGCATTTCAAGACTTCAGAGATAGAGTTAACCAAGGTTCGGTTGTAATCCTTCCTCTGTCCTGCAGTGGATTTTGCTTAGTATTGGTACCATGGTTTTTCCCCTCTTGGAGAGTTTTCCTGGAGGGTCTCCACGTTAATTGTTGTGTCTTCCATCTCGAAGTTATTTGGATTTTCAATGTAATCACAATTTAATTTTAATCATCAAAATTAATTGGTAATCTTGAGATAATTCTTGAAATTGGCCTATTCAACCCCCTCTAGGCACAATTATCTTGGGCTCCAATATTTTTTTAAAAATAATTAAAATACATAAGAAAAGACCGAAATGACAATTTACCAGAATCTGCAATGTTAACATAATCTTCTGATTCAGAAACTTCATTGGGTAGCTCAAACCCAAGCCAACAAGAATCTGTCACAGATGCAGTCACAAAGGTAGCAGCACCAGCCGGAGTAGAATCAACAGAAGTAAATAAAATTAAAGAAAGAAGAACATATAACAAATAGGATAACAAAACCTTACCACTTGATATTGCTGAGCAAGCATCAACTGAAGTAAGTCCAGTATCAGAAACTCTACACTTGCAGGACTCAACTAAAATAACTGAATTAGCTGATGGCAGCACATTTGAATTGTCAGCTGTGGTAAGTCCAGTAGTTTCCCCTTCCTTCGTACAAGAGTGATACCCATCTAGTGATACTGGTGTTGACAAATCATCTTGACCATCCCATCTTTCATCATCAGATGTGTTGACTCCACAAAATAATGATGTCAAACTTGAATCTTTCTCTGCAGTATCAACTGCTACTGGAATCTCTGTTGGGAATGGTTTCTTCGCTGTGGCATTTTCCATTACACTCACATTTAACTTTTTACTCATACCAATATCATCCTTTTTCTTTGACAATAAATCAATATGTTTCTCATCCACAGGTTCCATACAATATTGATGGGCCAAAGAGTTTTTGTTGCATAGTCCCTTCTTAGGGTCAATGTCAACACCAATCATTGAGCTTTCCTGAGCTGTGAGACTAACATTTTTATTTTGTTGAGGAGATAATTCAGGAGCTACCCCTTCCATGAAATCTGGTGAAAATGAAGGCATCACATCATGCACAAATTCTGAACAGAATTGTTTTATATTGGCACCCATTGTCTGCACTTGGTTTTCAATATTGGCGCCCACTGTCTGCAATGTCAAAATACAAAAACAATTTCGATTTGATAAACATTAGCAGCATCAGGAGCATAAATGATATGAGATATGGTAAACCTTGTAACAGAGTAGCTATTCAACCTGATGCAGGGAGAATAAACAACAGAAAACACAACCACAGCAAAACATGGTTTCACAATTTCCTACCCTAGGCAAAAAGGTAGACTCAGATTTGTCAAAGGAACGCAAATCAATTTGAAGGTAGATTAGATAGAAAAAAATTGTCATCATTCAGCATGTCTAAATGCTTCCTGTCCAAGTGAGCAATTGATATTTATGTGGCAAACGTAGCAGCTCTAGTAGCCAATACAATATGACATACAGACATGTAGCCTAAGAAGCACGGCCACTTCTATGAAGGAGCCGTGTCTTGTTGGACATCGACATTCTGTGGACTCCCCTAAAAGCGTGTCCGACGCTTCTTCAACGTGTCTAAATTAAAAAAATTCATTCATAATATCGGACTTAAAAGAGACTTTGGCAGCACTTCTTGAACCATTGGAGCATAACCTATGTGATAAATCTCTTCATAGTAACAACGTTCTGCATTTATAAATACTCAAATCAATTTAAGGGTAGAACGAATAGAAAATTTGCCTATGTATGAAAATCAGGAGTGATTTAAAATTTTTCTATCTAGTTTTCTTTTTCTTTTTTTTTTTAAACTATTCAGACCATTATTCCAAAATAATATTTGGAATCTAAAATTTGTCCCACATTTGAAGCAAAAATTGGGTTAAGCTTGAAAGAGTCCAACCAGAATGTTCAAAATTTTGAACACGTTTAACAAGAACATGGTTCGATTTGTAGCAAAAGAATCAGTCACAACTTTATGGATTAGATAAATGTCCACATTAAGGCCTTGTTTGGGGACAACATTTTAGCCAAATAGTCAAAAAGTCACTATAAGTTGTCACATCACTCTCTATACTATCCATTGAGCATCTCATCTTAGTTCAAAAAATCGATAATAAACAAGAAGAAACATCTCAAAAGAAAAACAATGTACATTGATTAGAAGAGGGAAAAAGGAGAGGAAGGTAAATGCAAAACCTCATGCACACCATCCACCTCCAAGCATAGAATTTCAAACTTCTGGCGTATCTCCTCAACCCAGTCCATAACTTTATAGTTAAATTTTAACTTAATGCAACACCACTGTCCCAGGGAAGGACAGAACAAATGTATATTTCTTTCCCTATTCACTGAAAGTGTGGCACACACCTGCAACATTCAGTTTAAATGGTAACATGATGAACACTAACATGAAATGATATGGCAAGACACCCGATTGCTAGATTATTATAACTTGGCTAAAGAAAAACAAGAAGCAGAAGAAACAAATAAATGCTGAAGATCACCTCAAGATATAAGTAACAAAACCAATCACAAGCTTAAGGAAGATGATTGCACGGAAATAACTATATAATCAAATAAATGGAGCTGTACCTTCACACATACATATATGTACTTGTATGGATATATGTGTGTGTGTGTGTGTGTGTGTGTGTGTGTGTACAAAAATATAGCTATATACATAGATATAAATTCCCATCCTTGAGCACAAATTGTCTAAGCACAGTATGAAGACCCCTGCATGAATGTGGCCCAAAAGGGAAAGTCCTTGATATTATCCAAAGTTAATAACACAAAACAATTTTATTTCTATGTCCAAACAGCATTGCTGGAATTGAAAAACAGACTAAGAAAAACAAAAACAAAAACAAAAACAAAAACAAAATTAAAAAGTATATTGTTAACATTAAAGTTTGCAATGTCACAGCCACTATGCCAGACACCTTGAACTAAACTCTAGGTCACAAAATATTGCCAAACATGTTAGTGGCTACTAAATTAGTGATCTTAGTACAACATGGAGAAGCCTCTTCAATACAAAATCAAGTCAGCCTTTGAGATTTTAATTTATGCCTGATCTTATATTGGTGCTTTTGGCTCTGATCATTATTATAGTTGTTGTAGCATGCAAGAACTTTACAATTATATTAATGTCTTTTTTTTTTAATTATATTTTCTTCCTAGTTTGTGTTTATTAGTTAAAAATAGACAACAAACTGCCCACAAAATCTGCTTCACAAGAGTCTAAACTATTGCTTAAATTTCACGATTCTAGCTGAATAACTCTCTTTATGCCTGCTCTCAAACACAGCAGAAATTGATTATCTAAAATTTGTAAAAGAAAGGATAGCCTTTTGTGAAAGTCCATTCGTAAGGACGTGCGCAACGATCTAAAGGCTTACAATGAAAACAAACAGTTAGGCCATTCTTGGCTACATTATGCAAGAGAGTCCTAATTTCCAGTTGTGGGTGTTAGGATAGTAAACCCCGCAGAAGCAATAAATTGTGGCAAGGAAGTTTCAAAAGGGAAAGAAGCCATAAGCAACAGGAATGCAGAAAAAATAAACTCGTGAAGGACGCTAAACAAAACACGCAGCAATACTCATGGGGGTAACAAAAGGGCCCAAATACAACAGTCTCTTGGGGCCCAAAGTAGTACATTTTGCAAACTCCGACAACTCAACAAGAGGGCTAGAAGAACAATAAAAAGGGTTAAACTCCTCAACTGAGTCATTTGGTCCTACTTGTCATGGTCCCATAAAAGCCACTCCAGGACTTTTATGCATTTCCATTAAACATAAAGCTCTAAAAACAATCGTGGCGGGGTTAGAGCAAAAAATGACTCCCTCTGGAATAAGAATCTCCTTCCTATATGTGGAATACCCATATTGATGTCTTCTTTAGTCAGCTAGCAGGACCAAAACAGCTGATAGGCCTCAAGAATTGCCACCCATATTTCAGTCCTATCAAAGAAGGCCCAAGTCCAGCCCAGCAAATTGCACAGCAGCACATGTTTTTAGGAGTTGTTTAGATTTGGATTAGATAATTATCCTTGTTTCATCCTGCTATTTCAGATTTGGTTGTTATCTATTTAATGGTTATGTTAGAGTCCTATTTAATTGTTATGCTAGAGTCCTAGTCTATGAAGCACCGACATGTCCCCAGGGCCTGCGTACGAGTGTCGGACACGTACACGCGTCGGACACGTGGTGGACACATGTCCGACACTCTCTCTAACGTGTCCTCTTCTTTTTTTTTTGAATTTTTGTAGTCGGACACGCCATGGACACTCTGTGACACTTTCCGGACACGCATGAGGACGATCGAAGCCCTAACTGTTGGAGAGAAAGAGATCAAGGGAGGAGAGGAGGCAGAGAAAGAGATCGAGGGAGGAGAGAAGACAGAGACAGAGAAAGAGATCAAGGGAGGAGAGGAGAGGAGCCCTAACTTGTTCAAATCAACTGAAGAAGCTGAGGTATTCTTCATCTGCTCTCTTCTTCTTCACCTCCTCCTCTTCGTCTTCTGTCTCCTTCATCTTCTTCTCCTCCCTTTTCTTCGACTTCTCCTATTCTCTCTCCCTCTCTGATTTCAGTTTCCCCTTTTTTGTTTCTCTTTTTTCTTGTTTTTCCCTTTTTATTGATTCACCCGTGTCTCTCTCTCTCTCTCTCTTTTTTTCTATTTCTCCTCCTTTATTTTCTTCCCTCTTTTTTTTTTTCTTTTTTCTTTTTTTTATCCTTATTTTTATTAAACCTGACATTCATAAAATAAATTACTTTTATTTTTAAAAATATGTTTATTAATTTTTTATTATTATAATTGTATAAAAATTAATAATTTTCTTTTTATTTTAGACATATAATAAATAAATAAAATTACATATATTAAAGCGTGACCCCGAATGTGTCGTGTCCCCATTTTTTAAATTTGCATGTCCCCTATCCGTGTCATGTCCATATAGTGTCTGTGTCATCCGTATCCATGCTTCATAGGTCCTAGTTGAGTCAAAGTGTTATTAGGATAAGGAATGGAGATGCTTGTAACCTTATATATTTGATTGAGAGCAATGAAACAAACAAGCAGAATTATCCTACAAGGATTTGGGAGGTGGTGACTCTCTTGAACAAGTCTCGATGTGATAGGCCTAACCTATCAAGGGTATTAGAGCCAAGTTGATCATAGATGCCAGCAGCAACTAGATCTGCAATGGAGGCAAGAATAGACAAGACTGAAAATGACATACAGAAGATTGCAAGTGAGGTGAGAAAGATTAAAGACTTGCCTGTTGCCATGGAAGATTTGAAAGTCATGGTGGCAGGGTTGGTTTCAGAGCTGAGGGATTGGCGGATTGGGTCAAGCCAAAGGAGGGAAAAGACCTTGATATCAGGGATAATAACATCTTACCTCGCACAGCCTGTCTGGATTTTCCATTATTCTCTGGGAATGATCCTAATGAATGGGTTTTCCACAGAGAAGTTTTTTTCAGCCCATCAGACACTGCAACAGATAGAATGTTATTGGCATCATACCATTTGAAAGGGGAAGCAAATCAGTTGTACCAGTGGTCTGAAGGCAATAATCTGGGCCACACTTGGGATCAACTTAAGAAAGATTTGTTGGTTCGATTTGGTCCAACAGCTTTCGAAGACTTTAATGAAGCCCTTAAGAACCTCCGACTGGTAGGGACTGTGAGGGAGTATCAGGCTGAGTTCGAAAAGTTATCCACTCATGTCAAGGAGTGGCCAGAAGCTGGATTGATTGGTAACTTTATTGGAGGACTAAAGGATGAAATTCGATGCAAAATCAAGATGTTCAAACCTGCAACCCTTACAGAAGCTATTGGTCTGGCGTGTCTTCAAGAAGATAAAATACAACATTGACGCAACTCTTTTGGAAATTAGAAAGGACGTCCAAAGACCAACAATGTTGACTCGAAGCCACAACTCACAGCAGCACCTGGGGTAGCAACGAAAGGTAATGGACATCCCTTCCGACGGATGATGGGGTCAGAGATGCAAGCACGAAGGGAAAAGGGTCTTTGTTATTACTGTGACGATAAGTTTGCACCTGGCCATCATTGCAAAACCATGACGATAAGTTTGCACCTGGCCATCATTGCAAAACCAAAAGGGTGTATCTCTTAATAGGTGATGCAAAATGAGGAGGTTGATTCTGGTCCTAGCAATGATAGTGGGACAGAAGAGGTTGCCTTAGAACCAACTCCATTGCATGCAATTGGGGGCTTGTCTTCTTCACAAACCTTGCAGTTACCTGCCCACATTTGCAGACAAGAGGTGGTGGTTTTGATTGATTCTGGCAGCAGCAACAATTTTATCAACCAGCGCTTGGCTCATAAGCTTAACCTCAAGCCAACTCCCACTCAACAATTCAAAGTGGCATTTGCAGGCGGGGGGCGCTTAGATTGTGACAAGGTCTACCGAAAGGTTCCCATCCAATTACCGGATCTTCAAATTCAAGTTGACCTCTTTCCAATCAAACTTATTGGGGTGGATGTCATATTGGGAGTAAGTTGGATTCGGAGTTTAGGGAATGTTGCTTGCAATTGGGATCACATGAGTATGGAATTTGAGCATGCTGGACGTCAAGTGCGGTTGGTCAGAGTTACTGAAGGAGAGATTAGACCTGCCAGCTTTAACTTACAACATCAACTTCAACAATGGCCAATGTCAGGTATCTTTTTAATCTCTCCAACTAAGAGCCCTAGCCTAAGTTGTCCCATTCAAGAAGATTTAATGCAAGTTATTGTGAAGTACCCAGACATATTTGCAACGCCACTTGGGTTACTCCCTAGCCGGCCATTAGACCATGCCATTCCACTAGTAGAAGGGGCATCACCGCCCAATATAAGGCTCTATAGATATCCTCACATTCAGAAAAATGAGATAGAGAGGATGTTGGGGAAAATGTTGGCTATGGGAGTTATTAGAAGCAACACTAGTCCTTTTTCTTCACCTGTATTGTTAGTCAAGAAAAAGGATGGGTCTTGGAGATTTTGCGTGGACTATCAAGCACTAAACCAAATCACTATCAAGGATAAATTTCCAATACTAGTAACTGATGAACTCTTGGATGAATTGCATGAAGCAAAATATTTTTCTAAACTGATTTAAAATCGAGATATCATCAAATTAGGGTACGACCAGAGGATGTGCATAAGGCAACCTTCGGAACTCATGATGGGCATTACGAGTTCTTGGTAATGCCCTTTGGACTTACCAATGCCCCAACCACATTTCAATCCTTGATGAATCAAATTTTTCGTCCCCATCTGCAAAGGTTTGTGCTCATATTCTTTGATGACATTTTAGTATATAGCAGAACTTTGGAAGAGCATCTACAACAATTGCAGACAGTTTTTGAAATCTTACGGACACATCAATTGAGAGTTAATCAATCCAAGTGTACATTTGGACAGACATCTGTTGAGTATTTAGGTCATATGATCTCAGCGCAAGGTGTTTCAACAGATCTGAGAAAGGTCCATGCGATGATTGCTTGTCCTGTTTCAGTAATGCCACTGTGCATCACTCTCTAATTTCTGTACATCTTTTAAGTAAAAAGTCAAAAGTTACTAAAATAACCTATTCCCAAGCGAGGACTTAGAGGCTTCTTGGGGTTAACAGGTTATTATCGTCACTTCATTAAGTGATTATGGTAAGATTGCAACTCCCCTCAACTTTACTTAAAAGGGACGGATTCCAATAGTCTATTGAGGCTGCCATAGCTTTCGGATCTCTTGAGAAGGCCATGACAGAAGCTCCAGTCCTAGCTATGCCAGACTTCTCTAAGATGTTTGTCATTCACAGTGATGCCTCGGGTGTTGGCATTGGGGTCATGCTATCTCAAGATAATAAACCTATTGCCTTCTTTAGCCGAGCTTTATCAACCAGGGCTTTAGCCAAGACTACCCATGAAAAGGAATTAATGGTTGTGGTTCTAGCTATGTTGAAGTGGAGACCTCATCTCTTGGAAGAAGATTTCAAATACAAACAGATCATCAAAGCTTGAAGTACTTGCTAGAACAGCCGATCTCAACTCCAGAACAACAAAAGTGAATCACCAAATTGATGGGTTTTGAATATCAAATTAGTTATCGTGCAATAGGGGTACTTAGCGGATATTCGATCCGCCCAAACCAACTTGAACCAAACCGATCCGCCGTATTTTGAGCGGATGCGTGATAATAATGAAGCGGTTGCAAATTGATTTTTTCCAATCCGCCTAGTTTTGGGACGGATGGTGGATTTGAAATTCCTTTGGCATAATCGAACCACCAAACCGAGCACCCTAGTAATTTTGTAAGATTTTGTATTCTCAATTTATTTAGATATTCTATTTGTGTTTTCAATTGAAAAAATAGTTTAGATATTATGTTATATTTTCAATTTAGAAATCTTTTTATAAAATGGCAAGTGTTGATTTGGTATTTTTGTGTGGAAAATATAAAGCTTAATTTTGTCATTTAAAAAAAAAAATCAAATTAAATAATTTTTGAATAAAAAAAAAAAGTAATGAAATAGTTTTAATAATGCATGATTTTCTTATATATATTTATTATTGGTATTTAAAAATTTACTTGATAATCTTTTGGTTATGTTGAGTTTGATTGTTATCCAAAAAAAAATGTTGACAAGTTGTATTATATTCCAAATTTGTAAAAGTTTAAACCGTTAAACCAATTCGCATCCATCTGCCAATCTGCTCAATCCGCATCCTCCAATCCGACGGACGGCTGCGGATTGAATTTTCAATCCACCAATCCGGTGGGCGAATGGCGATTGGAGGTTTCGACATAACCAAACCGCGAGCACCCCTATCGTGCGAGCAAGGAGAATGTGGTTGTTGATGTTGTATCCAAACAAGTGGAAGAACAACAATTGATTACTATTTCCGGGCCTAGATTAGCTATTCTAGATGAAGTAAAGCATGAGTTAATGGTTGATGATGATTTACGAGCACTTTGTGATAAAATTCAGGCTGATCCATCTTCTGTTCCAGCCCACAAGCTGCAAGATGGTCTCTTATTCTTTCAAGGCAGACTAGTTATTCCAACTTCTCCCTCTTTGAGACAAAGGTTGCTACAGGAGTTTCATTCCACCCCCCTATCGGAGGTCATTCTGGAGTATTTAGGACTTATAAACACTTGTCCCAACATCTATTTTGGTGGGGTATGCAGCGAGATGTGCAGCAATTTGTTAAGGCATGTGATGCTTGTCAACGTGCAAAATATGAAACTTTGTCACCAGCAGGTCTCCTTCAACCCTTACCCATTCCTAACAGAATCTGGGAGGACAACTCCATGGGCTTTATTGAGTGGCTACTGAGATCGGAGGGTAAAGATGCTATCTTGGTTGTGGTTGATTGGCTTTCGAAATATGATCATTTTATTTCCATCAAACATCCTATTACAGCTCCGGGGTTAGCACAGATATTTTCCCGAGAGGTGTCTCAGTGGCATGGGATGCCTCGTTCTATTGTAAGTGACCGTGACCCCATCTTCATAAGCAATTTTTGGCATGAATACTTTAACCTCCAAGGAACAGTGCTTAAAATGAGTATTGCACATCACCCTCAACCAGATGGCCAAACTAAGGTATTAAATAGGTGCTTCAAGACATCTTCGATGTTTTGTTAGGGACAGACCACGACATTGGCCCAAGTGGATGCCATGGGCAGAATATTGGTATAACACCAATTACCACTATACTGTAGGTATGACATCATATGAGGCTGTTTATGGGGCGCCTCCTCACGCTGGTTGACTATCGCCAGGGTTATCACAAGCGGATGATGTTGGGCAACAACTCCAGGACGGAAATGACATTGTTAGGGAACTAAAGCTCAATTTGGCTCAAGCTCAGAATCGCATGAAAGTCCAGCAAGATCAACATCACTGAGAGAAAGAATATGAGGTAGGCGATTGGGTATTTCACCGACTTCAGCCTTATTGACAGTCTAGCTTGTTCCAACAAGCAAACCAAAAGTTGTGGCATCGCTACTTCGGGCCTTATCAGATCAAGAAAAGAGTTGGCAAGGTGGCATATGAGATGGATTTGCCAGAAGGAACTCGGGTGCATCCAGTTTTTCATGTTTCCCAATTGAAGCAGCATATTGGCAAGCCTTCTACCGTAATTCCTCACTTACCCTCATTTCAGCTACAAGTGACTTGCATATTGTTCCTCAGCGGTTGATTGATTATCGGTGGGTCAGAACAGGACGGCAATTCATCAAAGAAGTGTTGGTCCATTGGGAAGGTTTACCAGCTTCTGATGCCACTTGGGAACCATATGACGACCTGAAGCACAAGTTCTCACATCTCAACCTTGAGGACAAGGTTGTTTTTAGGAGGGAGGGATGATAGGCCTCAGGATTTGCCACCCATATTTTAGTCCTATCAAAGAAGGCCCAAGTCCAGCCCAACAAACTGTACAACATCTTAGGCCCAGCAAATCGCACAGCAGGACATGTTTTTAGGAGTCGTTTAGATTTGGATTAGATAGTTATCCTTGTTTCATCCTACTATTTCAGATTTGGTTGTTATCTATTTAATTGTTATGTTAGAGTCCTAATTGTTAAGCTAGAGTCCTAGTTGAGTGGAAGTGTTATTAGGATAAGGAATGGAGATGCTTGTAATCTTATATATTTGATTGAGAGCAATGAAATAAACAAACAGAATTATCCTACAAGGATTTGGGAGGTGGTGACTCTCTCGAATGAGTCTTAGTGTTGAGGCTTTGTATGCAACTACAATGCGGCCTAATAGCTACGTTGTTGTCCTTACTAGGACATTGGGGATTGTATGGCTTGGTGGCTAAAAGTAAGGGATCATAGAAGTGTCATGACCCCTTTCCACCAATCTGTCAAGGGACTTGTGGTATATTTGCCTTGGCCAAGTGGTTATAGAGGGAATCTTCCCTTTGCTGATCAAAAAAAAAATAGAGGGAATCTTCCCACATGATCCCTGAGACATGTGTCATTACCATATTGATTGTTTGGACTCTAGGCATGCCAAGTACGCCTAAAAATAGGTCACCCCTCTATCAGTGTCAGCTCTAGTACGCTAGCATACATAGACCTCTTATTCAACAAAAAAAAAAGAAAATTGAGAAGGGAAAAGATCACCGGGTAATTTGGTGGCTAATATGATCCCTAAGTTACCAAATTTCATTCTGCTTGACTTACTTTCCACCCAGAAGCATCACCATTGCTCCTAGCTTTCTATCTGTAATATTTACCTATCCAATACTATTCCCTCATAACTCTCTACTCGAGATTGTCTACACCAGTTCGATTGCTTATGTTGTGACCAGGGCCTCTAGGTTTTATTTGAATTTTTAGAACCTAGTTTGCTATACGGAAGTCCTTTGACAACCTTGAATGTGAGGACTCAAGCCGCCCTTAGTCATATTCTTTTTTTCTTTTTCTTTTTCTTTTTCTTTTTTTTTTTTTTTTTTTTGGGGGGGGGGGGGGGGGGGGGGTGTTGGGTGTTGTTTGGGCCTTTTGGATTAGGATTTTAAACCTCCAAATCCAAGGGGAGCTGCTTCCAAGCTGCTTCTGATATTTCAGTGCATCTATTTGCAAATAATTTGATTAGGTTACATGACTTACTATCAAAATATATATATTTTTTGGATAATTAAAAAGATTCATTATAAAGAGATTAAGGAATGCCACCCAAGTTCAAGAAGGAAAAAGAAAAAGAAGAAGAAAAAAAAAACACCTACTTGAGAATGAAAAACATCCACGCAAGGCCCCCACCAACAATGATAACAATAAATACAACAGGAGACTACGTTGTGTCTATTAATTTAAACTTTATGATAACTAAGCAGGCTAGGCAGTTTTTTGTTACAAAAATGTTTTAAAGCTCTAATTTATAAGCTCTAATAACTCTTATGTGTATGTGGGGTCTATCTGATGTGATGTTTTGACCTTGTTTTTCTTTTTTTTTTCCTTTTCTTTGATTTTTCACCTCATTAGAGCTCAATTAGAGCTCTAGTTTTAGAGGGATGTATCATTGCTGTTTTTGTTATAGAGTCAATCGTGCACACACACAAAAATTGAACTCATGAACAACATCAGCAAGGAAAGTTTGACAAAGTAAACTGGCGTAACTTCAATCCTAATATGACATTCTCCATTGTAATGGTGATTGTCATGAAATCAACTTATATATATATATATATAGAAAGAGAGAGAGAGATTAAAAACCTCCTTACCAAAATTTGATCTAATGTTTAAGATAAATTGACTAAACTCAGTTTTGTGTCATCGAAATCATGCAACTACCCTAATTTTGTTAAACCTCGGAAATACTACCTGTATTGCGCGAAAGATCTTAGTTAACTCTCAGTCTCTAGTGGATTCAATTTCTGACGATTTTGTGACTAAATATAAATTTTATAACCATGTGCCCAGAAGCTCCGTTATACATAATGAGTCAAACATTGATCAATTTTATGATACAAGGTGTGAATTTTGATGAAAAAGGTTTTAGGGGTACTTACCAATTAGTCCTGTTAACTAGATTTATTTACTTACAGGTCCTAACTAATAAATTTAACACTATAAAAATAAGAGAGTGATAAATTTATCACTAAAAATTTATTCATAAAACAAAGAGACTGATAAATTTATCACTATAAAATTATTCATAAAAAAAAAAAAGACTGAAAATTTATCTTTTATCACTTAATAAATTATATCAAATAGGACTTAATGGGTAATAAGTCTCCAAAGTAGGACCTATTGGGTAATAAGTCTCCAAAGTAGGACCTATTGGTAATTTATCCAAGGTTTTAAATTGAACTCAAAAAAAAAAAAAAAAAATTGTATTCTAAATACAATTATCAAATGCAAATACAAACGGTAAAACACTAGTGAGAGGACTTAAATAAGGTCATCTATGTTAGAAGAAGAAGTTCACAATACTAATGTCAATTTCCATAACCTAGTATATCAACATTACGATTCAAACAACTGGCTCGCAAAAATGTAATAAATTAAACAACCTAAAACTTCACTTGATCAACATGAAAAGCTAAATCATCAAGAACACAAAACGCTTACGAGTTCAGAGAATTGAAGCCCAGAAGCGAAAACCTTTCGAAAAACTCAGATGATCAGTGAACCCAAATGGCTACAGCCGCAGTGGACTATAGAAATGGGAAATATAGATACCTATGTCCATATCCATGTATATGTATATGTTTTTTTTATGTTTTATATTTTTTTTATTTATTTTTACTGGTAAACTCCTTAGATTATCTTATTCACCCAAAACAAAAAAAAAACTCCTTAGATTATGATTCTATTGCCCCCCGTCCCTCTCAATTTCAGAAAAGAATAGTTTGGCATTGATTTTTTGGACTAAATTAATCATAAAAAGATAAAAGAGGTTAAAATGTTAATAAGTATTTGAGTTAAATGTCAATTTTTTTAATTTTTTTGACTTTTTTAAATCATATTACCTCTTTATATTTTTATTTTTTTTGTACGTTTTAAAAAAGAAAAAAACTAAAAAATTAACTTTTAACTTGCTTTTCAAAACAAGTGAAATATTATATGTAAGTTATAATCATTTCATTTTTTCTTTCATAAAAGTTAAAAAAATCAACCTAAATAAATTTTTTGGCCGAAACTAAAATAGTCAAAAAATCAACTAAAAAGTCACATGCCAAACACCAATTTAATTAACTCGAATTGTTATCTTATATTATAGTTAATACTTTTCGTTAGGAGTCGCAATATTTATAGAAAATCATACTCTTTTGAAGCACATGACACACGTATTGATTTTTAAAATAATAATATCCTTTATTTATTTTGTTAAGACAATAATACTCTTATTTGATGATCACATTTATAATTTATCTCTCTTATTTTATGACAAAGTGCAAACGAATCACTAAATAAGACTATCATTTTATTACCATAAAAATTTAATAAATTTGTGTAAATTCCTAAATAATTTTAACAAAATGGTTAAAATGTAACAAATAATATTTTAAGATATATTAACTGCTGAATTCTAAAATTTAAAAGAACAAAATAAAAATAGATCATAATTTAAAGCTGGTTTGTTGTAATTTACCATTTATTTGTTAAATGGGTGTATATATATGTGTGTTGGGTTAAACTTCTCTTATGTTGAGTCTCAATATGAGAGAACTTGAAAGGTTTACAGGGCCAGCTACGAATCTCATTTCGATAATCTGAACTATTTATTTTGTAGGACTCTCAATATATATTATCTATAAAAAAAATTCAGGTCAATTCAATAATCGTAACATTTTCATTTTATAATATTTATCTCTAAAAAAAATTAATGGTCTATTTTTAAAATATATTTATCATTTATTTTTTTTAGACAAATGCGATAAAATGAAAAGTTAGAATTATTAGATTGAACTAATTTTTTTTTTATGAATAATATACATTGAGAGTTCTATAAAATAAATGATTTAAATCATTAAAATGGGATTCGTGATGGACCTATAATCCCTTCAAGTTGTCTGACATTGAAAAGCCTAGTCCATATGTGTTATTACTCATTATTAGAAAGGTCCACGGGCTAGACCTCGTACATCAAAGTAGTGAAGCAACGGTTAGTTGTTTTTTTGGTCCCAAAATCTTGATTAGGACTTTAGGAGTGTAAAAATGACCCGCAGCCCGTGGGCGGCCTGAAACTTGTCTGCGGTCAAGGGTGAGCTCGGCTCGATTAGGCCCGTTTAGGCCGGAGCCCGACCTAAGGCCTTGGGCTTGGGCCTGGATAGTCATTTTGAAGCTCGACCCCGCCCATAAACTCACTTAAGGCCCACTTAAAGCCCCGCTGGCCCACCCAGCCCGCACTGAGAACCAGTATTATTTTTAGTAGAAAATAATAAAATTTTGATAGAAAAAATTTTTAAAAAATGTTTAGGCCCGCCCAAGCCCGACCAAAGCCCAGGCCTAAGCCCACCCAAGGCCCGAATATTCCCTAGGCCTAGGCCTAATTTGCTGGCTGGTGGGTCTCGGTGCCCGATTTGATTTTTGAGAACGCGAGACTGACAGGCCGAATCGAGTCAAATTTACACCCCTATAATAAGTCTTTAACAATCATTTAAAGCAGCATGGACACAAAACCAAAAATAATTTAATAAAAATAAAAATAATTTTAAATTTACACATTTTAAAATGACATAATTTTGTTTTAATTTTAAACTTCAATTGTTAAATTATCACAATAAAATTACATTATCAAAAAAATACAACATAAAATCTTGATTCAAAATAATGACAAATAAATTATCAAATTATGTGGAAAGTATAATCTACGTTATATTGTATGGTGAACATCTAGCAAAACAATCACAAAACCCACATTATTTTCAATAAAAAGAATTCCTTGTTTTATTTATACTTTTAGGATTTGGTTTCTCTCAAATTGTTATATCGGTTTGAGAGAGCATTCAAGCTTGGTAGGTCTATTTTAAAATAGATTTTGATGATTCAAACTGTTCAGTTTTTTGGACTCATCGAGTAAAATATTCATGTGAAAAATCAAAATGATTGGATATTAGTAACTATATATTTAAATCATATTTACTTCAAAAAAAAATAGATGACAAATATAATTTTAAGAATAATCATTTATTTTTTATAATACAAATTTGATACAAACATATAGCTATCGACATATGATTATCTTTATTTTTTGCATGAATATTTTACTCAATGAGTTTTAAAAAATAAACGATTCAGATCATTTAAACAAAACCTATGATAGGCTCTACGACTCACTTAAGTTTTCTCCTATTGAGTTGTACACTTGAGAGAAAACTAATCCTAATTTTATACTCATTATAAACTAATGACTGAATTTCATTTATCCAATTTTAAAGGTTGTGAATGATATTTGGGATATATTATTGCTGTTGTCTTTTTTTGGATTACGAATGTCAAAATAGTAATTGAGAGCTGCTAGAAAGGATAATTTTTTTTAACATATTCAATGCAACCTAAACAATTACTAACAATTGTGTAAATGTATTTTTGCTTCAATAAATAGAATTTTACTGTGAATGTCATGTTAAGAACTAACTTTACAAGAATGACAATTAATGAAAGTAAATAAAGAAACAGACGGTAGAAGAAAATATGTACATTGATTAGATAATACAATTACAGAAATAATACATTATCTCGCCACTGCTATTGCTTCCAAATGAAAGTAAATGCAAGTACAAGGAAATGAATTTCAATTTTAATTACTCCTAGAAAATGAAAGCACTGGACTAGCGAAGGGAAGCAAGTAAAATGTTGGAATTTGTAAATCAAAAATGCCCCAGACTCCCTGTAATTCCCCACCCCCAGTACCCCCACCCCCCGTGAAAAAAAAAAAAACTAGCCAATGAAATGCCAGTAGGGGTGCTGGGGTGAGCCCCACTGGGGGTCTCTAGCATAACTGTTTGTAAATTTGTCTGGGGTCTTCTCTCATTAATACTAAGGCGTATTTGTTTGGCTTTTTGAGGAGAGAGATTAGATTAATAATATGTGAAACCATCTATAGAATGTTTGGTTAGAAATATGACTGAGGGATAAATATCCCCTTAGACTAATAAGCCCTCCACTAGTTGGATTACCAATCACATGATTGAGTTGAGATTAGAAATTAAGTGAAGGGATTAATACATTTTAAAATAATTTTTAATCAAAATTTATATTTTTTTTAGAACAAAAAATAATAATTATAATATTAAAAAAATACTAAAAATTAAAAAATATTATTTTATATATTAATACTATTACTAATACGTTGGTGTATAACTAAATACTCTTTACCCTACAACCCCAACCTAATACCACTACACTAATAATTATATCACTCAATCCTATCCTACTCTTAATCCCCTCTATGCTTTGGAACCAAACAAGCATGACCTAATTATTTATAGGATCTTTGGTGTGCATGGTAATTGTCGAAGTGCTTCTAATAATCTCCACTTCCAATTAGGGGTGGACATTCGTGGGGTTGGGCCGGTACTACATGATAAGAGATTTTGTGTTTGTCCAAGTCCAGCCCGGCCCGGCCTGCCCCTAATATCGGGCCTCTACATTTCAATTCAAAAAATAATTATAAATCATAAATCCACCTATCAGGGTATATATTAAAAAATAAATAAAACATTCTGTAATTAAATTTAATCACACGTTATATTTCTTAAATAAATATACTGACATCATTATAAATTAAAGAATTTTGTGCATAAATTGAAAGATTTCTTAAATAAATTCAATCACACATCACTACAAATGTGAGTTACAATAAAATTAACAAAGATAAAGTATAGATCCCAACAAAAAATATTTTTTTAATATATTATAATTAATTAATTCATTTAATAACGGATCGGATTGTGTTAGAAGAATAAATCTAAAGCCCAGCCCACTAATATATCGAGCTAAAAATGTTAGCCCAGCGCGCTATATGGGTTAAAATAACCTTCCCAAACCCTAAAAAAGATAGGATTGGGCCGGATAGGCTAGGCGGGCCAATGGGCCAATGTCCACCCCTACTTGCAGTTGAACTTGTTATTTAGCTCATTTATTTGAATTTGAATCTATTGGATAATAGCTCACTACAACATATAAAAGTTTTACAAATCAAGTTCTTTTGTCTCTAAAAGAATAAATGTTGTTGCAAAAAATATGTAAGAACTAATTTCAATTGTCACGAGGATAATAACTAAAAGGGCATCCTGAAAAGTCAAAAAATAAACTTCTAGGGACAAAATTTTGAAAATGTCGTTAATAAATGTACTTTTAGGAACAAAATAGCACCTGAAGGTTATTTTCCATAGGGTGAGCCAAAACTCAATAGAGATACTTTAACACGATGTATGAATCTTAACAAAGTCAAAAGGTTAATGCACATGCAATGCTATTTTATAATTCAATTCATGAAAATAATTTTTAACATCAGAAAATGGGACAATGGATATAAGCACTGGGAATATCCAAGTACGTATCTGCCAGTAGGTTATATAAGCACTATCAAAGCCATTTTACTGGTACTAATCGAAAGGATCGACACCTAACCACACGGGTTTCTGGATTTTCACCAAAGATACATAGGCCAACATAATAACTACAACCACACCCCCCACACAAATTCACCAAGATATTCACCTATTTTTCTCAAAATCATACATTTTCCATGTTTAATCATGCCACAATGCTCAATGCAATATATATGAGAAATTAGTTTCAATTCAGCTAATCCTCGTGCAATTTTTACAACAATCAAAACTATCCTATACCTAGAGCCCAAAACAAATATCTTTATTCAAACAAATAATTTTCAATAAAAGGCATGATTCCATCATTTCCAAATTGGAGTGATATTACATATCCAACTTCACCATTCTTATCAACATCCACATTCATTCCAATCTTACAAATCCAACATCGTTTTTCCATTTTTCTTCACAAACCGAATAACCATAGCTTTAGAACAAAACCCCTTTTCTTTCCAAAATTGATTTTGAATGATAAAATCCACCATTTCAAGATTGCTCAACTATAAACACATTCCCACGACCATTTCCAATAACCCATTTGAAACTCCCTCTTTTAATTTCAAAATCAAACGTTAGGTTTTATCCAAAATCTCTAAATCACTAGATTTTTTAAATAGACAAATAACTAAGTTAAAAACCATATCAAAGTTTGAAGATGTCACGACCCAAACCCGCCCCTATGGGTTTAGCAAATCAGGCGATGTCAAGAATTCGAGATTACCAAGGCACCTTATGATAATCTGATAAAAGCAATCTGAGGGCTTGCCGGAAGCCAATACCGTAATTAAACAATGTCCAATGAGTTGTGATAGTCTGTATGCAAAAAGATTTTTCATACATATATGCAGTCAAAGACAAAACAGTATGTACCATATTTACAAACATTCAAAACAGGGACTTAATCCCTATTAAGCGATCTGATGCGGTGCTATCGATATATAATTATACAAAACAGACATAGGGACAGACATGGGAGAATAAAAACACCCCTAAGCCATAGCTTGGAAGGCTCGGAGCCTCGCGATGAGGCACAGTAGTTGGCTTGACAAAACTAGGAGTCTATCCCGACGCTTCTAGCTCCGGTCTGGTGCATGTACACCTACATATATATATGAGCAGTGAGCTAAAGCCCAGTGAATAACATAAAGCGTAAAGGGATTTAGAATGAATGTCCTTACAGTAATGAAAACAGTTCATTTCAATCAGTATATCAGTTGTTCAGTACAGTAAACAGTCATATGTGGTACATCCATTAGCATAACAGTAAACAGTAGGTCTTAAAAGACCAAACAGTCAATGATGACCATCAATCGGTAAACAGTAGTGGTTCTAACAAGGGAACCGACAAAGATCTCTGTAACAGTAACAGTTAGTAACAGTAGTTGCTAAGGATGCCACAATATAGTTCAGAATATAGGACATACATTCATTCAGTAAACAGTATGGTTCAATTGTTCAAAAGATAATCATTTGAACATATCTTTACACAGTTGTTACTCACAGAGTTCTGGGCTACGGTAAGCTAGAGCGTCTCCTTGGAAGCTAACCCTACACAGTTAACAGATCGAACACACACTAAGCTACACAATTAGGAAAGATAATAACTAATCCCTAATTGCCTCGGTGTGTTCTACATCTATATCCTCATTAAGATGCTTTAAACTAGGCTTAAGAATGCCTAGAATGAAATGAGGATACAAAGATGCACTTTTAAAAGCATTTTCAGAATTTTCAGAAAACAGAGGTCCCGTTCGAGCATAGATTACTCCGCTCGAGCGGACATGCAGACACAATTCTCGCTCGAGTGTCACTTTCCACGCTCGAGCGGACTGCAAAAACAGTCAAAAGTGCTGGATGCTCAAAAATCATGCTCAATTGGGTGCTCGATATCCGCTCGAGCGTAAGACACAAGGTCCCGCTTAAGCGCAGGTTTCCCCGCTCGAGCGGACCTCAAAACAATGCAAATTACTAAGAGCACGAATTTCCCGCTCGAGCGCCACTTTCCCCGCTCGAGCGGGAGTCCAAAATCTGGAATTTCCAGATTTGAACTTTCAAGCCCAAATCAAGTTCAAATGCACCAATTTCGATCCTCTTGGGCTACTTTTCTGGAAAACACTTGTAAACACATAGAACAACATGATTCAAAGCTCAATTTGAGGAATCGAGGCCCAAAGGTAGTTCAATTAAATACAATTTTGAATCAAATTTCAAGAACATGAAGATCATGCAAACATGCATGGATTTAACCAATTCAAAGCTTCAACTCTTGCTCTAATGAGTCAATTCTTTTCGAAAACAAGATGAAATCAAGGTCCATTGTAAAATTATGAACATGCATGTGAGGAATTATGAACTACAACCTCAAAACTTCAATATATATACATGCATGCAACAATTAAGCTTCAACTCAACATGTTAGAACTAAAACATGACTTAGCTCCTCAATTTGACATGAACAATGCAAGAACCAACTCAAAGACAACAATAAGAAGATGAAGTCCTACCTTAAGTCTAGTAGGTCAAGTGTAGAAGCTAAGATATGGAGATCAACCTCCAATTCCTTCAATTCTCCAAGCAAATTGACAAATTGAACTCAATTCACTCACTCTCTCTCTCTCTTGGTTGGTTGAGCTCAACAAAAGGGCTGATGAAATGTGTTTTGTTGTAATGTAATAAGGCTCCAATAAGTTCAAGATAATGGGCCACTAGGATAGCAATTTGGTGAATAAGTCCAACAATGCAATCTAGCTTATTTTAATCCAATTTAATCATACTAAATCACATTTTAGATAAATATGTCATAAAATCACATAAATTATGATGATCATAAAACATCAATCGATTTCTGGTTCGGCCATCGATAAGGCCTTCAATTTGCAATTTAAACATAAAAACATGAACATATAATTAAACAATCAAACAGATAGAAATGCATTTAAACAGATATAGTCAATCAATCAGTTTCAGATTTCAGTCGGTTAGTTTAGTATTTCGATCGATCATTACTTATCATAATCGGTCTCGGTTTAGCGAAGATCCCAGTAGTTAATCAATGCGAAATGGCGAGGGTTATTCTGATCTCCTCCTTAAAAAGAGTTTAGTCCTCTAAACTCGAATTACCTTCATTCTGGAAGAGAACAGGATTTAGTGGGAACAGTTCAGGATATCTTTTAGCCATGTTATCTTCCCTTTCCCAAGTGGCATACACGCCACCATGATTTTGCCAGTCGACTTTCACTAATAGGATCTCTTTGTTTCTCAACTTCTTGATCCGTCTGTTCACAATCTGTATAGGCCGTTCCTCATAAGTGTAGTCATCACTTAGCACTACACGGGTCAGCTCAATCACATGGAAAGGATCTCGGAGGTAGTCCCTCAACATAGAAATGTGGAAGACGTTATGCATATGCTCCATTTCAGGAGGAAGTGCAACTTGATACGCCACCGAATTGATTTTCTCAATGATCTCATACGGTCCGACATATCTCGGCGCTAACTTGCCCTTGACTCCAAAACGAGTCTGGCCTTTCATTGGTGTCACTTTTACAAAAACGTGGTCACCCACTTCATATTCTCTATCTCGCCTTCTGACACCTGCATAACTTTTCTGTCTGCTCTGTGCAGTTTTTAGTCTCTGTTGTATCAGTTTTACTTTCTCGGTCATTTCATACACAATTTCGGGCCCAAGCAAAGGCCCATCTCCAACTTTTTTCCAGCAAATCGGAGATCTACATTTTCTGCCATACAATGTCTCGAAAGGCGCCATACCAATACTTGAGTGATAACTGTTGTTATAGGCGAATTCAACTAAGGGCAAATGGCTTTCCCAGTTTCCCTGAAAATCAAGGACGCACATTGTCAATAAATCCCCCAGAGTTTGGATGGTCCTTTCTGACTGACCATCTGTCTGAGGATAATAGGCACTACTTAGTCTCAGTTCAGTACCCAATGCAGTCTGTAAGCTTTGCCAAAATCTCAATGTAAACTTCGAATCCCTATCAGAAACAATAGACACAGGCACTCCATGCAGTCTAACAATTTCATTAATATAAAGCACAACCAATTTGTCCGCATTATAAATTGTTTTAACAGGTAGGAAGTGGGCAGATTTAGTCAGTCTATCAACAATAACCCAAATCGAGTCCATACCTTTACTGGAGCGAGGCAATCCCACAATAAAATCCATGGTAATATGTTCCCATTTCCACTCCGGTATCGATGTAACATAAGCACATGGGTCGTTGATGTTCGGCTTTGACTTGTTGGCAATGAAGACATTTTGATACAAAATCAGCAATTTCCTTCTTCATTCCCGGCCACCAGAAATTCAGTTTCAGGTCTTGGTACATTTTTGTAGTCCCCGGATGAATAGAAAATTTTGAGTTGTGGCCCTTTTGCAGAACTCTTCTTTTCAGTTCGGTATCATTCGGTACACACAGTCTTTCTTGAAATTTTAGTACATTATTTTCAAATTTGAACCCCGGTCTCGATTTAGATTCCCTTTCTTCGATGATCTTCCTCAAGAAGTCATCCTGTTACTGTTTCTCTTTAATTTCTTTAATCAGTACCGGTTGAGCAAAAATAGCGGCTATTGTTCCGCCTTGTTCTCGCAAAACAATTTCAATTTCAGATTTTTCAAGGTCACAAAGCAATTCCTTCTGCCTGGTAAGCAAACAAGCTAATTTCCCAATCGATTTCCGACTCAATGCATCGGCAACGGTGTTGGCTTTTCCCAGATGATACAAAATCTGTAGGTCATAATCTTTAATCAGTTCTAGCCATCTCCGTTATCTCATGTTCAGTTCTTTCTGTATGAAGAAATATTTCAGACTTTTGTGGTTGGTATATACTTCACATGTCGCCCCATAAAGGTAGTGACGCCAGATTTTCAAGGCAAATACCACTACAACGAGTTCCAAGTCATGGGTCGGGTAGTTCTTTTCATGCGGTCTCAACTGGCGGGAAGCATAAGCAATAACTCTCTCATTCTACATTAAAACACATCCCAAACCCTTATGAGAAGCATCACTAAAAATGGTAAAACCATCGGTACCTAAAGGTAAGGTGAGAACCGGTGCAATCACAAGTCGGGTTTTCAATTCTTGGAAAGCCGATTCCCTTTGGTCAGTCCAGTCAAATGATATCCCCTTCTGAGTTAACTGAGTCAATGGTAAGGCAATTTTGGAGAAATCTTTGACAAATCTCCTGTAATACCCGGCTAATCCCAAAAAGCTTCGGACTTCTGTCATATTTGTTGGTCTAGGCCAGTTTACTACAGCTTCAATTTTCTGCGGATCAATAAAAATTCCATCTTTGCTAACAACATGTCCCAAAAACATAACATGATCAAGCCAAAACTCATATTTAGACAGTTTAGCATAAAGTTTCTGTTCTCTTAGGATCTGCAGAGCAAGTCTCAGATGATGTTCATGTTCTGCTATACTTTTGGAATAAATCAGAATGTCATCAATGAATACAACAATAAAGTCATCGAGGAATGGTTTCAAAATTCTGTTCATGAGGTCCATGAATGCAGCAGGTGCATTGGTAACTCCAAAAGGCATAACTAAAAATTTATAATGTCCATACCTCGTTCAAAAAGCAGTTTTATCAATGTCTTCCGGTTTAACTTTCAACTGATGATATCCGGATCTGAGATCGATCTTAGAGAACACTTGAGCACCCTGTAACTGATCAAACAGGTCATCAATACACGGTAATGGATACTTATTTTTCACAGTTACCTTGTTCAGTTCGTGGTAGTCAATACATAGTCTCAGTGAGCCGTCTTTCTTTTTCACAAATAAGACAGGTGCGCCCTACGGTGAAGTACTAGGCCTGATGAACTTCTTATCTAACAGTTCTTGCAGTTGCACTTTCAGTTCCTTTAATTCAGTTGGAGCCATTCGGTAAGGGGCTTTAGATACCAGCTGGGTACCCGGAATCACATCAACGGTGAATTCAATCTCCCTGTCAGTCAAATTCCCTGGCAGATTATCTGGAAAAACATCTGGAAATTCTCTGACTATGGGAATACTGTTCACATTAGCGTCATTATCAGTAGATACAGTCAATACGGAACACAGATACCCTTTACATCCCTTTCTAATTAACTTAACAGCTTTCACAAATGAAATCAAATACGGAGGAGGTACTACTCCAACCCCATCAAACACAAATTCAGGTAAACCCGGTGGACGGAAAACTACTTGTTTCGTTACACAGTCTATGGTGGCATGATATTTCGTTAACCAGTCCATCCTCAATATTACGTCAAAATGGTCAATGTTCTGTGGCAATAAATCAATAAACAAATGTGCATCTCTAACAATAATTTCACAAGCAGGGTACATGTATGCACAAGTCATGGATCCCCCAACAGGTGATAATACAGCTAACAGATAATTCATGAGTTCTAAGGGTCTATTCAATTTTCGCGAAAAAGCATACGATATATAAGAATGTGTAGACCCCGAATCAATCAGTACATATGCATTTTGAGTACAAATAGAGAGGATACCTGACACAACGGTCTCAGTATTTTGTACATCTCCCGGTATTAGGGCGAACACTCGGCCCTGCCTCATAGGCTCTTTCCCGGTAGCTTTGGGGTTCGATTTTGGTGCAACAGTTGATGTTGCATAGCTGCTTTTACTATTGCCGGAAGCAGTGAAAGGGCAATCTTTAACCATGTGGCCCACCTTGCCACACCTGTAACAAGCACCAGAGATTTTATAACAAACCCCCTTATGATTCTTACCACATTCAGAACAGGGCGGTATAGACCCACTTCCTTGGCTGGGGCTAGTTGTTGACCCCATATTTTGTTTCTTGTTCAACGGGTTATGCTTTCCTTTCTTGAATTTAAAACCCTGTCTTTTACCACGCCATTCAGACGATGGTGTTTCAGTTTTCAATGCCTCGATTTTCGCTTCCGCCATCAAGGCTCAGTCAAGAACATTCACATAAGTCGGTAATTTCATAACATTTATTCTGTCGAGTATTGCAACATTAAGGCCACCTTCAAACCTTCTGGCCTTCTTGTAGTCAGTGTCCACCATGTGTGGTGCATATCTAGCAAGCCCGGTGAACTTTGTTTCATATTCGGCAACGGACATTGTGCCCTGTCTCAGCTGTTCAAATTTAGTCACCTTTCTGTCCCTGACACACTGAGGGAAGTACTTTTCAAAGAATCCTCCTTTGAATTGAGCCCAAGTCATAACAATGTTGTCATCACGGGTAAGCATCCACCACCTTCTAGCCTCTTCTTGCAAAGTGAAGGTGGCCAACAGTACTTTATGTGCCTCCGAGCACGGAAACACTTCAAACAATTTTTCGATCTCCAAAACCCATGCTTCAGCTTTTAACGGTTTAAGGCCTCCCTGAAAGGATGGCGGTTTCAGTTTGCTGAACTTCTGGATAAGAGCAATTATGTCCTTATCATTAACATTCACATTCTGTTCCGGCTGTACCGGAGGAGGTGGTGGGGGCTGTTGGTTCTGTTATTGATCTAGTCTTTCAGTTATTAATTCTATCATTCTTTCCAGTCTTGCCATTCTTGCCTCAGAGGATGAGGATGAGGATTCATTTGCAGTTCTTGTATTATCCATTTCACTATAAACAGTTATAACAGTTATCAACATAAGCAGTTGCACACTTGAACAGTTTATCACATTAACACATATTCAGTCATGTCCACACACATTTTTCATGCTCAGGCGATGCCCTAATTGCTTTTCTAGGACACCCTATAGCTCATTTGGACACGTGTGTGTGGTATAACTCGTGGTAAGTATCGCTCTGATACCAATCTATCACGACCCAAACCCGCCCCTATGGGCTTAGCATCAGAATCGGCGATGTCTGAGATTACCAAGGCTCGCTTAACATGGTCTGATAAAAGCAGTACAGGCTTGGCGGAAGCCAATACAATGAATTAAACAATGTCCAATGAGTCATGATACTGTATGCAAAAGATTTTTCATACATATATGCAATGAGACAAAAGCATATGTACCATATTTACAAACATTCAGAACATGGACTTAATCCCTATTAAGATGCAGACAAGATTATGCTATACCATACTGATTATACAAAAGCAGAGAGTGAGACAGCGAGGAGAATAACATCCCCCCTAAGCCATAGCTTGGAAGGCCCGGAACCTCGCGGTGAGGCCCAGTAGTTGGCTTGACAAAACTAGGAGTCTACCCCGACGCTTCTAGCTCCAGTCTGGTGCCTGTACACCTACATATATATATGAGCAGTGAGCTAAAGCCCGATGAATAACATAAAGCGTAAAGGGTTTAGAATGAATGTCCTTACAATAATGAAAAATTCATTTCAATCAAGATATCGTTGTTTAGTACGATAGTCATATGTGGTACATCCATTAGCATAACGATGTGATGGGTCTTAAAAGACCGAGCATCAATAATGATAGCCATCAATCGGTAAAATGAGTGGTTCTAACAAGGAAGCGGATAGAGAACGATTAGTAAATGAGTTGCTAAGGATGCCATAATACGCCTGTAATATAGGACATACATTCATTCAAGAAATGGCGTTCAAAAGCGATGCGGTTTAATTGTTCAGAAGATAATCATTTGAACATATCTTTACACAGTTGTTACTCACAGAGTTCTGGGCTACGGTAAGCTAGAGCGTCTCCTTGGAAGCCAACCCTACACAGTTAACAGATCAAACACACACTAAGCTACACAATTGGGAAAGATAATAACTAATCTCTAATTGCCTCGGTGTGTTCTACATCTATATCCTTATTAAGATGCTTTAAACTAGGCCTAAGAATGCCTAGAATGAAATGAGGATGCAAAGATGCACTTTTAAAATCATTTTCAGAATTTTCAGAAAATAGAGGTCCTGCTCGAGCGTAGATTACTTCGCTCGAGCGGACATCTGAACAACGATTCACTCGCCGGTCGCAAAAACAAAAAAAGTGTTGGATACTCAAAAATCACGCTCGATTGGGCGCTCGATATCCGCTCGAGCATAAGACACAAGGTCCCGCTCGGCAGTTTCCAGGCGGACCTCAAACAAAGGTAATCTTGAGCACAAATTTCCCGCTCGAGTGCTACTTTCCCCACTCAAGCGGGAGTCCAAAATCTGGAATTTCTAGATTTCAACTTCCAAGCCCAAATCAAGTTCAAATGCACTAATTTCGATCCTCTTGGGCTACTTTTCTAGAAAACACTTGTAAACACATAGAACAACATGATTCAAAGCTCAATTTGAGGAATCGAGGCCCAAATGTAGTTCAATTAAATACAATTTTGAATCAAATTTCAAGAACATGAAGATCATGCAAACATGTATGGATTTAACCAATTCAAAGCTTCAACTCTTGCTCTAATGAGCCAATTCTTTTCGAAAACAAGATGAAATCAAGGTCCATTGTAAAATTATGAACATGCATGTAAGGAATTATGAACTACAACCTCAAAACTTCAATATATATACATGCATGCAACAATTAAGCTTCAACTCAACATGTTAGAACTAAAACATGACTTAGCTCCTCAATTTGACATGAACAATGCAAGAGCCAACTCAAAGACAACAATAAGAAGATGAAGTCCTACCTTAAGTCTAGTAGGTCAAGTGTAGAAGCTAAGATATGGAGATTAACCTCCAATTCCTTCAATTCTCCAAACAAATTGACGAATTGAACTCAATTCTCTCACTCTCTCTCTCTCTCTTGGTCGGTTGAGCTCAACAAAAGGGCTAATGAAATGTGTTTTGTTGTAATGTAATAAGGCTCCAATAAGTTCAAGATAGTGGGCCACTAGGATAGCAATTTGGTGAATAAGTCCAACAATGCAATCTAGCTTATTTTAATCCAATTTAATCATACTAAATCACATTTTAGATAAATATGTCATAAAATCACATAAATTATGATGATCATAAAACATCAATCGATTTCTGGTTCGGCCGTCGATAAGGCCTTCAATTTGCAATTTAAACATAAAAACATGAACAGATAATTAAACAATCAAACAGATAGAAATGCATTTAAACAGATATAGTCAATCAATCAGTTTCAGATTTCAGTCGGTTAGTTTAGTATTTCAGTCAGTCCCATTACTTATCATAATCAGTCTCAGTTTAGCAGTATCCGGTAGTTAATCGGTAAACAGTGACGAGGGTTGTTATAGAAGAAATCTCTACCTCAAAGCTAGAAGACAAGAAAATCAAGGATGAAACTTTGACAAAACCAAAAACGAATTTTGCTCCGATTAAAATGAAGCTCTAGGTGAGCTCTACCTTTTTCTCCAAAGGATAATGGTGGAGAATTCAATGAATGATAGAGTATTTGAGGTTTGAAACCAAAAACTAGAGAGAGAATGTGTAGATTTAGGGTTTTGAAATGTTTATAGAGAGAGAGATATAAAAAAGTGATCCAAAAAGTAGCTTTTCTGAACTGATATACGCGCAAACTACTTGAGGGACCAAAACACTACTTGAGCGACCAAAACACCGCTCGAGCGAACAGACACAATAAGTGACACCGCTTGAGCAAACAAAGTGACCGCTTGAGCGCACAACGATACCCTCCCAAAAGTTTTGCAGACAGAAGCAGACCGTTCGAGCGCAAAAAAGATTGCTCGAGAGCAAAAAATACTGCTCCAGCGAAGAACACCACACTCTCAGAAGTTTTGCAGACCTGCAAAAATAGTGGGAGATCTCAAAGACTGCTCAAGCATAAGAAAGACTGCTCGATCGAATAAGCCAAAATCTAGGCAACAACTCTTTTGAAAAACTAACTCGCAACCTGTTCCAAACGTAACAACAACACCCAAACAACTAAACTCAACTAGAATTAAGTTGAATAAGGACATGAACAACCATTCAAGACGAGGAATCCCAGATCCAAAACAATAAGCAGGTTGGGTCTAAAACAAAATTGTTATAACCTCCCCTCCTTAAGGAATTTCATTTCCGAAATTTAAATTAACTCAATAATCACAATGTTTAAATCAATTACTACAATGATAACTAATTCAACTCATAACCATGACTCATCCACCGATCATCCATTCTCATAACAATGGCGAACAAAGTTTTTCAATACCGAATATCGCAATTCACTTTCCAAAACATCTACAATGTTTACATATAACAACATAATAAGATTTTCAATACAAGTTTCAAACATTAACAAAGAGGTCCAATGCTTCTCATGGACTTCCACCTCACGCTTCCAAGTCTCCTCCTCAACTCCATGGTATCTCTACAACACCTTAACCAATGGAATAGTCTTGCCTCGCAAGACTTGGTCCTAAGTATCTAAAATTCGAACCGGTCTCTCCTTATACAAGGCATTCTCATCTACCTCTAACTCGGTCTAATCCAACACGTGTAAAGGATCAGGCTCATACTTCCGGAGCATAGAGATATGAAACGCGTCATAAACCCTAGAAAGTTGGGGCAGTAAAGCCAAATGATAAGCTACCTCCCCAATGCACTTTAGAATCTTAAGAGACACAATAAATCTAGGAGATAACTTCTCGCTCTTTCCAAACCTCATCAAACCCTATCTTGATGATATTTTCAAGAAGACGTGATCCCCTACCTCAAATGATAACAGTTTCCTTCTGTGGTCAGCATAGCTCTTTTGGCAACTCTAAGCCGAAATCAACCTCTTACAGATAAGTGCGACCTTCTCCGTCATTTCCCAGACTAACTTAGGACCTAACATAGGTGCGTCACCTACCTCGGCCCAACACACTGGAGAACTACACGGTTGGCCATACAAGCTCTCAAAAGGTGCCATGCCAATACTCGCATGAAAGCTATTATTATAGGCAAACTCCACTAAAAGTAGATGCCTCTTCCACAACCCCTTAAAGTCGATAACGTAACCCCAAAGCATATCATCTTAGATCTGAATGGTCTGCTCAAATTGCCCGTTAGTCTGAAGATGATAGACAGTGCTAAACGTTAATCTAGTGCCTAGGGCATTCTGTAGGCTCTGCCACAACCAAGCCATAAAACGTGGATCTCTATCCGAAACGATAGTCACAGGGACCCCGTAAAGTCGCACTATGTCTCTAACGTAAAGGTCGGCAAAATAATCTACCGAGTGACTTGTACGCATAGGTACAAATTGTACTAATTTAGTTAACTGGTCGATTATCACCCACATGACATCATTATCCCGTTGGTTCTTCAAAAAACCCACAACAAAATCCATCGTGACATGCTCTCATTTCCACTCAACTATAGGTAAGGGTTACAACAAACCCACTGGTCTCTGATGCTCGGCCTTCACTTGTTGACAAGTAAGGCACCTCGAAACAAACAAGGCTACATCTCTCTTCATCCCCCTCCACCAAAATTAGCGGCTAAAGTCGTGGTGCATCTTTGTGCCTTCTGATGTACCGCAAGGCATGAATAGTGAAACTCTCGGAGTACTTCCTCTCTACAAGAAAAGGCGGTCTAGATATCTCACTCTAGAGTCAGAGTACACATTCAAATCCTTCTCTACCTTTCCGCTAAATATCTTCTCCTAGATGGTCTCTACCTTGTGATCACCTTGCTGTGCTTCTATAACTCGGCTTACAAGTGTAGATTGTGCAACTATAGTAAACAAAGCAGCCGACTCAACGGACTCGCCAAGATGTAATTCAAACTGTCCCATAGCATCCAACATCTCTCATTCCCGGATGGCAATACTAGCTACACTGTTTATGGATTTCTTACTCAAGGCATCAGCCATTACATTGGCCTTTCCCGGATGATAGTACAACTCAAAATCATAATCCTCTATAAATTGCATCTACCTCCTATGCCTCAAATTTAAATCTTTCTATGAAAATAGATATGTCAAACTCTTATGATCGAAAAACACTTCAAATTTCTCACCATATAAGTAATGCCTCAAAATTTTCAAGGCAAAGATCACTGCTGCTAGTTCTAGGTCGTGAGTAGAGTAATTTCTCTCATGTATTTTCAATTGCCGTGAACCATATACTACCACCTTCCCTTCTTGCATTAAGACACAACCCAAACCTTCCCGAGACACATCACAATAAACCGAGTAGCCAGAACCTCTCTCTGGAATAATTAATACTAGAGCAGTGGTAAGTCTAACCTTAAGCTTTTAAAATAACTTCTCACAAGTCTCACTCCATACAAACTTACTTCCGTTCCTCGTCAGTCTAGTCAATGTTGAGGCCAATCTAGAAAAAACTTTCATAAAACGTTAGTAATACCCGACTAAGTCCAAGAAACTCTAGATCTCAAAGGCATTCTTAGGTTGTTCCCAATCTTGCACTGTTTTTGTCTTAAAAGAGTCTACAGTCACCCATTTTTCGGATACCACATGGCCTAAGAACTTAGTTTCTTTTAACGAAAACTCGCACTTCCCGAACTTAGCATACAACTGGTGTGCTCTAAGCAACTGAAGTACAACCCGCAAGTGTTCATTGTGTTCCTCCTCATAGGGTGAGTAGATCAAGATATCGTTAAAGACGACCACAAAACGATTTAGAAACTCACGAAAGATTCAATTCATCAAATCCATAAACAAAGTCAATGTGTTGGTTAACCCAAAAGGCATCATTTAGAACTCGTAGTGGCCATACCACACACAAAATGCCATTTTTTGGATATTCTCTTCCTTCACCCCCAACTGATGATAACTTGATCTCAAGTCTATTTTAGAAAAATAACTCCTTCAACTGGTCAAATAAGTCATCTATACGTGGTAATAGGTACTAATTCTTGACAGTTACCTAGTTCAACTTCCAGTAATCAATACACAGTCATAACGTGCCATTCTTCTTCTTAGCAAAGAGAGTCGATGCTCTCTAAGGCGAAGTACTAGGGCGAATAAAGCCCTTATCTAATAGTTCTTGGAGTTGAATCTTTATCTCACTCAATTCAACGGGTGCGAATCTATATGGTGCCATAGAAATCAGTGTTGTGCTGAGCACTAAGTCAATAGAGAACTCAATCTCACAGTGCGATGGCAAACACTAGTGAGATTTTCGAGAAAGACGTTCAGGTATTCACAAACTACCCTCAGTAAATCAACTTGGATGGAATCACTCTCATTACTCAAGAAAGTAGTAAGAAGAAAGCTAAACTTGCCCCGACCATGTGGGTCATACAATGGCTACAAAACTCTATCATCTCAGTCTCCCAGAAAATAAAAACTATCAACACTCGAGGTGCACACCATAATTCTCTGATGGTAATAATCTATAATAGCACGGTACGAAGATAACTCATCCATGCCCAAAATGATATCAAAACCTGACATATTTAACAATACAAAAGCAAAAGGAAGTTGGCGATCGGAAACCTCTATCTCACAACTCCGACATCCCTGGTTCAAAACGACCTTACCTCCAACAGGTGACTCTCCTCTAAGCAGAGACGCTAACTGAGCCTTTTCTAACCCCAATGCTGATGCGAATAAGATGCACCCGTATCAATCAACACATTGGCAATACAATTGCATAATAAGAAATTACCTCACTACAGAAGGTGCTGGCAACAAATTTGGCGTGGTAACAACATGCGCACACCCGGTGGGTTTCTGCTTTACCTGCTCACCCCTCTGAGCGTAGGTCTGATACACTGATTGAACCAAAAAGGCCCCTCGATTAATCCTCGAGGTCAGTGCTGACTGAGTAGGCTGAGGGCTATGTATCTGGCTCGAACCAGACACACCAGATGTGCCACCAGACTGAGGGCAAAACCTCCTCAAGTGCCCTAACTACCCACACTGGTAACAGGTAGGCGACTATTCTCTCTCTTGACTCTAGATCTAAGGACGAGTTGAAGACAATGCAGACTATTGCCCTTCTCTCCTCTGCAGGCAAACTAAAGACTTGTGACCCAACTGGCCATACTTGAAACAAGTGAACCCTCCATGCTTACCTCTTCCCAAACCCGAACTCAGCACCGAAAAAGTGGATCTAAACTGTGCTCCCTGGGACTGTTGTGGAGTGGAACCCCTCTGCCTCTTGTTGTCCCGAGTCTCCCCATGAACCTCCTGACTTCTCTTCCTAGAGCCTCTCATCGCTCTTCCTCCAACTGGATCACGGTTTCAAGATAAGCCACCGCCTCCACAAAGTGACTGTAATCCCTAATCATAGACCCGACCACCTTGAAAAGGAGCCCGGTCCTCAATCTCTTCTCAAACTCGATACAACGGCGTTCCTCTATCCCCGCGAGTTTCAGTGCAATCCTCGATAAACTACTAAAGGCAACCTCAAACTCGACCACCGGTGTGTTAAGCTACTTGAGCTTCAGAAATTGCTCTCTCAACTTCTCCCTAACAGTAGGAGGCAAGAACTTATCTTGGAAGGCGTTGGCAAAGGCCTCCCAAGTCACTCCAATGCACCCTCGCGCATACTTCCACCACTGATCCGCATCTCTTTTCAGTTGGAAAGATGCCAAGGTCACTCTCAACCCTTTGTCCTCAATGTCAAGCATTTCGAACGTCTTCACCATCTGTTTGAGCCACTCGTCCGCTTTCAATGGCTCTTTCGAATCCCCTAAAAACTCATTCGGATTCAACCGGAAAAACTCCATCTTCAGAAAAGATAGCCCTGTCTCAGCAACATGGGCCTGGACTTGATTCTCAGCCCTAAGAATAACCATGGATTCTCGCAAAGTTCCGTACATTTCATGGGCCAAAGCGCCCATGGCTTGCTGACTTGCTGGCTCAGTCACACTGGCTTGATCAACTCTCTCCTCTTGCGTCGGAATATCATCCGATAATGGCTCCTCCTGCTGCCTAGGTCTACTACGCCTACCACTACCACGTCTACGTTCTGACATCCTAATTAAGGTAGCACAAGATATTAGCACATTTACAAACGTACCGAAGCTAATTCACCAGTGTCCTAATACGGTGGACAACAAATAATTCACTTCACATAAGCACTTAGTCACATAAACACATACTAATTCCCTTTCTAGATAATGACCATCTAGCGACATTATCAGAGTTCCAGTTAGAAATAGCAGTGATCAAGTGCTCTTTTAACAGAACTTCTAGAAACTCGTAGACCCAATCAATATCTTAGAAATTAAATCACATACTCACTTAGTCACATAAGCATTTTATCACATAGCATACCAAGTTTACTTCTAATATTAACGAGCGAGATATCCATTGTGGTAAAAACTGCATCCCACGATCCCAAAGTATTCAAACCCGATAGCTTTGATACCAAGTTGTAACGCCCCAAAATAATAAAGATAAACCATTCCACGATATTTAATAAATAACAACTTATTCCAAAATCATAATCTTCTATTCATATGAATTCATTGTGTAAAAGGTAACATATGCAAATATACATTCATAAGACCTAACCTTGAATCTATAGCATATGCTACTTGCGAACGAAATGGAATAAAGTTAAACAGATAAATTAATGCCTTAATGGCTACATCTTTCCAAGACAATGTTTAGGTACAACAAAAGTTTCTCAATACAGTTAAAGTCCGAGACTTGTACAAAAACAATTACATCAATAAACAAAAGAGAAACCCTTGACTCCAAGTCCTCCCAAGTTATGTCCTTCGTAGAGGCATATCATCAGCACCTGAAAGTTGTTTTCCACATAGGGAGCCAAAGCCCAGTAGAGATACTCTAACACAATGTATGAATCTTAACAAAGTCATAATGAGAATATACATGCAATGCCATTTTATAATTCAATTTATGAAAATAATTTTTAGTGGATACAAGCACTGGAATCTCTAGGTACGTGTCTGCTAGTAGACTATACAAGCACTACCAAAGTAATTTTACCGATATTAACTGGAAGGATCGACACCTAACTGCGCAGGTTTCTGGACTTTCACCAAAGACACATAGGCCAACATAATAACCACAACCACACCCCCTACACAGATGTACCAAGTTATTCACCAATTTTTCTCAAAATAATACATTTTCAATGTTTAATCATGCAACAATGCTTAATGCAATATATATGAGAAATTAATTTCAATTCACCTAATCATCATGCAATTTCGACAACAATTAAAGTTATCATCTACTGATAGCCCAAAACAGATATCGCTATTCAAACAAATAATTTTCAATAAAAGGCATGATTCCATCATTTCCAAATGGGAGTGATATTACATATCCAACTTCACCATTCTCATCAACATCCACATTCATTCCAATCTTACAAATCCAACATCATTTTCCCATTTTCCTTCACAAACCGAATAACCATGGTTTTAGAACAAAACCCATTTTCTTTCTAAAATCGATTTTGAGTGATAAAATCTACCATTTCAACATAGCTCAACTATAAACACATTCCCACAACCATTTCCAATAACCTATTTGAAAACCCTTCTTTTAAGTTCAAAATCAAACCCTAAGTTTTATCCAAATCTCTAAATCACTAGATTCTTTAAATAGACAAATAACTAAATTAAAAACCATACCAAAGGTTGAAGAATCCCTACCTCAAAGTTAGAAGACAAGGAAAGCAAGGATAAAACTTTGACAAAGCGAAAAACGAACTTTGCTCCAATTAGAATGAAGCTCTAGATAAGCTCTACCTTTTTCTTCAAGGATAAGGGTGAAGAAATCAATGGATGATAGAGTATTTGAGGTTTGAAACCAAGAACTAGAGAGAGAATGTGTAGATTCAGGATTTTGAAATGTAGAGAGAGAGGAATATGAAAAAGTGATCCAAAAAATAGTTTTTCCGAACTGATATACACGTAGACCGCTCAAACGACTAAAACACCGCTTGAGCGAATAGACACAATAAGTGACACCGCTCGAGCGAACATGCGAAAATCTAGATAACAACTCTTTTGAAAAATTAACTCCCAACCTGTTTCAAATGTAACAACAACACCTAAACAACCAAACTCAACTAGAATTAAGATGAATAAGGATATGAATAACCATTCAAGACAAGGAATCTCAGATTCAAAACAATAAATGGGTTGGGTTTAAATCAGAATCGTTATATGAAATGAAAAAAATTGTGATTAATATTACAGAAGTAATCTTTTTTTTTTTTTCCCTTCCCATTGCTTGCATTATGCAAATAGTAATTATAAGCTCATAAAGTCATTAGATTAATTTTGAAACTTATATAATTTATAGACTAGAGTCACTCATTCCTTTATTTATTTATTTTCTCTCTCTTGTAAGACCCTTTTATGTTATACTAAAAGTACAAAGACCACTTAACTCTCCACCTTTTGGAAGAGGACTTGGAGGTGGAGGACTTTTCTTCCTCTTCTTCAATGAATAATTATTGCTTTTGTGCTTTTAGGAAAGAGTCAAGCTATGCGAGTTGGTTTCAGAAGACAATGGAATCACAATATCTTTAAAAAAATAAAATCTGAAACTTGTGAATCTATAATGTTCTAATATGATAGAACACTAAAAATAAAAATAAAAATACAAAATAAATAAGTAAATAAAAAATGATAGAACAAAAGCCACATACCTTCACGGTCTTATTTCGGCACAATATAAAAAAGGTATGCCATTTTAAAAAAATATTCCCAATCTCTCTAATCTTAATCACCTAAGCTACTAAAATGTTGACCAATAAATGAAATATAACTCATTGGTATCTCAAAATAACCGAAATTCTAATTTAAGTGTCCACTATAAAATACACACCAATGCAGATGGTGCATTTTTTATGGTGTGAGTTTTGTGGTGGTCCTTCCATGTATAATAAATGGGGGAGTTACAGGCCGGTCCTTTAACTGGAATTAATACCCATGAGATCCTGTTCTAAAATAATTTAGCTTACCTTTCCATTTTATCCATGATAACCCACACATTTGACTTCTCTACTTTGTGTACATGTCACTGCCATGACCCACTATCGCCCCTTCCAGTTATTGTCAATCATTTCCGATCACCGACGATAACCTTTGGCGACCTTTGATAATCACCTCTAGCAACCTCCATTGTTGCCACTATACTTCGACCTCCGAAAATATTTTTTTTTTATCCATTTTTCATCTCAAGTACGTCACTACTACCATCATCTCCTCCTCAGATCTAGTGGCACACAAAAGAAACTGAGAAGAAAAATGATGCACAGAATGAAGAAGAGGGACGAGAAGCCATTACCAGAAAATAGTTCTCGTTATTTTTCACATTAACAAATCAAGACAAAGAATAAAAAATCAGATTCAGTGATAAATTTATCACTATTTGTTTGTAAAAAAATTACAGAAGGAAAATCAAGCAATCATCATTACAAACCAACACAAGAATCAAAGATACATTCAGTGATAAATTTATCACTGACTATTTGCAACAAACAAAAAAAAAAATACAGAAGGAAAATTTAATCATCACCATAACAAATGATAAATTTATGGAGGAAGATGGTGGCAATGACGATGTCAGATTCAATGATAAATTTATCACTGACTGTTTGTAAAAAAAATTACAAAAAGAAAATTACCATTACAAATGATAAATTTATCACTGTTTAGTTTAAAAAGTTTTATACAAAAATAAACATATTCAACAAATTTACTGATAAATTTATCACTGGTTTAAACAAGATAGGAGCTTCGATCGGCATTGAAAATACCTAGATAAACCTATCACCGTTTTGATTTGACACCCTGAATGCCTCTCTCGTGTCCTCTTTTTCGTCTCGTTCATCCATTATTAACTGGTACAGAGCTCCGAACTCGTCAATATCAACATACCCATCTTCGTTTATGTCGATTTTCTTGATCTCACTCAGATCTAACACCATCTCTCTCAAATCCAAGGGCCACAGATGCAGCTCTTATGTTCACCAACACTAGCGAACAACCGTTCGATTGCCGAATCTTTGTCACAAACTTCCTCACCACCGTCGACGCCGTGACTCCTTCATCTCCACCCAACATTACAATGGCTCAATCAATGGCTCTTGCAACACAACAGTGCATGAAATACTTTTCAAAACCCAAATCTAGAGAGAGAGAGTATTACATAGAACCGCATAATTCATAATAACATGGGTAAAATCAGAATAAAAAAAATACAACAGAACTTCCTGGTGCATGTGATAGAAACTTAGAACTTAATAGATAATAGATTAAATTATTAGGATCGGCTAGTAAAAAATCCTAATAAATACACCAACATACTAACTTAAAATCTCACACTTTATGATTAAGGTAATTCATCATACTTTATAGAGAGTTAATACATTGCAGTTGTCCAAATTTATTCTTCAAGTCTATTAGTAACCATGAAAATTTTATGTTACAAGGTTTGTAATTTATAGGGAACATTAGCGAATGTTCTAGCTTTAAAAATCTTCCGAGGCAGACATGTGAGAATTGATCTTTGTTGATTACAAGTACAATCATATGTATTTGTTGATTATTAAGTCCAAACATGAGATGGGTAGGATGATTCATGACATCTTTTCCTTTTATGGGTATATGTTAAAAAAATTTAAAATAACTTCAGCTATATAAAAATGTTTTAAATAAAATTAATATTGTGAATTCATCTTTTTGAGATCTTTAAAATAAGATTCATGTTGAATATAAAATTTTAAAAAATAAAATAAAATAAAATCAACATATAGATATATTTGTTTCATTTTGAAATTAAATTGAGACAAATCAAGGGCAAGACAACTATGCATTTGGTATTATCCAAACTTTCAACACAATAGAACATGAACTTGCTCCCCCATATGGATCAAATGACATGGTTTCTATCTTGTGCTTCATGATTTATGTGAGAAAATTCAAATTTAGAGCCAAATTTGCTTTTATTTTATATATAAAAATAACCAACCTGAAATACCTTTGGCAATTTCTCATTTGGCGCTTTCGAGTGCATGTATCTCAAAACAAAAACAAAAAAAAGGAAAAAAAAAATATTTGTCCAAAACAAACAGCCAAGTGCAAAATTATGTTCCGTTGAAGTTTCAACACCATATATATTTTAGTTCCCAAATTTTATTTTTTATTTTTGTAAAATAGACAGATATATGGCCAACCTATTTTTTAATTTAAAAAACATTTAATATATATTTTCCTATCCCCATATTTTTATTTAAATTTTTTTTTAAATGCACAAATATTTTTCTCTGTAACCATTTTAAATTTGAAAGTGCATAGATATTTCTATTTTTCATCATTTTTAATTTAAAAGCGAACATATATTTCTATTAGTTCCCATTTTTTTAATTCAATTAAAAATAGGACACACACACACACACACACATATATATATATATATATATGTGGCACTTTTGTGTGTCATACTTTATATTCCCAAAATAGTATATTTGCATATATTTGTTCCAACTTTTTTTTTTTTTTTTTTAAAAAAATTTGAAAGTGTAAAAATATAAATAATTGTCTCAGTTTTTAATTTGAAATTGCACATATATAATATATGCCCCAATTTCTTTTTCAAAATTTCATATTCACCAGGAATCTTGTTTAAAAGATCTAGAAAAGATGAATTTAGAAATATCAATTTTATTAAAAACAAATTTGTTGAGATTTTAAAGTTTTCAAATAGAAAATAGACATAAGGGCAAAGTTGTACAAAAAATAGTGTGTCCTTTTGGCCTTAAAAGTGTAGCGTCTAGATTGATTGTCCCAAAAATCTAAAAATTAGACTTCTGGCCCAAATGCCTCAATTTATCTCCTAATTGTACTATTGATTATCTTTAAAGACAACAATTAATTATAGCCTGATTGTACTACTATTTGGATCATATTTGTATATACAATGCTTGTTAGTTCGAATTTGTGTGGCTCGAATAGGTCGAATGTCTCAAAATGATGTCATTTTAGAACGACGTCGTTTTGATACATTCAAGCCATTCAACCAACACAAATTCGAGCTACCACGCATTTTTTATAAAAGGATATATAGTTTATTCTCAAAATCATATTTATCGTCTATTTATAATATAATACAATCATATGATTATCGATATTCGATCAACTTAATTTTTATTTTATTTTATTTATATAGATGATCTACTCGGTGAACCTTACGAGACAAGCAATCTAGATAATAAAAGTGAGGCACAAAAGTCCCATCGTAGGGCACAACCCACCATGTTATGCCTTGGGGCACAAAAGCGACCTCCTTTCAAGAATGGAACACAATTATATAGTGATACAACTATTTAATCACGATATCACTAATGCAACTACAATTAGGGGTGGTGCGGACTTGATGGCCCGCCTAACTTGCCCAGTCCAACCCTGTCCAACCCAGCCTAATAGTTTAGGGCAAGATACTCAACTTTTGGTTGAGCATCATCAAGGACCAAAATTCTCTAATGACATTTCTTCAAATCCTTGCCAATCAAAAGCCACCTTCTCAATCCTGCTTGGTGATTAACACTACTTCAAACTCTTCATCCGAATCTACTTCTGATGATGATGACCCTCGTCTGGTTTTTATGACTACTATCCAATCCCCGACTCAAATAGATCCCGTCGTTGCAAAAGCTAATGATGCCACCTCCCAAACCCCTTGTTACCTGAGGACTAAGCAACCTGCAAAATTCTCCAATGATCCTCCCCATGGTTTCTCATTTAACATTCCTTTTTCAAAATGGAGGTATAAGATGTATGAGATGCATGCCTAATGAACTGATGAACTTCTCCAGCCTAAAACCTCCATGCCAATTGTTATTGATAAATTTGTGACCAAACGTTAATACCCACATAGGGTACATCCATAATGAATTCATTGTTGCATGTGACTGTTAAAATTTTGAGGCCGTTTAATTTTTGGGTTGGACTTGAGAATTTTAATACACCTCAACCTGTACCGCTCTTCCGCTCATATATAAAATATTAATTTAAAATTTTATATTATTTAGTTACATAATAAACTACAATAATATAAAAGATAAGAAAAGTGCATATATGTTTCTTTCCATTACTTGTACTCAAATATTTGTTAGAAGGTCCAAGGTTATTTTCCTATTGTATTTGTTACTAATCTGAATTCAAATAATTACTAAGAAAGATCCAAAAAAATTAATATCACTCCAAGACTTAGAACAATATATATATAATATGTAAAATAAACAGGTTTGGAATTTAGAAATTAGTCAAGATTAAAAGTGAAAAAATTATACCTGATATCAAAATAAATTAGGGTTGTTTGGGAAGTGCTAGATTAGTATATTTTTTTATTTTTTACGAAAAAAACGTAAAATATGGATTAGATTTGAAATGATGTAGTAGAGAAATGATATAACACAAATAAGATAATTGTAACCCAAATAAAATAATGTACTAAAATAATGTGTTATTTTAACGCATGCCAAACAGCACTAAACTTAAGATGATATATATGTTCTTATATATAATGCAAGTTCCATTTAAACCCATCCCGGCCCACCCCAAGCTGCGACTGATGGGAGCAGATTGTCCTTTTCTTAATTTCTTGGAAAAAATCAATCATGAATTGAGGGCTATGTTGGGAAAAAGCATCGACCCCAGTTGGGGGTACTGGAGTCGCGTGTGATTGGTCCCAAAAAATAAAATTTTTTTTTTTATTTATATTTTCTGCCAATCCTATGCTGCCACGTCACAGGGATGCAAACCCCACTGGGGGTCGGAAGCACGGCGCGCTATGTTGCAATGCTCTTGCTCTGAATTCAACACCAACTCAATTTTCAGATATTTGTCATCTTGGCTTCAGCCAACTTTATTTGACTAAAAATCATATATTGTCCTACCAATTCATTCCGTTCATTTCATGCTATGTTTTCTCTAATTATTTCACTAGGTTATGATTCAATCTTTGAATTTAGCATTTTAACCTAGGTAGTATATTATTTTAATTTGGTACGCGTTTGGATAATATTTCAAAAACCTGAAACTCAAATTGCATATATAAATCTATACAATATTAAATATAGATGTAAAATATTTTTCATGTTAGGTTATTTTGATAAAAAGCTTCCTTCCTATATTATTGTTGCAGATTATTTATTTTGATGCTACTTATGCTTTTGTCAAACAAAATGTTTATAGGACCCAATTTTTTAAAAAAAAAAAAATTAACCAGCCTAGCTGTAAAAAGAAAATACTAAGCTCAGATTTAATTCGAACCTATCCCAAGTCCGATTTATTGAGCTGGGACCAGGTTTGGGCAGAAAAATTCAGTTAGGTAATCGAATAGGGTTGGAGCAACCATTAAATCCAATCAAATTCACCCAAGTTGCATCCCTAAAAGAGAGGACTATTGAATTTCGATTATGTTTGAATCATGAATTTATAAATAAATACACGCGCGCACACACACACACACATATATATATATATATATATAATGGAAACGCACCAAAAAAGAAAGCAAATAAAATGAAAGACGCTAAATGCGAAGGATGTTGATGTTGATTTACACTTTTATTGTTTGGTATAATAAAAAATAAAAGTCAATAGAAAATGTTTTATATGGTTATTGAAAACTGAGCAATGAGACTGAAGAGGGTCAAATTGCTCGAGCTGATGCAGCAGGCATTGCTGAAGGGATTGGCCCATTACTTAAATGACCAGAGGAGAAGGCCATGGCCCTAATGGCGACATTCAACCGAGCAGGGAGAAAGGCCCTGGCCCAAATGATGATGTTAGATCAGACTGGAAGGAAGGCCTTGGCCTGGATGATGTTACAAAAAAAGCTCTCCTCCCGAAAATGGTTTTCGTCGAAACCAGAAGGCAATTGAAAGAACATTTCGAAAAGTTCTGGCAATTTATGGTGCACATAAATTCAGGTTTCTATTTGCTCCGCAAAGTGAGCCAACCTCCTTCAAAAGCATCTCTTTTTTTAATGATATTATGAGAAGGAAAAACATCCCTACACCTAAAAATTATGCAAACCAATGGCACTATGAATTAATTGCAGAAGCTACAAAATCCAAATTAAACTCGAGAGAGACTACCTTTGGATCACTTTACCATACAACCTGATCTATCCCCCAAATAATACAAATGGGAAAAGAGCACATCCTAACATCTACTAAACAATTTAACCACAGAGGGTATTTTAGTCATTTTGTGCCGATAAAGTTATCCCGTGATAAGTTATCCCAACATGTACAGGATAAAAGAACTCCGGATAAATTATCCGGGGTCACAAAAGTCAAACCAAATATGGGATAATTTTATCCCGGGATAAAATAATCATATCCCACCCCCCTTCTTCGTGAATCCAATGTAACATATGGCCTTCAAGTCAAAACTTCTTTATTGATAATGTGCCCTTACCAGTCTCATCTCCAAATTAAGTCAACTTGGCCATTTGAATGCTATATATAACACAGTCAACTGGTTCAATCATTCATATAAGGTCCAAGAAGAATCCCTAAAATAAAGGTGAAACCTATAATGAATGTGAATTTCATTTGGTTTCCTATTAAGTTCTCTGTACAATTGGCAAAGGTAATGCAACAGACAGAATTAATAAAATTAAAAAGTTTACCCTCAGATTTCAACACAATCATCATCATCGTCATCCTCATTCTCCCAGTCCAGCATAATAGAGTTAGCTGACTTAATCAGCTCGGTTAGTCCAGTAAGATCCTCCAGATAGGTTGGATGATTAATGGCTTCAAGGACAAAATCCAACCCTCTTTCTCGATATTCCGATACCACCTGAACCGTGTGAAATTCATAAATATAATGAAAAGATTAGAAAAAAAAAAAAAATGAGGAACAAGAAAATTGCTACACACTTACAGTGCAGCAACAAGCAGTACAACTATTTGAGGAGTGTCCCACAAGTGTCATCTGAGAAAACTGTGAGAGCGATCCTCGAACTTGATGCGGTAAAATGCCAAGAGGTTGCTCAGTGCTTCCACTGTCAGTAGAGTTTGCAAACTCGGCCTTGGCATGTATCCTGTTGTGGTAGAATAATGAGAATGAACAGAATTGAGAAGGAAACCTACATTAAATGGTTATTTTTGCTTTTATCCCCTACAATGTCATCTTTTTTTCTATTTCATCCCTAACCTATCAATTTCATCTATTTAGTCATCAAAGTTTCTGATTTCAGATCATGTAAACCTAATTTGACGGTCGAAACAAAAATATAATATCAAAATTTGAACAATTTAACCATACAAGTTGGTTGGGGGGTGTAGTTTGTTCAAAATAATAAGAAAAATGGGGAACTAACAGTGAGGGAAGGTAGCATCAGAGTTTGGTTGTATGTTTCAAGCTGTTCTAATTTTAAAATGACTTTTACCTATCAAATCAAGTTTTAACAGTTGGTGACGTGAACAATCATTACCAATTGGACCACTTGAACTGAAATTAGAAACTTCATAGATGAAATTAATATTTTAAGGATGAAATAGAAAAAATAGTGATAGTTTAGGGCATAAAAGAGAAATTAATCAAAATTAAATTTTCTCAAACTAAAAAGCAGCAAATAACTGAGCTTCGTTAACATAATTTTCAAGGAGTTACCCATGAGGGTGATGTAGAATCCCCACTAAAAGTTCAACAGCAAGGGCTGAAGCAATAGGAGCAAGCCCCGGACGAGTAACTGTGCATTGTTGGTCCAAAGTGCGGTTGGCAGTTGACTGCACATAGAATGAATAGTCAGTGATTAACATATTTTCAGCAACCTTGAAATCATGGTTTCCGTTTAGAAAATTACATCCACCGGGGCAACCACGTCATTGCAAAAGTAACAACCCAATCTGTGCTCTCCATCTCTATCCATCTGGTAGAAGTTTCCCATTTCACCAGATACATCATCTTTGAAGTCACGAAGAGTGCCAAGAGGACCAGCACCGTGACGCATAACCAAGAAGCTATCGAACCCTAAAGCTGCAGTTATAGTGATCTGGAGATATAGTACATTAGTGAATATAAGAACCAATCAATCAACAGTGTCCATGCAAACTATTTGGAATTGGCTCTTTTAGTTAGGCTTATTTGTCTCCAGTGAACTTTTTTAAAAATTATGTCAAATTTCTTTACCTTTTTAGATCCATCTTGACTAGATGGTCATAAAAACTTTAAATATATATATCTGAATTTTCTTTGAATAAAGTTCAGAAAAGAAAAAATTCAACCAATTTTTTGGGAGCTTTTTGGATAAAAAAAATTGGCTTATTTTCGTCTTCGGTCAACTTTTTTTCAAAATTGACTCAAAATGTTTTTAATTCTTAGAATGAGTTGAAAAAAGAAATTCGCCTTTTAGCTTTAGGCAAATGAATAACAGCAAGATCAGGAAATCTGATTGAAAGTTCACAAGAAAAATGCAATTTTATAAATAAACAAAAGGATAACAACCTTGTTAGCATTAGCACAAAGAAGAGTAGGGAGCCATCGACTTTCCCTTGTATCAGTCAACAAGAAAACAGCATCATGAGAATCAATTAAATTGTGTAGGCATATGCAATCCTCAAGCACACTATTCACTTCGTGGCTAGGCACCGGATGGCCAGGCATTGGAATAGCCATCACAACACCTTCAGCTTCCTGAGAATAAAACCAACACAAACAGGTATATGGAAATCAAACTTTTTGGGTTGAATTAGGCAGATGTAGCTACGTAAAGGGTAATATTAATTACCACAGCCGGAAAGATTCTCTTGAGACTTTTAACCGCTGCTGGAGCTTTAAAATCACCACCATTGAGGCAATCGTCCAATGTATACAGGGATTGCCTCAGCGGATTAGACATAGCCACCTTACCAGAGTCAAGTAGTGTAATTTTCCGAACACCCCAAGCCTGCAGTTGCACAATAATTTTCATAAACCAGGCAATAGAACAAGAGATTGATGTTTGTTAGTCTGTGTTCTAGATTGGTTTAGTCCATAACGGTATTTTGGTCATTGTGTATTGCAATGCTAGTAATATAAATGCAAGTTACAGTGTACAGTTTCATGATTGAAACTCTACTCCTTTTTCATCACTCTGTTCTCTCATTGTTTTCTTCCCAACTTTAATACATATTGACAATGAACTCTACTCCTTTTTCATCACTCTGTTCTCTCATTCTTTTCTTCCTAGCTTTAATACATATTGTGGGTGTTTGGGAAGTGGGTTTTTTTGTAGGTTTTTTTAGTTGTAGGAAAAAAATTGTGTGTTTGGGAAGATAGTTGGATTTTTTTATGGTTGGATGTGATGTTTGTGAGAGAAAAAGTGAAATGATTATGGGGTTTCATGTGATATTTTGTTTGGATTTGTTTTTTTTTTGGTTTTGTAACCAATTTGTCTTTTAGTGAAAAAAAACCAAAAAAAATCCTTCACAAACACCCCCAATGATTCTACTTGGTATCATGAAACTGTACACTGTAACTTGCATTAATATTACTAGCATTGCAACACATAAACCAATCTAAAACACACTTTAACAATGTTAAGTTCTTATTAACTCACCATAAGCATGCGAGCAACCTGGCATCCAAGTGTACCTGCCCCTAAGAGAAGGCACTTAGTTGCAGATAAGACGTTTATGTTCAAAGACGGCAAAGCACGCCATCTCATTAGTTTTAAATTTAAATCAGCAGCCGATATTGCTAACCTGTAAACATTTTAATCTTTAAATGTTAAGGATGCAAAAGAATAATACTGTTATGGACTATGGATAGACAAGACAACACAAAAAATACCTAGTTGGATCAATGGATTTAGCAAGGCTAATACACCTGGGTACCTTCTTCCCTCTATTAAGTTCCCATCCCACGGCATTAGGAATATGTTGATTATCTTTCCATCCTAAAGAAATATTGTTCATGTGTTCAGGAAAGCCAATTCAGAAAACACATTCAACTAAAAAAGGAGAGAGTTTTAATTAGAAGAGAGTTGTTACCCAATTTCCGTCGCTCTACCTTGTGAAACTGTTATCAAGGCTTCACCAATGAGGGACAAGCTCAGATCAGCAAAACCGCGATTCTCACGATAGCAAAAAAAGTGAATCTTTTCGAGATTCCATCTTGAACAAATAAGAGCAAGAAAGTTGCGAAGAGGCCAACCAGGATTACTTGGAAGATGACACGGGTCGTAAAAGCCAAATAAGAACTGCCAGTAACATACAATGTAGCTTTATGGAAGAGTCATCTAAAACTTTGGCATAACTTTAACAGGATTCAATTCACCAAGTGTTTTAAACAAACTGTCTTGTTCATTTTAATTGGCAAAAGCTAGTATAAAGTTTACAAAAAATGTGAAGTATGTGGACAAACCTTATGGCCATCGTGTTGGGATGATTCCCAGTACTTCAGATGCTTAATAGTAGCATGTGAGTTTGAAGCAATAGAGACCAGAAAAAAAGGCACATCTGCAACAGAATCGCATGCTTTAGGCACTCCATCAAAAAAAAAAAAAAAACAGCATAAATAAGATTTGAGTAAAAATACAGGGGGCATTCTACCTGCCGTAGCACTTGAGTTACGCCAATCATTACAAGCTGCAGACAGCGATTCAGCCTGTATGCCACAACAATAACCTTTGTGTAAAAAAAAAATAAGGAAAATTAAATACCATACTCACAAAATTACTAACATTCACAGCACCTCTTCCAGGCTTAACCACTGGGAAGCCGGTCTCAAATCAACCAAGGTTGCAGGAGGGTCAAGCGCCAGAGCAGGGAAAGCAAACCAATAATGAAAACTCCACTTTTTAAGGTCCGCAAATGATATAAGAAGGAACCTTGAAAGTACTGCACTGTCCTCCTCAGCTTTTCCAGAATGGATGTCCTCCCAAATCTGATATTCAATGAAAAACAAACTTGTGATATGAGACTTTTGTCTATTTTCTATATAGCAAGCCCCACCCACCCATTCGCTACTTGAGCCAAGGCCCAGGGCCATTTGCAATCTGCTAAAAGGCTGTGGAACTGATAAGACTCATCAATCAATTTGACAAACTCCACACAATAATACTTGCAAAAACAAAACACATGTATGAAAGAGTAAAATCTATCCGTATAAGAAAGATACCTTATTTGCTTCAGCCTTTAGCAAGCTCTGTTTGTCAAGTGCATGGAAACCCTCCAACGTATTTGTGTTGAAAAGAATACCAGGGACAGAACATCTATTCCTATTGCCACGGCTGCTTGTAGTTACTGATGATTGCTCACTTGGTTCAGGTGGAAAGGATTCAGTAAGAAGAGTTAAATGATTTGATACTTGAGAATGTGAGCAAGGTGCATAGAAACCTGCCACATGATTATTTCACCCTTCAGGTACATTAAATTACCCATTAAAAACAATTAATTTGTATTTCTTTTCTTGTCAATTAAATTGCACAAAGAAAATTAAGCTTGCTATTACAGAAATCTAAGTCAAATAACCAAAATCACTGCGGCAATAGAGGTCAGCTATATGGACCATATTTTCCATGAAGGTCTAAGATTAATTCACAACTAGCTCCCAGCCTGATATCCACCCACTAATACAAGATCCTGAGAGGCCTGATCGAAAGATCACTATCAGTCAGCAATAACTATTTTGTCATTTATGCATTGTAAACTCATAAAACAAGATTTAATTTCATTTAAGAGCATCATGTCTGAATACTTTGTGTCACAGTTATATTTTCCTTGCTCCAGAGTTTCCCAATCCCCAGATCTTGTTTCAAAAATATAAAATGAGGGTGAGGGAAAAAAAAAAAGTGCACCCTAGTGATTGCAATCTTAGTTGAAAGAAAACCATAGACTTTGTATTTCAATAACTTACCTAGCTATTTTAATTTCTACCAAGAAAAGAAGAAATTAAAGAAATTGATAGTTGAAATGTCAAAGGCTTTCAATTCAACAATTTCTCACGAAATGTCATTCGGAAGTGCCCCCCTTTATCCCGATCAGGCATTCCTCCCCTCCTCTATGGGATGGTTCTAGCCCTCCCTTCCTTTATTAGACATGAGCTAGTGATGGCGCAGTCATAGATTGGTTGGAAGCGCAATATTGGATTTGGAAACCTGAAGTGAAGCCCATGGGTTCAAAGACTTTTTGGTCCCAAAATGTAATTGGTAGGGTGCGTCCCTAGCATGCATGCCGGTGTGAAGCGAAGTCCCACATCGCCCAAGTACTAAATAATAATATAAAATACATATATGCTTAACAAGTAGTTATTATTATTGTTTAGTTTGATATAATTACGTAAAATTTAGGGTTGGTTTGGGATGTTCTAAAAAAGTGCACTTTTTGACTTATTGGCTTATATGGGTTGTGTTTGGGTTGGGTTTGATGTGATGTGTTAAAAAGGTGATGTGATTTAAATAAAATGATGTGACTTAAATAGGATAGTAATTTTTTGACTTTTTGTAGTTTATGCCAAACCAACCCTTACTATGTGATTTCATTTTGTTTCCCAAATAATATTAGGAAAAATTCCTAATTAGATTAGGGTTTTGGTTCTATATATATTAGGGCTTTGACATTGTAATAGTCAATTTTTGGAATATTATAATTGAGAGTAAAAGGCTGTGGCCTTTTTCAGTGTTTCTTCCCCTCTCCTCTCCTATGCCGTTCACTAGCTAGCACCCCTTATTTCTTCCAGGTACAAACTAGTGCTCAAAAATGAACAAACTTGTGAATTGTTGAGTTAAGCATTCTCTAGGTCTTTGATCTAATGAAAACCTTCTTTCAAAACCAAGTCGTAGTGACGAAAGAAAGGCAAACGCGCAGATCAGATCAGCCCGCCACTTATTTATCTCGTAGTTCCACTTTCAGATAATGGAGCAACACCAAAAGAAGTGAGCATTTAGGGCTAGGGCTTTCCTCTATTAGTTCTTTTAATTTTTTTGATTTGAGAATTTTTCAATAATATGGATTGATATCATACATGTGGTTGCAGTAAGTGATCCCATAATCTAGCCAAAATTGAAGAATCCAGAAGATTAAAATGAAATGAAAAAAATACAGAAGCATACCAGTAATAGGAATAGGGGATTCATCAATTCCTAACTTGTTGAGCTTTAGCGAAGATAATCTATGCCAAAAACCCTCATCTACAAAGCTCTGGAACGGTGCAAATTGTAGAACAGATCCATTTTCATTTCCTGACATAGTTGCTGTTGTAGTTTACCGCTTTTCACGTCCCAAGGAGATTTTCAATCAAGTTGCTTCTGTTGCAACTACTTGGTTAACAACCAAATTGTTAAAACTAAAATCAACACACCATGTGAGACAAATGTTGAATATCCCTATCTAGCAACAACTGAAGCAAATTGCATAGATGTAATAGAAATACAACAAGCTTTGACAAGGCAAAAGACAATTTATTTATCAATAACTAACATAACATCTTTTTATATCACATTTTATTTACCACGTCACGTGGCATGCTAACATTTTTAAATACAACGTGTCTCACATGAATGTCATTAATATTTCAAAAGTATGAGCATGCCACATAATGTGATAAACAAAACATGGTATAAAAAGATGGTCACTCTAGCATTATTGTTTATTTATCTTTTACAAAAAAAAATGCTACATTTTTTTTTTTTTGGATAAATTTTAAAAAAAAAGAAAAAAAAGAAAAAGAAAGATGTTACGTTGACCAATTGTATTTACCATGTGATGAGGCATACTCCACACCCCATAGATATTAATGTTACATATGTGGGATCTATTATATCAATGATAATGGAGTGTGACACATCACAAGGTAAATGCAAACGGTCAAACCAAATGGTAAGTATAGCATTGCGCTTTTTATCTTTCAAGTAATTTGTCCCAGATTGGTTAGTATCACAATCAATCTTACAATCAATTTTTGCAATATGCACTTCTCTAAATATGAGTCACAAAACAAACTCATCATGACAGAAAATTCCAGGAAAAATAACAATGCCAATATTTTGAAATTTTCAAGTTTCTAAAATCTATAATCACATACCAGTCACTCATCAGTACAACATTTAAGATCAAAAAATATTAATAATTACAATCCAAATTCTCTATTCATAGTGGTCTTCACTATTGGGTAAGTGTTTTGTATTCTCTGAGTCCATACAAATTTTTTTCTTTTTTTTTTACATGTATTTGGGTTGGGCTGTGGAGTGGGGATGGATATGAGCCCAAAGGCCCGCCCAACCCGCCCATTACTTCCAGGGTTTTGGGATTACATTTTAGGCCCATAAGGCATAGCAATTTTTTTAGGCTCGTTTATAATCATGGGCAGTCTTGGGAAGAATGTATGAAATCTAGCCCAGCCTGCAACTTATATACAAAATATATTTATACATATTCATATTTTATATTATTTAATTTTGTTTGTCTATCTATTGAATTTTGATCTAGTTGGATGAATATGTGGTTGGGCTGTCTATAGCAAGTTCGGGGCTTCATCTTTTACTGGATTATGAATCAATGAGCATTGCTTTGCCTTTAAGGCCCCGTTTGTTTTGGGGTGTAAAGGATGGAATGAGATTAGGATAGAGGTAGAGCAATTTAGTGTTGTGTTTGTTAGTAGAGTTGGGGAAGGGATTAGGATGGAGGAGGGGATTAAGATGGAGGTTGGAAGGAAGATTGGGATGGAGAAAGTAGAGGTGGTATTAGAAAAATAGTGAGGAGATTAGAAATTTTTTTTATTTTTTTATTTTTTACATATTGGGAATTTTTTTTGAACATTAATGTTTAATTTTTTGTATTTTTTTATTTATTTTATTATTTTATATAAAAATAATTTAACAATTCCTACACTAACAACTATCATCAAAACAAACACAATTTTACTTAATCCCCTCGCTATCAATCCCCTCCATTCTACCTTTGAAAACAAACGAAGCCTAAAGTCCATTTAACCAATATGCTATTAGGGACCATTGTTGCAGTACTAAGATGCGAAACAGTTGTTATTTGGCAATACTCTTTAAACTCTTCTTCTTTTCTTAATATTTACATATTTTCATATATACTTGCATAAATAATTTTCATGCTATGCATATCTATATACTAATATATTTGCAACTACAAATCTTTGTTGTTAGAGATGAGAAATAATATATAAATTAATTAGTACGAAAATTTGAGCTCTTAACTTTGAGTATATAAGAAAACACTAAAATTAGAAAATAATCAACATTATTTTATATTTTTGTGATACAATACAAATATATTTATCTATACTATTATATTAAGTAAAACTTTGATTTAGTCTCTGAAGCTCTTGCCATGTGGAATTTAGGTGATTTAAAAATACAAAAAAATAAAATAAAATCCCACATTTCCTCATTTTCCTAACCAAATACTTAATATTCAACTTGAAGAAGAATTTAAAGGGAAAAAAAACGAAAAAAAAAAAGAAAGCTTACGTTTCCTCGCCACGTTTCTACACGTTTCCGTCCACCCAAGCAATGATCAACCAACCATCTCTCAATCTCTCCATTAGTTTCATAATTTATTTATTTTTTAACTTTTTGGTTTCTTCCTCTCTACTTTTTGGTTTTTTCTCTCTTTTTATAATGATTTTTCCTTTCAAAGAAAGTACAAAACAAAATTGTTATATACAATTATGTCAAAGGAAATAATAACAAGATTATTATTCCTCTTTGAAGGTAAATGATCTAAAACTCATTAATTTTTATGAACTATTAGAGGTTTGAGAAATTCAATGACTATGTTATTCTACTTCCATGCAAACATAGAGAGAATACTGTTGTAATCAGCAGCTGTGGCTGTGATTGATTGTTGTAGCTACAATGCATTGCAGGGAAATATATCACACTAAATTAGTTCAACAATGAGTTGCAAGTGGACGACAGCAGTATGAATCACCAGCCATAGGTCTAATATACTTTTAAGTTATTTCCAATTTCAAAGGGTTATACTCTTCTACATTGAATCATTGCATTTTATTGAGAAAGCAACACATCCAAACGGTTGCCAAGGGAAAAAAATTCAAAAATAAAAAATACAAACCATTCCCCGCTAGTGGGCTTATTTCCAGATGTTGCATGGCAGTCCCAAAATGTAAAATAAAGATTCCAGGTAACAAAGAATGAGGCCACAACAGTATCATTTATAAAGTACCCATTATAATTTCTCGTGGACATGTCACAGTCCAACCCCTAATAGCCAAATGAAATATTGAATGATAAATATATCTTAATTTACATAATAAACAAACTCTAGAATTCACATCTGTGACAATCATGAAGTTAAAAATGAGTTTGGTTAATTTACAAAAAGGATGGCATGAGGTGACAAGCAGTTGAAGATGCTCTGTCTGGATTACTAAACCATATATTAAAGGACAATTAACCAACTCAATTCTAAACTTAAAAAAATACTGAAAACAGAATGCAGACCAGATGATTTTAGCGAAGTTAGAGACAATCCTGCTGATCAAAAAAAAGTTAGACACAATCCTAGCAGAATATTAATGCTTTAACCTTATAATTGAGACCAAGACCTTGGACTATAAGTGCAAGTACAAGGAAGATAAAAAATGATTCATGTACTCTTGTCAGACAAACACTACCATTGCGAATCTAGGGAAAAAATAAAACCATTTTCTATCTAAAATGGATCATCAGAAATATAGAGGTACCCATGTTAGTAACAAACCAACATATATAAGATGAATAAGCATTCGTAATATCTTACATAAGTAATCACAATTAGTAGGTAGTCAAATATGTTGACTTCAATAATAAACAGCACAGATCCACAACAAAACAAAGTTAAAAAACATGAAGTCATTCAGATCAGTTACAAGGGAGCAGAAAATAACTTCTTTGACTAGAACAAGAGAAAAAGATACAACATTTATACATAATTCAGTTGAACGAAACGACATATATATATTTTGAGGAGGAGTTAGATGCATGCTTAGGACCAGTGTAGCCCATTGTTGTTCCCAATCCTCCATTGAGCTTTAACACAACAAGTTTGTCCAAAAGCTTCCTAGTTTCATCAGGATCTGCAACAATTCAAATGCTTCCTAGTTTCTATCATCCTAGTTTCATCAGGATCTGTTTCTATAGCTTCATGGCTTTGCAGGTGACACCCAACACTTTGGCTGATGTGAAAGGTGGTACTCTGTAAAAGTGGTTGTTATAATTAGGTTAAATTTCTGGAAATGATTTTCTGTAAAAAATAATAAATAAATAAATAAATAATAATAATAATAATAATAAATAAGTAAAATGCAAAGAGCAACACTTTCTGTTTTTTTTTTTGAGCACTAGGATTATAGAAAAACTGCTTTAAGCCCATCTATATAGTAAACAAAGCAAACAAGCAAAGGATTCATTTATTATGTTTAAATTATAATTTTTACAACCAATTCAATTATGGAATTCTACATACTTGTTACCATCTTCAGATTTGAGTGCTTATAAAATTTTCAATGAAGAACAATTTGTACACAGGGACTCTTAACAGTTCTGTTTTTAGGTAAGCACGAACTTCTCACCTTCTAGACATGAAAATTCATAGCAACTATGTAAAAGGAATTGTAAGAATCTAGAATTTGTACCCAGTGATAATGATTCATGTCAATGTCAATGCTAACAGAACAATCAACTAGAAAATCCAGTCAGCATGATCAACGAACTAATTTAATATCACATATAAATCAAGCAAATTCATGACTAGGACCTTTTATCTTCCAAATTCAAATTTACCAGTTCTTGCCTCAACAAATTCAAACTTGCTGATAATCAATGAAATATCGATTCCAAGTTAAAAACAATAGTGTAAGAAGAAATTCAGAGATATACACTAATAGATATGGAAAAATGCAAGAAAATAGGGCAAGAATGAAACGAGTCGAACCAGTACATATCTATACGCGAATGAGAAAGGAATGAGTCGAACCAGAGCTTCCTCGTATGATATGTGTGTGTGGCTAGAGAGAGAGAGATTAGAAGCGAGATTGAGAGATTCATACCGCTGGAGATCTTCAGACGACGATGGCGAGCGGGCGAACTGACGAGCGAGAGAGCAGAGCTATACAGGTCTGTCGAACGCGTGCAAGAGAGAGAGAACGATCCGCCATAGATCTTCAGAGCTATTTGTCAATTCTCTCTCTAGAATCATCTAGAACACAAGCTATCAGCGATATATACACAAATATATGTATGTATACGAGGAGAGAGAAAGAGACCTCGCAGAGGTTGAAGAGGGCAGGGGCGAAGGCGAGGTTGCCGAAGGAGAGAGAAGCGTCAATGGCTACCCGAGAAGCGAGAGCTTCGACGATTCATTTGACACCGAGAGAGAGAACCATATCAGTATTTGTGAAAACAAAAATGATTCATACCTCTAAAAAATGATCACTAAAACACCTCTAATTTATCTTTTTTTTTGTCTTTACTTCACTGTTTTTTTTTTTTTAAATACCTTGACAGGTCACTAGTGCTGTATGACAGCACTTCTAATTAGAGGTCTGCAGCACAACCGTTGTGAAAAAGGGCTAGGGCAAATATAAGGAAAGTAAATAAGGGCAAATATAAGGAAAGTAAATAAGAACAAAGAAAATAACACGTAAACTACTTATTGGTAATGATAGTTGGATTTAATTTTGATTAAGTAATATTGAAAATAAGGCCCCGTTTGGGGACTTACCTTTTTAGTTAATTAGTCAAAAAGTTACTAAATTAGTCAAAAAGTCAACCACTCATACCAAAAAGTCAAAGATTCTCTTTTCTCTCTACTTTTTGCACATCTTTTCGTAATTAGCTAAAAAGTCATCCCAAATATACAAGTTTTTTTTACCTACCTTTTTAGCCAAATAGCAAAAAAGTTACTAAATTAGCCTGTTCCCAAACGAGGCCTAAGTTTTGGTAAAATTGTTATTAAAAATAATTTTTTTGTAATAATTTTTTATATATATTGTTAAAAATTGACAATTAATGACTTTTTTTTGTCATATTTTTATAAATTGTCACTAAAATTTACAATTAATGACATTTTTTTATGATAATTTTTTTTATAGTACCTATTAGACAATAAATTCACTTATTATGACCTACACGTAAGTACCCAAAAATAAATTAGTTATTCTTTGGCGGTGTTTGGCAAGTTGGTTTTTGGGTTTTTTTTTTTTTTTTTTTTTTTTTTTTTTTTTTTTTTTTTTTACTACAAGACAAATGTTTTATAAAACTAAAAAAAACCAATCCAAACAAAATATCATATCAAATTCCATAATTATTTTATTTTTTCTCTCACAAATATCACATTTAACCACAAAAAAATTCAACTATCTTCCCAAATATAAACAAAATTTTTCCAATAATATCCTACAACTAAAAAAACCTACAAAAAAAACTCACTTCCCACACACCCACTTTATTTATGTGATCGCAAATGATAGTAGGAAAAGGTTATTTTTCTAGTAGTGATTCATGAGTCCTATCTCCAAATTTATGGTATATGTTATAGGCAAATGATATGAAATTTAAGCTAAATAGATAATTATATATCTTAAAGGCTATAACTTTTTAAGACGATACTTGATTATAACAAAAGTAAATCCAAGCTCAATACAATTAAAGGCTTAAGCTTGTATAAAAATAAATGCACAAATAAACAAAAAGAAACCTTCAGCCCCAAATCTTCCCAAGTCATGTTCTTGGCAAAGGCATATCATCAGCATCTGAAAATGATTTTCTCACAAAGGTGAACCAAAACCAAGTAGAAACATTCTAACACAATATATGAATCTTAATAAAATTATAAGGTGAATACATATGCAATGCTCGTGTTAAAACATTTTATATCTCTTTCCAAAATCATGCAATGCCAGTTTATATCATAATTCAAGAATCATTTCCTTTACATTAGAAAATAGAGCAATGAACACAACTTTGGGAATCCCTAGGTACAATATCTGCAAGCAGGCTATACAAGCACTACCAAATTGTCATTTTTACCGGTATTAACCGAAAGGCTCGAACCACGCGGGTTTCTAAACTTTCACTAAGAACACACAGGCCAACATAATATCTCAACCACACCCCTACCCAAATTCACCAAAGTATTCACCTATTTTTCTCAAAATAATAAACATTTTTAATGCATTAAATATGCAACAATAATCAATGCAATGAATGAGAAATTAGTTTCGATTCTTTTAATTCTCATGCAATTTCTACATCATAACTATCCTCCACCGATAGCCCAAAATAGATATCTCTAAATAGATAAATAATTTCCAATAAAGATAAACTTTCCAACATTTCAAGATAGGAGTGATGATACATATCCAACTCCACATCTTTACCTACATCATCATCATCATCATCTCAATTTCACAAAAATTCCAACATTTATTTCCATTTCTCTTTACAAAATCAACTATTGAGATTTTAGGGCAGGCTCCATTTTCTTAATAAATCAATTCCAAGGATTCAAAATCCATCATTTTAATCACCATTCAACCATATTACAATCCCACAATCATTTTCAATAAACCATTTGAAAATACCTCTTTTGATTTTTAAATTAAAACCCTAGATTTGTCCAAAAATCTCCAAATCACAATATTGCTTTAGAAAAGCAAATAATCAAGTTAAAAATCATAAAAAAGTGTACATAAATCCCTACCTCAAGCTTGAAGACAAGGAAGAACAAGGGTTGAAACTCAATGACACCAAAAACCAACTTTGCTCCGATCAAAATGAAGCTCTCGATGTGCTCTACCTTTTTAACAAAGGAATTAGGGTTGAGAAATCAATGAATCTAGGTGTATTTGAGGTTAGAAGGTGAGTTCTAGAGAGAGAGAGAGAGAGAGTCTCAACTTAAGGTTTTGAAATGTTTAGAGAGAAAGAGAGATGAAAAAGTGATCCAAAAAGTGACTTTTACGAACTGATATACGCGCAGACCGCTCAAGCGCAAGAAATACCGATCGAGTGACCAGACATAATAAGTGAGACTGCTCGGGCGAAGAATACCATGCTCCCAGAAGTTTTGCAGACAGAAGACCACCGCTTGAGCTCAAAAAGGACCGCTTGAGCCAACACTGCTCAAGCGCAGGAAACATTGCTCGAGTGAAGAATGCTACCCTCTTAGTACTTTTGCAGACCTGCAAAGTACTGAGAGTTCTCAAAGACTGCTCGAGCAACAAAAGTACCGCTCAAGTGAAGAGGCAAAATTTTGGACAAAGACTTTCTTGAAAAACAGACTCCTAACCTGTTCCAAACGCAGCCAAGGCATTCTAATACCAAACTCAATAAGGAATAATATAAACAAAGGTATAAACAACCATACAAAACAAGGAAATCCGAAACCAAGACATCAAACGGGTCGGGTCTAAACCAGAATCGCTATAGGATCCATCACACGTGTTGGATTGGACAGAGTTGAAGGTAGATGAGGATGCTTCGTATGAGGAGAGACTAGTTAAAGTCTTAGACACTTGAGAACAAGTCTTGCAAGTCAGGACAATTCCATTGTAAAGGTGTTGTGAAGACATCACGGGGTTGAGAAAGCAACTAGGGAACGTGAGGCGGAAGTCCATGAGAAGTATCCAGACCTATTTGTTAATGTTTGAACTTGTATTGAAAATCTTGTTGTGTTGATTTAATATAAACATTGTGGATGTTTTGGAAATGTGAATTGTATATTCAGTATTGAGAACTTATTTATCATTGTTACGAGGATGGATGGTCAGTGGATGGATCACGGTTATGGTTGAATTAATTATAATTGTTATTGTTTTGATTTTAAAATTTCGAGGATGAAATTTCTTAAGTGGGGAGGTTATAACGATTCTAGCTTAGACCTAACCAGTTTAATGTTTTAGATTCGGGTTTCCTTGTCTTGAATGGTTGTTGTTGACCTTATTCATCTTATACTTCATTGAGTTTGGTTATTAGAGTGCCTTGATCGCCTTTGGAACAAGTTGGGAGTCCGTTTTTCAAAGAAGTCATTGCCCAGATTGTGACACCCTAAAAATCGGGAACATCAGATAATATATTAACAATTAAATACAGGGTTTATCTAAAGTTACAAGAGTAGGAAACGCCACTTATGAGTCCTTTGGCTAATAACCAAGCAAGATCCCAGGAAGGTCGGAGGAGTCAAAATAGCCTCTCTTCTAAGTCCAACCACCTTAGATAATAAAGCTACATTTTTGACAGATCTGGACAAAGTATTAACACAAGGCCTATATGAGTTGACGAAGTATAAGGATAGGTTACAAATGTTATATATAAAAATCACAAAATCATGTCTTCAAATACAACAAACGATTAATCACTTACAATCTCATAATCGTGTTTACAAAACTAGTTACTAACTCTCATAGGATAGCCATACATTTTCAAATACTTCAGCTTTGCCTTTGCCCGGTCTAATAGTCCTTAATACCTGGCATGAAATGCCGTGAGTTTGAATGCCCAATAAACGCGCACACACACACACCATCCCTTTTTCCTAATTCAATACACCAACATATTTATAATAAGCAAGTAGTGAAGCATGATATTCAAGTCAATAACAGCAATTTCAATAATAAAGGAAATGAACATGATATTCAAATAGATAACAAAGGCTACAATGTTAGTGGTTAGTGTTCGGTCCCTAGTTGCTAATTCCGCGAATAAACTCGATTTAATAGAGTTGTAGGGTATGTTTGGTTTGAGTTTGGGAGATGAGTTTGGGAGATAAAAAGTACGAAAAGTTGTTTGGTTTGGTTTTTTTGGAAAGATGTTTTGAAAAATTATTTTGAGAGAGAGTTTTGGAAAAAGTGATTGATTTGATGTGTATGAGAGAGAGATTTGTTTGAAAAACTTGTTTGGTTTACAAGTTTTGAGAAAATTTGTTTGGTTTGAGTTTTTTTGAAAACTCATTTGTAGAGAAATTTTCCCAAAAATTTTTGGAAATTCAAACCAAACGAACCCGTAATTTTTGCCTTTGTTTTGGTCTTCTCACTCAAACAGGAACATTTGCGCTCGAGCGGAGTTTGCACTGTCTCAGTAGTTGGGCTTGTCTGCATAAAATACTGGGAAGTGTGTTTTCGCGCTCGAGCGTAAGACCTGTTTTGTCACACGCATTTTAGTGACTCCGCTCGAGCGACAAGTTCTGCGCTTCAGCGGGGGTACGCGGCCCCTGTTTTTTTATATATATGTGTTTAAGTCTTTTTTTAGGGTTAACACTCCTCGATCTGTTTTGGGAGCTTTAGGGTTTTGTTTTGGGGCTCGTTTGCTAGTTTTCCTTTGATACTTGCTTGAGTATTAAACTCACATGGTTGGTTAATATACATCAAAGGGTTATTTGAGTGATCTACTTCAAGAGTGTTCTTCTTCGGTGGAATCCGGAGATTCAAGCGTGGAGTGTCGAAGGTGTTCCAAGCTGTGTGCAGTCGTTAAGTCGACGTGGATGTTGTGGAATCAACATCAGTCTAATCAATTCCGAGACAAAGGTTGCAGTGAAAGATATACAGAAGATTTGAAGACAAATTGGAAGCATTTGGATAATTTGTTTGGTATTTTTATATTCTTTCTTTCTTTAGTAGTGGATCGATTTGTGGCATTTCACCCGTGGTTTTTTATCACAATTGGAGGTGTTCCAATTGTGATTTTTTCATGTAAAAATCGTTTGTGTCAATTTATTGTTTTTGAAACAACAATCTAAATCACGTTCGTACGTGCTTGATGATTTAGATTGTTAGTTTTAATTGTTTGGGAAATGGTACAATTAAATATTGATCTAATCACGAATCACTTAGGTTTTTCAGTTAGTATTCTAGAAATCCCCCAAAGAGATTTCATCCTCCCAACCACAAGAATTAGACTCGGATTATTCGGTATACCCTCTCTTTTGCTACTTTGCAGGCCTTACCCCCGATGCCTACCAACGGTTATATACCGCATAACGCCAGTTGAAGACCTCAAAAGAGACGGTAAATTAAGGGCCTTGCCCATAACCTCCTCCAACCTTATCCATCATAAGCACCTAGGGTCCGAACACAACCGATCCATTCAAGGGTTCTGATATAACCGCTTGCGCAAGACTTTCCTTCAATTAGGGAACACATCCCATCAATCCATACTTAACACATAATCATCTCGTCATTATTCAAGTGATCGAAAGCCTAATACCAACCCAATTAAGTATCCCGTTGAGTTAAAAGTTTTAAATTAAAGTTAGAACAACTTAACAAGGTAGTAATATTCACATAAGCATGAGCACCATCAAATGAAGAAGATAAGGAAGATAACCATAATATATGCAATATCATAGCAAGACACGATCATATATTAATAAGCACATTCATGAAGACAAGAGCATAAAACACCAATGCAAAATAGAATTTCCAAATTCAGTATCACTTAAAGATTAAAATTAAAAAGACCATTTCAGATTTTTCCTGAACCTGAGCTCCCTATGATTTTTAGAGAATTTTATCTAGTTTTTAGAAGTTTTATAGCCTTCCTAGATTTTTAGTTATCTAAGAAATACTCTAGCATTGTCAGATTCGTCGACTGTTACGAAAATCGGGTTTTCTCACAAACCGCTCACTCTTTTTCAATCAAACCAATTTTCCTTGAAATCTAACTCCTGAAGGAAGATTTTGATGTAAAACGGAGGTTCAGAATATTTTTCTACATTTTTCTAGAATTTTTGAAAGTTGGTTGTAAAATAGATTTTTCTGGTACAATTCTTGAAATAAGAAAGTTGGTGAGGAAAGAGATCAACTAGGGGAAATTTTCCACTCCTCTTGTGATGAAACATGCTAAATAATATATATTAAACTCAGAAATTTTAAGGTGAAGGTGTGCCTTTGGAAATTTTGAGAGATTGATATAGAAAAAGGTAGTTTTATACCGATTAAGAGAAATACAAGAATGGTAGAATCAAGGCTCAACTTCTTTCTTTTTAACACAAGAATACCATCAAAACACATCTTAAATGAATGTTTAAAACTTCTAAGAGCATGTATTTGAAAGGAAAAATAAAAGAGAGTTGTGTTGTGGCTTATTTGAGGGTTGTTGGAATTGCTAGCAAACTTTTTCTTCTTCTCCTCTCTTGTACCAAGTTCACCCTCCTTCCTCTCTTCTCTCTCAGCTGAATATAGTGTATATGTGTGTGTTCTTGCATGTAAAATGCTATATGAGGGGTTGTTTTTATAATGAATTTGGTGCAAAAGATCATAAATGCCCATTGGTTGGAATTGGATTGGATTGTTTGGATTTAGTTTGAATTCAATGGAATAGTGGAGGATTAGAGGCCTTAATTAGGTTCCTAAACGTGATCTAGTTAGGGTTTTCGTCCTAATCAAACCAACCTAGTTGCATATATACATAAATACATAAAAGATATTTTCCTTAAATCATGCAAAATTATTTCAAAAAACATTCATAGTATCTATATAGGTTATGGTTGGCCATAAATGGTGATTTAAGGGACTTATTTTATTATTTTTTTGGGTACAAATGTTGGAAATTGTAAAATATAATGTTTAAAAAAGGTTTTAGGATACAAGTGTATACATAAATATATAATGGTACTTGTTTGGGTCAAAATGTGATTTAATAAAAATGTGAGGGTTTGGGCTCAATTAAAATATCTATTTCAAGTGTAGAGTTAATAAATTAGTGTTGGAAAAAATAATTTGGTTTGTATTATCTTGCTTTGAATTTAAAGGTGAATAACCAAACGAAAACTGTGAAAACCAGAAGTTAAGGTTTAGAGAGATTAATTTAAAATTTGAGAGTTAAATAATTAATATTAGAGTAAAATAAATGATTTCTAAGCTTCCAAGGTCGATTAGGGTTTGTATGGGTTCATCTGTGATGCGTCTTTGGTTCTAAGGTTTAATTCTGAGCACAAACGGGGAAGTAAGGGTTTTTATTATAAAGTTAGGGGTCTCACACAGATTTTGGTCTGCTTACTCGAGCGGTCTTTTAGAACTTTCAGTATTTTTGTAGGCTTACAGAGATATTGGGAGGGTAGCATTCTTTGCCCGAGCGATGTTACTTGCACTCGAGTGGTGTTGGCTCGAGCGGTCTTTTTGTGCTCGAGCGATGGTCTTCTATCTGCAAAACTTCTAGGAGTATGGTATTATTCACTTGAACGGTCACTTTATTCATTCGAGTGGTTTCGTTCGAGTGGTCTCAATTTTTGTGTCTAGTCACTCAAGCAGTGTTTTCTTCGCTCGAGCAGTCTGCACGTATATTAGTTCATAAAAGTCACTTTTTGGATCACTTTTTCATCTCTTTCTCTCTCTAAACATTCTAAAACCTCAGAGCTACATAATCTCTCTCTAAAACTCATCTCAAACTTTCAAATATACCTAGATCCATTGATCTTTACACCCTAGTCTCTTTGTTAAAAATATAGATCTCATCTAGAGTTTCGTTCTAATTGGAACAAAGTTAGTTTTCGGCGTCGTTAAGGTTTCTTCACTCTCTCTTTTGCCCTCTAGCTTTGAGGTAGTGGTTTCTCCACACTTTCTTATGATTTTTTACTTAGTTATTTGTTTTTCTAAAACAACATTGTGAGTTGGAGATTTTTGAACAATCTAGGGTATTGGTTTGAAATAAAAAGGAAAGGTTTTCAAATGGGTTATAGCAAATGATTGTGGGATTGTAATTGTGATTGAGATGTGATCAAATGATGACTTTTTATCATTGGAATTGATTTATAAAGGAAAGTGAATTTTGCCCTAAAATGTGAATATTTTGATTTTGTAAAGAGGAAGTGCAAATGATGTGGTTTTGTGAAATTGTAATGATGATGATGAGGATGGAGGAGTTGGATATGTATTATCACTCCCATCTTGAAATTTTGAAAAGTTTATCTTTATGGAAAATTATTTATCTGTTTAAAGGTATCTATTTTGAGCTATCAGTGGAGGATAGCTATGATTGTTGTAGAAATTGCATGAGAATTAGGAGGATTGAAACTAATTTCTCATCCATTGCATTAAGCATTGTTGCATACTTAACACATTGAAAATGTTATTATTTTGAGAACAAAGGGTTGAATACCTTGGTGAATCTGGGTAGGAGGTGTGGTTGTGGTATTATGTTGGCCTGTGTGTCCTTGGTGAAAGTCCAAAACCCATGTGGTTAGGTGTTGAGGCTTCTGGTTAATATTGGTAAAAATGACAATTGATAGTGCTTGTATAGCCTACTTGCAGACACGTACCTAGAGATTCCTAGAGTCGTACTCATTGCCCTATTTTCTATTGTAAATGAATTGATTTATGAAATGTGAAATAAACCTGGCATTGTATGGTTTTGGAAAGAGATCGAAGACACCCCATTTTTTACTGCTTCTAAGACTTGGGCGCTTTATTCCGAACACCCGATAATGAAAGTTATACTGTGCAACCTTTACAATTCTCAGTGAAAAAATTTGGATTCAAGCTCTAATCCTAAACCTTGCACCCCATTTTGGCCAAACTATTTTAGACCTTAAAACCCTCATTTTAAAATATTTTTCCAAATGCTTCTACGATGTTCCGAGGCTCGCATTTCGTTTAAAACATTGCACTTTTTGGTAAACTAAGTAAGGACAAAGTGGAAATAAATGGAAAGGAGGTGATCTCTTTGAAAAATATTTAAAACATCTTATTTATAGGTTTGGAGTTGAAGGAAATAGGAGGGGAGAGAAGAAAACTAGTTTAGGAAAAAGTTGAGCATCAAACCATTGAGAAAGAAATGAGTAGCCTTCACTAAATTAGGCATATCACTTTGTAAACTTGGGAATTTAGATATGAGGCTACCACCATTGGAAAGTATACTTCCGGGGCTTCAATTTAGACTCAAGAATCACCTAAAACTGAGTCCGGATGAGAGAGATATGCCTGTTTGAAGTTGGACCTGGAATGCAAATTTTTGGAGCTGGCCGGGTCCATTTAGATTCGGCCATGGCTCATTTAGAGCCGGCCTGCTTTCAATGAAAAATTGTGAATTGGTGCCTTTTAGAGCCGGCCTTTCATTTTTGGGCCCAACCGTATGTTTTGGGGGCCGGTTGGCTCTCAATAGCGCCAAACAGACAATTGGCGGGAATTGGACAACTGGCTTTGTTTGAAAATATTTTTGGCTAATTTGGCTGAAACTCTATAAATTCGACCTCTCCCTCAAAATTGAGGGTTAGAAAATTTTCCAAAGGCTTTGAAGAGCTAAAAAGACCCCATTTCATCTTCAACACCTTTCTTCACTTTCAAACCTTTTTCAAAAATATATACACAATACATACACCATTAGAGCTTGTTCTTGGAGCTTTTTGTTGAAATTTCAAACTAAATTTCAGAACCTTGAGGGTGTTTTGAATCGAGTTTGTCAACTAAGAAGCATCCTCTCTTTCAAGAGGTATAAGCTTGTCACCTTTTTCATTGCTTTCTTTTCAATATTTTTCTATCTTTTTCTTGTGTTTCCCTACTGTTTTGGATACATTCTATGTGTTGGAATTTGGGGTTGAATAGCTACCAAAGGTAGAAAAGTTTAACACCCTTTCTTACACCTTATTTCATAGCTCATACCTTTTGTTCTAACACTCTTTTCTTTTCTTTTCTTTTTTTTATACTGATTTTTAGAGTTTAAAAAGGTTAAAAACATGGTTTAAAAGTCTCAAAAGTGGCGGGGTTAGCCACCTCTCCTTGATTTTGCTTACTAGCTTCATATCTCTTACTTTTGTCTATCTTTTTGTGCTCTTTAAACACACTTTTAGCCACTGTTTTTGGGCTGTTTTGGGACTATTCTTGGATTGTTTTAGGGCTGAAATATGTGATTTAAAATTGCAAAAAGTGGAGGGGTTAGCCACCTCTCCTTAGGCTTTGTTCCATAGCTTTTTCTCTACTCTTTTTACTTACTTTCTCTTGCTTTTAGTTACCATTTTTTACATTTTAGGGGCTGTTATGGGCTGTTTAATTTATTTAAATAGTTTATGCTTTGAATATCATACTTGTTGTGTTGTAAGTCCTCATGGCTTTAGTTGTTTAGGCCTTAGACACCGAGTCATTTGAGTTGATAACTTTATTTACTTAGTTTTTATATCAAGAGTCTCACCCTAATAATCAAGTTCACATAATCATTTCTGCACCCTCCCTCCTTTCTTCTTTTCTTTTGTTCGAGAGCTATTTCAAACAAGTGCTTGTTGTTCAAGGCATGAGAAAGAGATCTATGTTCAATGGCTTAATCTTTATAGAGGTTCATCGTCAAGGCGTAGTCTCTCTTTCATGCTATGAATCACTTCTCGTTTGACATTTCCTCTCATTTAGTGGACTTAACCATTACTTTGGACAAATTGACTAAAGAATGGAAAGGACTAATGAAATCGGCTTAAAATGAACTAAACCGTCATAAAGAAAATGTTTAGAGTTGGTTAGATTCGGCCGGACATTATGCTGAGTCCATCGCTTCGAGAATTGTCACTTATTAATCCATGATATTTTGACGAAACCTGAAGCGTGTCTATTTCCCTCTTTGAGCCTCCATGATGAGAGGGAGGGGTGGTCGTCTACATTGCATTTATTAATTATTTTATCCAAATTGTGTTCAAAACCATCAAGCCATCAACTTGTGCCAATTGATGGTTTCGAACTCGAATTCACTATTCTCTTGAGTTTCATGATAGAGGAGAGCAAAAGGGACAAACAGGGCCTACAAAGGCTCTGTCTGCACTAACCTCACCTTAGAGCACAAAACAGGTTTTGGCATAAAAATTAGGGTTGGCCGATCTTATTGGGATCCAGCCGGGCCTCATTGGGGGCTGGTCGGCCTCCAATGTTTGGTAAGCAGTGAATTTTAGCAGAAACAGAGGGAAAAAGCTTAGGGTGAAACAGAGCGGTCTGGGCAGACAGAGCAGTTTTTGGACACTGTGCATGCGATCATTGGGTCTCCTGGTTGTTTGAATTAATATTCTCATTATGATTGATGTAATTACTTATTATTGTTGTAATTAATTAATTAGTATTGTTTATTTGTAATTGTATGGCTAATAAAAGTAGATTACTAGTTTATTGCTCATTATCCTTGTTGTAATAACTTAGCAAATTAGTTATATAATTCATTTATTTGAATTTGTAATAATTAGTTAATCCGGACACTTGGATACCCATCCGAACCCTCTTGCACGAGGGCAAATATGTAATAATGGTGTATGTCTTCCAACCCTCATTTCTTTCTCCATTTTATTTACTCGCTTATAATGGTAGCATCATATTTACCTAGTATTCCAATGTTTGCATACACTCGTCTCATGTACATTTGGGTTTGGCTCATTATACTAACCGATGACAATTTTAATTTAATTGTTTGAAAACATGATTTATCACATGTCTTGAATTGAATCACATACCATGCTCATAGCCGAGCCTATATGTGGGGATGTATTTTCTGAGTACCAACACGTGGCCGAGGTGACACCGAAGTGTCAGCAGAGATCCCCACGTGTTATGGTAGTTGTGCCGAGGTTATCTCGGCTAGGCCGAGGTTACCTCCGAAGATATCGGAATCCGAGATAAGCGGATAGAGGACAAGAGTCCTAGAATAAAGAGGAAGCTCAACCAAGATATGGACAGGAGTCCAAGATTGTGAGAAGACTTCAGTTTGGGTAAAGATAAAACTCTTAGGGAGTTTGTCCTAAACTGATTGGGAGTCCTAGATTAGCCGTAGTCCTAAGTCCATTAGGACCGGGTTCCTGTTGGGACTAGGATTGTATTGGCTATAAAAGAGAGGCACCCCCATGGGTCTAAGGTATGTTTTATATACTCAAGCTTGTGAGTTGAATACTGGATTATCTTTGAGAAATATACTGACTTGATCGTCGGAGTGCCCCCGGGTGGAAGAACCACCGCCGGAGTCTTTTCCTTCTGTGCAGGTTACAGGGAGCCGTCTACTCTGCCTGTTCTTCGGCTGATTCACTAAGGAGGGCAGTGTGATCGGAAATTCACTCACACAATTTGGCGCCGTCTGTGGGAACGAAAGGAGAGTAGATGGCCAGCAACGCGCAGAAGGAAAATATTGGGGACGACACTCCATCTGGGAGTGGAAGACCCGTCGATCCTAACGTGGAAGGAGGCGACCGCAACGAAGAAACTCGTGATCAGAATCACGCAGAAAAAGACGTCGGCCAGGACGGCGACACATCAAAGAAAGCGAACCAGGGCAAGTACTACAACGAGGATGACCTCCAGACCTGGAAAGACAGATGTCTGAGGAGGGATGAAGAAGTAAAGGAGATGGCACATAAGCTGGCTGACCTTCAATCGGTCGTCAACTTCATGATGCAGAATAATGTCATGCAGCCGCCATACCCGCTGCAGGACACACCAATGCCAGCAGCAAACGCCCAAAAGAAGGGACGGAAAGAAGTCCCCGAAGCCCCTCAGCATACGAGGAGCGGAAGGCACTCTCACCGACCATCCAGGGAGGTCGGCAGAGAAGAGCCGAGGAGAGAAGAGTCCCGAAGGACACATCGTGAGAAGGAAGCAGACCCCAAAGAACACCGGCATGTTCCGGGGCGGATATTGTGTTTCGATGCGTCCTGCGGAGAAGGATCAAAAAGGGGGCACCATGAGGCCGAGAGTAGTGCGCCAAAAAGGCGGAAGTCCATTGACAGCCGGGCTGTAGGGAGAAGTAAAGAGGACCTGAGAGATTACCTCAAGAGGAAGCAGGAGAATGCTGGAGCCGAAGTAACCTCCCCAGTTAAGCCGAGGACTCCATTCTCGGTGGAATTGGACAAATTCGTGGCACCGAAAAGATTCAGCATGCCGAGGTTCCAGATATATGATGGTAAGTCAGACCCTAACTTCCATGTTGGATTATTTTTGAATTCAATGGCGTTATACAGTGGGAACGAGCCGTTGCTCTGCAAAGTATTCCCTTCATCCTTTGGGGAGATTGCATCAGATTGGTTCCACAAACTACCGAAGGGGAGCGTAAAGAACTGGGAAGGCTTGGCCGAGATGTTTGTGGCCAGGTTCATAACAAACAAACTGCAACCATTGAGGGTGGATGCATTGATGGCTCTGAAGATCGGCAAAGATGAGAGCCTCAGAGCCTACGCAAAGCGGTACTATGAGGTGTTCAATCGAATACCTGAGTGCAACCAAGAGGTGGCGGTCGTCTCTTTCAAGAACGGCCTAAAGGATGACTGTCCACTGCGGAAATCATTGGCAAAAACCCTGCCGAAGAGTATGGAAGAGCTCATGGCGAGGATTGAGAAGTATGCACGAGCCGAGGAAGATACCTCGGGGAACAAGGAGACAAAGACAGAAAAAGGCAACGGCTCGCCGAAACGAGGCCGAGGCAACAATGGACAAAATAAACTGGAGACAGAGTTGAGGACTAAACAAGCAGTGACGACGGTGTTTCGAATTCCGATCCAAAAGGTACTTGACCAAATTCGAAATCAGCCCTACTTCAGGGCACCGGCAAGAGCACAAGGAAAATTCATGGGGAGAAACCTCGGTAGGCGTTGTGCCTACCATAATGAGCAGGGCCACCCAACTCAGGGTTGCAGGGCCCTTAAAGCACACTTAGAAGATCTGGTGAGACAAGGCCATTTAAGAGATCTTGTGGATGAGGCCCGAACCAGGGAAGAAACGACTGCAGTTGCCTCAAGCACCAGCCCGCCCCAGACACAGCACCCACAGGCAGGTGGACCTCGGGTGGTTAACGTGATCCACTCAAAGGTGAACGAAAACGACATACGGGGGGAGACGCAGAGGGTGAAACATCTGCAGCATGTCAACCAGGTCGGACTGAAAAGACCTCGGCCTGAAGATTGCCGAGGACCTATGATAACCTTCACAGAAGCCGACCTTGACATGGTTCAGCACCCGCACAATGATGCCCTGGTAGTATCCCTCCAGGTTGGGGAGTGCCAGGTGAAACGCATCTTGATTGATCAAGGCAGCTCCTGCGACATCATGTATGTCAGATGCTACAAGGAGTTAGGCCTTCACCCTGATGACATGGAACAGTCAAACGGCCCGATGGTCGGCTTCAATGGAACGCCGACGTGGCCTTTAGGCGCAACAAGCTTGGAGGTACAAGCTGGCACAAAGAAGGTGAGGACAGAATTTATTGTGATTGATACGCCTTCGCCTTACAACATCATCCTGGGGAGGCCGTGGTTGCATGCAATGGGGGCAGTTCCCTCCACCTTGCATCAACTGCTGCGATTCCCAACAGAACATGGGATTGAGGAAATCAGAGGAGATCAGTTGCAGGCGAAAAACTGCTCCATGGCAGCAATGAAGTTAACCTGCAGCATTCGAGAACCAGCGGAAGCAGAGGTTGAAGAAGAGGACATGAAAGTCCTAGATGATGTCGGCAAGGAGCCGACCGAGAAGAGTGAAGAAGCATTGAAGAAAGTCTTCGTCCAAGAGGGCGATGAGGAACGCTTTTCTTCTCGCACAGATTAGCCAAGAAGAAGAAAGGGAGTTGGAAGCCTTTCGAGAAAAAATATTGAGGTGTTCGCTGGACACCTTATGAAATGCCCGCATCGACCCGAGGTCACATGCCACAGACTCAACGCGTTGAGTCGGCCAAACTGTAATACAACGAGCCAGGACACCGACGTTGATACACGTCGAAGCAGTGGAAGAGGAAGTGGCTAGTCTTCTAGAGGCCAGGGCCATCCGAGAAGCCAATTATCCGACGTGGTTGTCAAATACCGTGGTAGTAAAAAAGAAGAATGGCAAGTGGAGGGTCTGCGTAGACTTCACGAATTTGAACAAAGCCTGTCCCAAAGACAGACTTCCTCTCAAAGATCGACCCGGTTGGTGGACGCCACATCTGGACATGGTAGGATGAGCTTCTTGGGCGATATAGGGGTATCACCAGATAGCCATGTACCCCGGATGAGGAGAAGATGCGTTTATCACTCCCAAAGGTGCATCTTTATTCTGAGTCATGCCTTTTGGGTTGAAGAACGCAGAGCAACTCACCAAAGGTCGGTGACCAAGATGTTCGAGACACTTGATTGGCGAGCGTGGAAGTCTACATCGATGATATGGTCGTGAAGACCAAGGAACCGAAGGATCATCTTCGACTTAGAAGAGGTCTTCAACATACTCAAAACATATCGGCTCCGACTAAACGCATCGAAATGCGCGTTTGGAGTCGGATCCGAAGTTCTTAGAATTTTGGTGACAAGAAGGGCATTGAAGCCACGGCCAGATCGATCAAGGCCATTCTGAATTACAGAGTCCGACATCGGCTAAGGTGTTCAGATGCATCGAAGGGCGACCTAAACAGATTTATAAGCCGAAGTTCGGACAAGTGTAAGCCTTTTTTCAATCTGGTGAAAAAGGCCACAGATTTTTTATGGACAGAGGAATGTGAGGCCGCTTTGGCCGACCTGAAGAAGTACCTTACCTCGGCCCCAGTCCTCTCGACACCTCAACCTGGGGAGGAACTGTTTTTATACCTAGCAGTTTCAGAGCACGCAGTGAGTGCTGTGATTATCCGAGAAGAAAAGGGAGAACAGAAGGCAGTCTACTATGTGAGCAAGACCTTGGCTGACGCAGAAACAAGGTATCTGCCATTAGAAAAATTAATGCTGGCCTTGGTAATGGCCTCAAAGAAGCTAAACCACTATTTTCAGGCTCACAAGATAGTGGTTCTGACAGAGCACCCATTAAAATCCTTGTTGCAGCAAGGAGACTTGACTGGAAGAATTGCAAGATGGGCTGTGGTTTTGGGCCAATATGACCTGGAGTTCAGGCCGAGAACCGCAATTAAGGGCCAAGTCTTGGCCGACTTTGTGGCCGAGTTCTCACCAGAATACATCGAACATCGGGCTCCGCCGAGCCGAGATAAACGATGCCCAGACAAGGAAAGAGAAGCCCAGCCGAAGGCCAAAGAACCAAGGAAGGAAAAACTCAGACCCTGCAGCATTTACATCGGCGATTCCTTTCAACTTTTTGTTGATGGGAGCTCAAACCGGCAGGGGGCAGGAGCTGGAGTAGTGTTAATTTCCCCCGATGGAGAGATATTGGAGCAGTCAATCCGACTGGGGTTCAAGGCCTCGAACAATGAGGCGGAGTATGAAGCATTGATTGCTGGATTGAAGCTGGCAATAGCAAAGGCGAGAGATGAGGTAATTATTTTTGTGATTCACAACTTATAGTAAATCAAACTACGCGAGAGTTCTTGCGAGATGAAAGGATGTCGGCATACGTAAAAGAAGTCATCAGGCTGGCAGACATGTTTCAAAACTGCCGACTTCTTCAGGTTAGCCGAGATGACAACAACCACGCCGACGCGTTGGCCAATTTGGCAAGTTCAGTACAAACCGGGAAGACAAGGACAATAATGATTGATTACCTACCAGGCCCAAGCATAGAGCCACCGAACACAATGCAAGAAGCATTATGTGTGGACTTGGGACCAAGCTGGATGGATGCAATTGTTGCATTCCTGAAAGAGGGTAAACTGCCAGAAGATCGGAAGGAAGCACACAAGGTCAGATTGAAGTCGGCAAGATTCAGCCTGACAGCAGAAGGACATCTGTACAGAAGATCCTTCACTGGACCTCTTTTAAGGTGTGTACACCCTCTTCAAGTCGAAGACTTTCTGTACGAAATTCATGAAGGAGTTTGTGGAAGCCACGCAGGGGGCAGATCGTTAGCACATAGGGCCATTACCCAGGGGTACTGGTGGCCCTATATGCAAAAAGATGCAGAAGCCTATGTAAAGAAGTGTGAACAATGCCAGAGGTTTGCACCATTGATACATCAGCCAGCTGCTGACTTGAATCCTGTTTCCAGCCCTTGGCCATTTGCCCAATGGGGCATGGATCTTGTTGGAAAATTGCCCCAAGCAACTGGGCAACGGAAGTACCTACTGGTGGCTACGGACTACTTCACAAAATGGATAGAAGCAGAGCCTCTTGCCAAAATCCGAGATGTGGATGTGAAGAACTTCATCTGGAAAAGCATCATTACCAGATTTGGGATTCCAAGAGCAATCGTTGCTGACAACGGAACACAGTTTGACAGCAAACTCATCAAGAATTTTTGCGCCAAATTCAAGATAAAAAATTATTTCTCAACACCAAGCTTTCCACAAAGTAATGGGCAAGCCGAAGCATCAAACAAAGTCATTCTAGATGGAATAAAGAAGAGGCTGCAGGCAGCAAAAGGGAAGTGGGTAGACGAATTGCCCAACGTGCTCTGGGCATATCGCACTACGCCGAGAAGATCAACAGGGGAATCCCCCTTTGCCATGGCTTATGGCGCAGGCGATCATTCCATTGGAGATCGGCATCCCAGGGATCAGAACACAGGGAGTTGAGAACGGGTCTAATGACGTACTCTTAGCCCGAGATCTGGACCTACTAGAAGAAAGAAGAGAGAAAGCTGCAATCCAGCTTGCAGCATACCAGCAACAGCTTGCCAAAGCTTACAACAAGAAGGTCAATCCAAGGGATTTTCAGGTCAACGACTTAGTCTTGAGAAAAGTGGTCGGCAATAAGAAGGATCCCAGAGAGGGCAAGCTTGGCCCAAACTGGGAAGGCCCCTACAGAATCACCTCGGTGCTAGGGAATGGGGCATATCGGCTCGAAGATAATGAGGGCAAAGCACTGCCTAGACCATGGAACACTTGTAATTTAAAGTTTTTCTATCATTAGATATTGTTTGATTTTTTCTTGCCGATATGATAAATAAAATCTTAGCAGAATTTCTCTGAACTTATACAACTTGGCACGATGTTGTTTTTTGAATAATGAGAACCCAAGAGGAACTTAGGTTCACATTGGGGGCAGAGAGAAGACATTAGTAATGCTTAGCCGAAGTTAAGCTGAGATAAATTCCTTATCTTTACTTGTTGAAATTTGTAGCAATTTACAAGTTAAAGTTAAGCTGAGATAAATTCCTTATCTTTACTTGTTGAAATTTGTAGCAATTTACAAGTTAAAGTTAAGCTGAGATAAATTCCTTATCTTTACTTGTTGAAATTTGTAGCAATTTACAAGTTGAAGTTAAGCTGAGATAAATTCCTTATCTTTACTTGTTGAAATTTGTAGCAATTTACAAGTTAAAGTTAAGCTGAGATAAATTCCTTATCTTTACTTGTTGAAATTTGTAGCAATTTACAAGTCAAAGTTAAGCCGAGATAAATTCCTTATCTTTACTTGTTGAAATTTGTAGCAATTTACAAGTCAAAGTTAAGCCGAGAAGATTCCTTGACCTCGCTTGTTGAAATTTGTAGCAATTTACAAGTTGAGTAAAGATTATTGTCTAAACACTTGAGTAAAGTTTACTGATTATTTTTGAAATTTGTATCAATTTACAAGAAAGGCAAACTGAAATTGTTATTTATGGCCTTTTGGAACTTGAGAAAAGTTAACATTGAATAGTATCTGTCTATACTTGTTGAAATTTATGAAAGAATGCAGGACAGTCTCTTGCCGAAGTAAAATTTGCAGGTGTAATGCCCGAGGTATGTTACCCGAGGAGATTGTGCAAAAAAGGAAGAATCTGGAAATCATGCAAAATACTCTAAGTATAGAATCATTCAGAAGCAGAAAGAAGAATTAAAAGCCTGAAGCATTCAAGAATAAACAGCTGCATAAATAAGTTGTTTACAAGCAGCAGAGAGGCACATCGGCCACAAAAAGAACAGCTTACAAAGAAAAGAAAACAAAGTACAAGAAATAGAAGAAAACAAAAAGCGTTAAGGCTGTCCTTCTTCAACTTGAACAGAAGGTTGGGCTGGAACCTCGGAAGGCTCTGGAAGAACCACCTCGGTGTCTTTTGGGTCCACAACTTCTGCATCTTTTTCAGCTAGAACCCCAGGTTCTTTATTTGCCACGACCTCGGAGTGTTTGTCTGCTGCAACCTCAGCGTCAATCTCGGCTATGGTTTCATCAACACTTCTCCCAATTAGAAGCATATCAGAAGACAGGCGAACTGAGCCAGCTTCCTTGGATTGCTTCTCGACCTCTTCATCCCCAGTGAGGTCCAAAATCTGGTCGGTCTTGGGAGGGGATTTGGCCTTCCTCACCAGGGGTTCATCTTTATCTTCATCTTTTTCTTCATCTTCAGCCTCGGCTTCAGATTCAGATTCATCTTGGCTTGGAGATGGAGGAAGAGGGCAAGGAAGACGCAGGCTCTCAGTCTTGCGCCATGGCGAGTCGACTGGAAGATCAAGCTTTTTGGTCAGAGCATTCCAACCTAGGACGTATCCTTTGTTGCAAGCTTGCTTGACCTGAAGCTTGTAGTCTTCAGCAACGTCTGCCATGCCTTGGTTGTAGGCAGCTTCGATTTCAGCCTTTTTCGTGGCCAGAGCATCCCTAAGCTCTTTCTCGGCTTCAGCCTTCTTAGCCTCGGCTTCCTTTTTCTCGGCTTCGGCTACTTCCTTGACGTTTACAGCAGCCTCAGCCTTTTCAAGAGCAATTGATTGGGCCTTTGTGGCCGCCTACCGCTCTTCCAGTTTTTTCATCCTCAGTTGATCTCTTTTTTGGGTCTTTTGAAGGGCAGCAAACTCCTTCTTTAACTCAGAGAGCTCCTCCCTTGTTTCAAATGCCTTCACAGAGAAGGCGTGGGCGTGTTGAACGGCCTGACAGTTCATAAAGACAAAGGTTATTACAGAGTGAAAACGACATTTTACAAGTATGAAGATAAGGCAAAGTTATCAAAGTTCTGAAGGCTTACTTGGACGGAGCGTTGCAACATGAGGGCATAGTTCTCATATTCACTGATCTTGGAGTTTTTCTCAAGATCACCTTCAGTGAGAACAGCCATGCTGAGTGCCACGCCGACGTTGATGTCAGAGGCGCTCTCGTGGGCATAAACTGGCCTGTCCTCAAGTGTAATTTTGGGCTCCCAGGGAACTTTGGAAACCCTGGATCCCGAGGTTGAAGGCTTTTGCTTCTTCGATGGACCAGATCCAGAGGGCTGCGTCTCAGCCGACCTCTTCACAGGAGCCGAGGTGGTCTTCTCGGTCAATTTTAATATTGGCAAGGCATCTTCGGCCTCGGCATCAGCTTCAGTAGCCTTAGCCTTCGGTTGGGCCTTCTTGGTTCTCTTCGGTTTTGGTGGGGGCACAGTTTGAGCTGGCTCATCCTCCATGTCATCTGGCAGGTCGGCCAAGAGATTGAGCACCGTTTTCTTCGGTTTTTCCATTTCAGCTGTTTTGACGAGTCTGCGTCGGCGTTTCTTTTCTTGGACTGGTTCAGACGTGGAAGCAACTTGTTCAGTGGAGGCAGTTGATGAGGAGGTGCTCCTCTTCCTCTGTCTTGGAACGTCGGGCAACTTTGAAGTATATGTGGGGATGAAGTTCAGCACCAAAGGGGCCTTGCGTTTCTCAAGAGGGAGGTCCAAGAGCTTTTTCAGTTCAGGCCTGAGGAAGTAGGACTGACGAAAGTCCTTGGGAGGTCGGCGAACGTCTGCAAAACAGAACAAAACATGAGAAACAGATAAAATATTTTGGAAAATTGAAGAAAAACAGCAGTTAAGTAGTTCGAGATGGGCTCTTACCCTTGCCCTCCTTTACTGTTCGTGGGAGAGGGAAAAGGTGGACTTCTTCACCTGGGCCAAATTCCCAGTTCCCAGTGACAATAAGATAATCCTCAAGAGCCCCTTTGTTGGAGTCCGGTAGCTCGGCTACAATCTTATATTTGGTAGACCTCGGCTTGAGGTAATATACAAAACCCTTCTCCTTAAGGTTAAGGGCACTCATGGTGTAACAATACTGGATATCGGCAAGAGTGATTCTAACACCCTCCTGCCGAGCTAAAGCTATTATTCCGATAAGGGTTCTATAGGCATTTATGGTAAGTTGCATGGGGTTGAGGCTGTAGTAGTTAAGGACCTCGCGGAAGAGGATATCAAGAGGGAACCTAAGTCCACACTGGACGAAGGCAACTACAGGGAAAGGCATTTTATCGCCATCGGGCATAATGGAGTCCTCCTCCCCAGCTAGTCTGAGTTGGACGTCATCTGGAATGGAGAATTCTTGCCTAAAGTGTTCTAGTTTTGTGGGGGTATCCACCCTATGTTTCCACACACCTATGGTCTTTATAAGTGTTTGGCTACAGAAACAGAGTATTCCTAAGGGTTCTAAGGACCTCGGCTAAACCTAGGCAGAAATTGTTTCAATTTTTCCTAAGGACTGGAGGTTCTACAGCAAATCCCAAACCTAGATCTACGAAGAATGAGTAAGAATGGCAGAAAATCTGGAAAACAGAAAAACAAGATCGAAGTTTCAGAATCAACGAACACAAAGGCTAGACGACAAGAGCAAGAGGTGCAACAGTGTGAGTGTTCACAAACATGCGCAAAAACATGAAATAATACATGCTTAAGTGAACAACCAGAGCAATGGAAGCAAGAGATTTCAGAAAATAAGTAAAGACTGAAGAAGATGGGAACGATAGCTTACCAGAAAGGGTGGGGCCGATGAAGGCCGCCGAGGTCAAAGTGGCAAGAAGCAGCCGATAGCAGGCGAAGTGATGAGGCAAGACAGTAGCAGAGCTCTGAGCGAGATCAATGGCAGATTTGGAGAAGAAAGAGTTGTAGAGAGAAAGAAAGTACAGGATTCGAATATGCAAAGTGAAGAGTAAGGAGAGAGAAACAAATTGTTTTGTTAAAACTTGAAAGGGCGGCAAAACAGCAATAATTGCGCCTAGGGCAACGCAGGCGTCAGACGGCGCTGCAGAAGAGAAATGACTTTTGGGCGCGTCATTAGCACGAACCAATGAGAATAAAACACGACATCGGAACAGTTGTGAAGCGATGCATGACAGTTCATGTGCGTATGGGAGCCGATTTGAATTTGAAGAAGTCATGTCGTCCTGGAATGAATGATCTCGGCTAGAAAGTTCTTATGCCGATGTACGAGAAAGAAGGTTCAATGTAGGTTCCATCATCTCAGAATGCCGAAGTGATAGAACCTAGGGGGCAGTTGTGGGGATGTATTTTCTGAGAACCAGCACGTGGCCGAGGAGACACCGAAGTGTCAGCAGAGATCCCCACGTGTTATGGTAGTTGTGCCGAGGTTATCTCGGCTAGGCCGAGGTTACCTCCGAAGATATCGGAATCCGAGATAAGCGGATAGAGGACAAGAGTCCTAGAATAAAGAGGAAGCTCAACCAAGATATGGACAGGAGTCCAAGATTGTGAGAAGACTTCAGTTTGGGTAAAGATAAAACTCTTAGGGAGTTTGTCCTAAACTGATTGGGAGTCCTAGATTAGCCGTAGTCCTAAGTCCATTAGGACCGGGTTCCTGTTGGGACTAGGATTGTATTGGCTATAAAAGAGAGGCACCCCCATGGGTCTAAGGTATGTTTTATATACTCAAGCTTGTGAGTTGAATACTGGATTATCTTTGAGAAATATACTGACTTGATCGTCGGAGTGCCCCCGGGTGGAAGAACCACCGCCGGAGTCTTTTCCTTCTGTGCAGGTTACAGGGAGCCGTCTACTCTGCCTGTGTTCTTCGGCTGATTCACTAAGGAGGGCAGTGTGATCGGAAATTCACTCACACAAAAATTGCATAAATGTATACGTTGCATTAGTCACATTGTAGTGTTTAGGAACATGCATATTTTCTAATCATTTTTCTTTATTTGGCTTGCCTTGGAGTACTAGGTGAGCGTTTATTGCTTTAGCATCTTGCATCGCGTGTGATTGTTGCCATATCAAGCATGCTTTCCATGAGGTTAATTGCTTAAATGATATACTTGTTTGAATGCCGGTGGATGAACGCTAATTGCTAAAATTGAGATAAATTGATTAATGTACGAACTCACCTTTTCAAGTGACGAGTATCAAAAATAATTTTCAAACGAACATGAAATCGAAGCGTTCCAACATTTGCAAATTAGTCTATACTTGTGTGCATCACTTAGTAATGTTAGCTAATAAATCGGAACAAGAGCATATAATGTAAATAAAAATCACATCATGATTTGTAGAGACCGATCTTTGATCGGGTGAGAGGGGTGCTCAATTCATGACATTCCCTTCTTATACCTAAGTTCCCGAGCCGAGACACTTTGGTGATGATGGATAAGTGACCTTTGGCACGAGTTACGGGTTTCCTAAATTTTTCAAAAATATTTAGGTGGCGACTCTGTAATCTGACAAAGTAGTCCATTTTTGACATTTGATTCAAACATCAATTTTTCAAAAGATTTGCCAGATTTTGACTCATTTATGCTTATCTATTTCACATTGTACTTGTGAAATCAGATTCAAAACCACGTAATTTCGAACTATAAAGCTATCATATTCGAAAGGAGCACGAAAAGCAAGCTACAGAAATATAAACTGTTTTGGCATGAGCATTGCATATGCATTGCACTTTATAACTTTGTTAAGATTCATATACTGTGTTAGAGTATTTCTACTAGGCTTTGGCTCACTTTGTATAGAAAACTATTTTCAAGTGCTGATGATATGCCTCCACCAAGAATATGACTTGGGAGGAACTTGGAGCTGAAGGTTTCCTTTTGTTATTTGTTGTATTTATTTTTGTACAAGCCTAGAGCTTTAATTGTATTGAGCTTTGACTCACTTTTGTTGTAACCAAGCATTGTTTTGAAAAGTTATAGACTTTAAGGCAGTTAATCATTTGTTTAACTTTACCTTATTGGTACATGCTATAGATTCAGGGTTAGGACTTATGAATATATAATTGCATGTGTTATTTTTGTACAATTAAATCTTATGAATGAAAGAACACTTTATTCAGAAATGTCACGCCCCAAAATTTGGACAATTAAATATTAAATTAGGACTAAACCCCAATCAATATTCCATCATCCAAATCCTAGGGGTGAAATAAAAAAACTAAACACCAACTAAACCATTCACCATAATTCTATAACTAACTAATACCTCCAACATTAAAGTAACAATACAAAGTCAAAATAACTTAAATAATGTACGGTTACAAACCTTGTCAAATTATTCCAATACTAAAGTCATAAAAGAAAATAAAAATACACAAACTACTAACAACCCTAAGCTCAAGAAAAACAAATGAAGTCCAAACGACAGGTCCTACGATCATAGTTATTTCTTGTCACCACCATAGCCTCAACTAATTCTGCAAAGGAAACTTAGCTACGCTCAAACAGAACGCACCCGAGTTGCCAAGAGACAAAACGGGTCAGTATACAGGTATACTGGCATGAGTACAAGATTTAACACCCACGTGTCTACCAAACACAGAAAAAAAATACATTTGATTCTTATTACGGGACAAGACAAGTAGTTCCAGCCGTACCGAGACAAATGGGTAGTTTCCCGAGATACGGTGGCATTTAGTTTCTTGTCCATACACAACGAAATATAAATTGATTATAAAATAGACAAAATAGAAATAAAAATATGGTGGGTCAGCCCTGCATAAAAAGTTAGTAAGACCCACCATCCTGCAAAACAAATAAAGTTAGTATAATTTAATCATAAGTAACTTATTGAAAAAAAAAATAAAATTACACCGTTTTATACTTAAATAATTCGAATTGATCAAAACTCAAAGAACAAAAGTTGTACAGAATCAAATTTCCTAAAAGACAGCGCGAAGGAATTTAACAGAAACTGAACAGGTTAAGAGAAAAACTTGATATAAAAATCTAGACAGAATTCAATCAAAAAATCTGAAGCTGAAAACGAACAAAAACTGTCCCAAGATGATTTTTTTCAAAAAATTTCAAAACATGAAAAGTGTGCAGAATAATGTTTTACTTCAGTTTACGCGAAACCTATAAAAATGAGCTCATTTCGTGGGTTAAAACAGCCTATAAAATCTGCATTACCAAAATGAATCATACCGACAACAACCAAGGTCATCCGATTATAAGTTCTAATCGATCTTTTTAATAAAAAGCTACAACACAAAAGTTGTCCAAAATTACGTATGCATGCCTCTGCTCAAATTTCATAATTTATTGAGGTCGATTACTATTTTTCAAGATATGCAAATCAATAAACTCATAATTAAATTTTTGTATCTTAACTCCACCACTTCGGCCCTCCCCTTCCGGCCTACACATATATCCCATGTGCCTCCCGTATATCTAACACCGCTCCGAAGCCAAACTTGTAAGGGGATATCGTCCCGAGTTTGACTCACACTCCCCGGATGGTTAGCATATGCGTACGCGCGCAAATCAAAACACTCGTCTACTCATGAGAACGAAGCAACAATATATATACACACAACATCTCATACATGAGAATAAACATAACAATGCCGAGCCTAAGGCATTCAAATAAATCTCATAATCCTCACTTTTTTTTATTCACTCTTTCTCACCATCACTCAAATAAAATAACAATTCATGGAGTCATGGTGGAGTGTAAGGAATTTATCTATGGATTCCTAATTAATTTTAATTTCATATAATCATGAGTGTGATTACAACAATAAAATAAATCCATATAAAAATCCTAAATCTGACATACACAACTAATCAAAATAATTAAAATCAATTAATTAACTAAAAACCCTAACCCTTACATACACAACTAATCAAAGTAATTAAAATAAATCAATCATCTAAAAATCCTAAACTTTACCTACACAACTAATCAAAGTAATTAAAAACAATCTATCATCTTTAGGTAAAAATAAAATCAAACTAACATCAATTAAATAAAAATAAATAAATAAAAACAACGAATTAAATATAAATCAAGGAAAGTGGATTTTGTACTCACAATATTATTTTGAAGATCAAAGAAATATTTAGAAGATTAATAGAGTCACCAAAACAAAATCCTAATATTTTCTTCCTTTTCCCCTTTCTTCCTTGCCGCCATCCCCCTCTCTCTCTCGCCCTTTTCTCCGTGGCTGCTTAGGATTCCTTATAAACTCATACACCTAGTTGAATTCTTATATTTTATTATATATATAATAATATAATTTCCTATTATAATCTAATATGACTACTATATAATATAACATAATTACAATATATATAAATATAAATATAAGATTAAATATATATCTATATATTTATACAACCTCTCTTTTTTATATAGAACAAACATAAATATTTAAAGATTAATTATATATAATTAAATGACACATTTAATTAATTAATTATCACATTAAATTCATTAAATACTACATTAAATCTCATGTAACCATACAATTAATAAAGTCAAAAATAAAATAAGATAATAATAATCATAATAATAATAAAATAATGATTTAAGAAAATTAGGATCGCTACAAGAAAATGTATGGTTATTTAATTAATGTCGGGTAATGGTTTTAGTATTGTATTTTCGGGGCGTTACAATGATGGCCTATGTTTTTTTCAATCAACATGATCAACAAAATGGAAAATGTATATATTATGATATGGATTTTACGCACATATTTTTATGATTTTTTTTTTCATTTTTTCCACCATATAAAAGTTCAATCTAAATTACAATTTAAAAAAAAAAAAAAAACATGTATGCGTTATTGTTTCATTTTGTTGATCATGTTGATTGAAAAAACAAAAAATAAAAATATATATATATATATATATGTATACATTATAATGTGGATTTTAGGCTCATATTTTTATGAAAAACTTTTTCATTTTTCCCACCAAATAAAAGTTCAATCTAAATTACAAATACAAATATATATACATATTATGATGTGGATTTTAGGCTAGTATTTTTACGAAAAACTATGTGAATTTTAGGCTCATATTTTTATGACAAATTTATTCATAAAAATCACCATATAAAAGTTTAATCTAAATTACAAATAAAAAAAATATATATACATTATGATATGTATTTTAGACTCATATTTTTATGATTTTTTTTTTAAAAATTTTTTTCCCACCACATAAAAGTTCAATCTAAGTGACAATTAATACCCTCATCACCATGTGAGAATTTTGTAGGTCCTGACTTCTTTTTTTGGGATGACCTATTGTCAGGTTATTATTTTTTTTTGCAGGTTCCTTGACAATTTTGTACTATGTAGAACTAAGAACCTTTCTAGGGATTGTTTAACACCATCAATTTCCTTCTACTGTAAACGTTCAATTAGTGTTTGTTTGTTTATTTATTTTTTTAAAAAAAAATTATAAATTTTACAATTGTTTAGTAAAAAAAATGATATTTATTTATTTATTTTTTGTTTATTAATTAGCAGTTTAGAACTAATAAAAATTCGCTTTTCCATTTTGTTAGTCATGTTGATTAAAAAAATAACAAATAAAAAAAAAGAGAAATGCATAATGTGGATTGTAGACTCATATTTTTATGATTTTGTTTTTCATTTTTTCCACCATATAAAAGTCCAATCTAATTACAAATAAAACAACAAAAAATGTATACATTATGATGTGGATTTTACGCTCATATTTTTATGATTTTTTATTTTTATTTTTATTTTTTCAACTATCTAAAAGTTCAATCTAAATTATAAATTAAAAAAAAAAAACATATATACATTATGATATGGATTTTAGACTCATATTTTTATGAATTTTTTTTTAAATTTTCCCACCATATAAAAGTTCAATCTAAGTTATAAATAATAATTAAAAAATGTATACATTATGATGTGGATTTTACGCTCATATTTTTATGATTTTTTTTTATTTTTTTTCAACCATATAAAAAAGTTCAATCTAAATTAATAATTAAAAGAAACATATATACATTATGATATGGATTTTAGACTTATATTTTTATTATTTTTTTAAAAATTTTCCCACCATATAAAAGTTCAATCTAAATTAGTGAAAAAACAACAAATAAAAAAAAATATGTATACATTATAATGTGGATTTTAGGCTCATATTTTTATGAAAAACTTTTTCATTTTTCGCACCAAATAAAAGTTCAATCTAAATTACAAATACAAAAAAAAAAAAAAAAAAAAAAAAAAAAAAAAACACATACTCACACACACACATGTATATATTATGATGTGGATTTTAGGCTCATATTTTTATGAAAAACTAAGGCTGTGTTTTGTTACATTTTCAAACTATGTTTCCATCCATACATTTACACTTTACGTTTGGATACAATTTTCAAATCGTAATTCCACCATATAATTCAAAATACATCTCAACTTCCCGTTTGGCAGATTGCTCCCTTCGTTTCTCCACTGTAAAAGCTTCCAACGGTACATCTCTGTATCTTGAATATTCTCCATTTTTGAAAAGCTTTATGTGAAAGAAATTAAAAGCTGAATTTCTGAAATGCTTCACCTTAAAGAAATTTAAAGCTGAACTTCACAAGTGGTGAACTTCACGAGTCCTCTTTCTCTCTTTCAACGATCACAAGTGAAGATTCTTCACGGGTCATATTGCTCTGTGAACTGAGACCTTCGAATATAAAGTATGTCTGTGAACCCCCTCTCTACCCATAAAATCGCATTTACTATCTCTCATAAATCAAGTGAGTTACAGTTTGTGCGCTGTGGAAGATTCACTTTCCAAGTAACGAAACAATGACAAGACCGAGGTCAACTACATCACAAATTTCTTTTAAATTTTAAATTATAACTCACTGATTTCCTCAAAATTTCCCAAATTTATTCCCAATTTATATGTGTCAGGCCAAATTTGTGAAGCTTATTCTCCAATCAGATGCATACTGAAGAATCGCACATTCACCCACTGTACCCATTCAGTCATCAGTGACAACTATTTCACTCCTACTGCTCTGGTACATATATCCTTGAATGGATTTGCTAGTCGTTTATCGTTCAATCCTTCATATATCTTTTAATGGATCTGCTAGTCGTATATCGTTCAATCCTTTACTCGATCTGGTATGTAATAGCTGAGAGGACAAATGTTTTGTCAAACTGGTCAACCGCTAAGACAACTAGCTGGTTGTTCTACCGGACTTCTGACCGGTCAACCGGCCAGTCGACCGCCGGCCCATAGCCCTCTCCTCTTGGTCGATCGGCATTACCCTTTTGATGCTTGTCTTCTTCTTCTGTTATCCTTGTGGTTATTTCTGCTTATTCTCTACTGTATACACTTCTCTCATAAACTTTTTGCATATAATATTATGCTTTTTCTTGTTATATAACACTATTAACACTTGAATTGATATTTTTTTCCTAGCCATATTTTGCTTTTTCTTCTACTTTTTCCTCTTGTATCTATTTTTCCCAACACTATTAACAACTTCAATTGATGCACTTTCTTTCCTATGAAAACATAATTGGAAATGATTCTTGCATTTATTTTTTAATATCCAATTCAGATTAGTTTAGATATAAATTGTGTGTTGTTAGATGGATGGCAACAATTCTGATGACAATCAAGACATAAGAATGTGGAGTTCCAGAATAGAAATGAAGCTAATAAACATGTTGAAAGACGATGTACAAAAAAATCAAACAACGTGTCATATTATTCTGTGGACAGTTAGGCATTGGATTCATTTTGCAACTGAGTTGCAAAATTTGTATAGGTTTCGATACACACCAAAATAGGTAAGACAAAAATATCAGTGACTGAAAGCTGATTATCAAACCTTCAAGCGATTGCAAGCATAGTCTGGGATGGGATCCCATTGTAGGAACAGTTGTTGCACCCGATAAATTTTGGGATAAGGTATTCAATTAACCTATACCATTTTCAATTTTTTTTTGTAACATTTTATAACACGTACAGAACACTTATTTTTAATATGTTCAATTGTTGTAGGCAACAAAAAAATGTTAAGAAATTTAGAACAAAAGGATTTGAGTATTTTCTAGAAATGGCTGAAATTGTTGAAAACTGTTGTGCCATAGGGGCCTTGGCCCGTGCATCCACACAAGGAGCCCCTGATTCTGATGAAGAGAATGAAATGCTTAATAAATTTTGGTCTCCTGGAGTTGATGGGAGTAATGCGGCCGAACCTATTACTGTTGACTTATTCGGCGATGAGTACATAGAACCATCGAAGGGCAAAAGTCACAAGAGGGGCCCTATAACTAGCCAGACTGATAGTGGTCATTCTAAAAGGTCACGGTCAAGTGGTTTTGATGATGTATGCGCAGCTTTCACTACCTATGTACAGGCAAAAGTCACATGACATGCTCTTTTTTTTTTTCCGTCTTTCTTTTTTTATTTTTATAATTTTTACAACTGTTTCTATTTTACATATTAATATTTGATGATGTCTGTTTTCTTATTTTTGCTTCAATTTTCAATTTTACACAGAACATACAATATGAAAATGTAGTAATGACAATTTGACTAAATATTAACATGTTTTTTCTTGGCATGTATGTTTCCATCTACTTTGATAAATAAGTAAGGCCAACAAATTGTAGGCAGTCGTCTATTTTAATTTCACTAATAATGGTAATACTTAGCCTGTTGTTAATAATTTTTTTATAATTATGCGTTATTGTCATGTAGCCGAAACAATATGTCATCAGACACAGAAAACAATGCAATGGAGATGTCATCAGAGGAGGATGAGGTTATTGAAGATTTTATGGACTTTTTGATGATTGCTTTTATGAATGAGCATATCAATGCGTCAACTAGTAAATGACCGTAGTGAACTTGCCCATTCAGAGGTGATGACTACATCTTCAGTTTATTAACTGGCCATCCAGAAACAATGATGGACATCATGCGAATGGATGCCCAAACATTCATTTTATTAAAAGACACCATACTTCAAAATGGCTTAGTTGAAACTAAACATATGCATATCAGTGTCTAGGAATCGCTTGACATTTTTTTGTACACTTTTGCACAAAATGACCGGCATAGACTACTAGCCGATAGATTTCATCACTCCACTAAAACTATTTGTCGGCACATCAAAATCATTATGTGGGTATTGTGCAAGCTTGCATCAACGGTTATCAAACCACGTAACCAAGATGACATATCGGAAAAAATTTTAAATGATAGAATATTTTTTTCGTGGTTCAAGGTATGACTACATGTTTGTGTTGTAAGTTTTCAATAACAGTAACGAATTAAATGTTTTTTTAATTTTTATTTTTATTTTTATGTTTTACAAGTAATATCTAGGTGACCTTCGCGTTTAATGTCAAACTAATATATTGCAAGTAGGATTATGTCGGTGTTATCGATGGCACATTGGTGGATGCGTGGGTCCCAGCCTCAAGACAAAATACATTTCGTGGTCGCAAAGCTACTGTATCGCAAAATGTACTCGCAGCTTGCGACTTCGACATGTTGTTCACATTTATGATTTCTGGATGGGAAGGTAGTGCCCACGACAACGCAATTTTAGTTGACTCAATTATAAGAGCTGATCTACATTTCCCATACCCACCTCATGATGAGTGTCACCAAATACGTACTTGTTTAGTCTTAAATGTTTATTTTTCTGTACATGTATTTGATAGACCATTGCCTACATTATTTATATGAAGGCAAGTATTATTTAGTGGATGCTGGTTTCATGAACATGCCTGGATTTCTTGTCCCATTTCGTTCGCAACGCTATCACTTGCAAGAGTTTCATGGGCGTCATTATTCTGGATTGAAGGAATTGTTTAACCATCGACATTTGTCGTTACGCAATATCATAGAAAGAACATTTGGTGTTCTAAAGAAGCGCTTTCCAATATTGCGGTCCATGCCAAATTACAAGTCCACAAGATAAGAACCCCTCGTTATTACATGTTGTGTAGTGCACAATTGGATCTGTTTGCATGCAGCTATGGACCAATTCTTTATGGAAGCTAATAATGAAATGGCGGCTGAAGCGACACTAGACGGGTTTGTTGGAGGTGAAGCTGATTATGGTGACATGTCACAAAATGGGTTGACGTACCAATCGAACATCAAGGATGCAATTGCTACTACTATGTAGCAAAATCATGTTGACCATGGGTAGATTTGTGATGTGAAGAAATAATGTCAATTTCAACATATTGCATGTATTATTACATTCAACTTTTTTTAAATGTGTAAAACATTTGAAAAACATATTAATAATTGGATAACTCTGCTCTTGTTGATGTATAAATAACAACGATTTTAAAATTCATGTACCCCATTCAGTGCTACAATAGCAACCATAATTTTTAAAAAACATCCCCAAAAAAGTTATTTCTGTTGTAACAAATTATAATGTTTTAAGTAAAACAAATATAATAATAAAAAAAGCATTTAAACATTCATCTACCCCCACTACTAAAAAAAACACTTTTTGCGACCGTCACAAGCCGTCGCAAATAATAAAAATATAGTCGCAAAATTTTTTTTGCGACAGCTTATGCGACCGCAGATGGGGGACGCAAATGTGGGGGTGGCAAATACTTTTTGCGACGGCAAGGCAACGGTCACATATTATTTGTGACCGCCTAAACTACTTTTTGCGACAGCTATTTTGTCGTCGCAAAAAAAAATTAAAAAATAAAAAAACTCTTAACAACCATTGTTTTACTGTCGCAAATAATTATTTATTAAAAAAATCATATATGAGTTTGCTACAACAAAAAAATCAATTACAAGCACCAAGCAATTTTTTGTTAATGAAAAATAACAAAATTAACAAATTAATTAAATTTATAATAGACATTATCCATTAACCATTTTTAAATACACTGTACTAAAAAATTCAAGTCTTCAAAAAAAAGAAAAAAGAAAAAAAAGAAAAGAAAGAGCAACATAATCTTTGCTCCAAACATCACCCGCTCGATCGTATCAACTATTCCCTCAACAAAATCTGCAAAAACATAAGCCAAACCATGAACGAGTAACAATTCAAATATTATGTTATACTACTATTATCAAATCTTAATACTGAACTTGAACCCAGCAAAATCTGTAGATGAATAAGTCTGGAGAAAGTTCAACTCCATTAAAGCCAACCTCTTTGAATGCTTCATTGTATAAAATAGGTGACTTGCTGTGGCCAATAGGCTTTCTAATAATGCCAAATACTTTTGTATCAGGTCCTATTTGTTTGAGATTGTACAAGTTCACCAAATCATCAATTGTTGGTTGCCCAGGTGTTGATACTACCTCAATTAAGGGTACCAAAAGTAAGATATCACCCAAATTTGGGACAAAGCATCCTTGCCATCAAACCTCTTTCACCCATAACCATTGCTATTATTGGGACCTAAAAATTTTATAAATGTTGCATGTAAATCATAACAAATGGAATGAACCCAAAAAAATATTCATATCAAATAAAGACCCTTGAAAGAATTTCTCATACATGACATTTTAAAAAGAGGGTATCGCATACTAGCAACTCTTAGAAAAATAAGAAAATAATAGGAAGAATACTAATGCTTTCAGAAAAATAACTAATTGTTCATAACTAATATTAAAAAAATAATACTAATGCTTTCAAATCAGGACAGAGAAGACCAAAGTTAAAATACTACCATGCTAAAAACTACACATAAATGAAAGCAATGTAGATATGCAACTACAAGCATACCGGCTACCCTGGAGCATCGCATTTTCGATCTTGATATCGATACATATCACCATTTATGGAGAAGCTATAGGACTTGCCAAAGACAACCGAACCATCGAATCGCATCGAATCGCTTGTTCGGTTCTTTCATCAAGAAACACATATCTTCCGTAACCTTCCAAACAGTACATTGGATGCAAAGAATGCAAGATGTGAAGCGATCGTTGTCTCAAAGATCACCAGATCTTCAGCAACTAGTAGGTCATCAAGTAAAACCCCTGTAGGACAAACATATCAAACGCAAAGTACTGCTTTAGAATCAACTGAAAAATTGGTCAACATAACATGTTAATCATATATAGGAAATTAACTTCAAAATATTTGGTTTCTAGGACGAAATAGGAGTTGCTTGGGTAGGACATCAATGCACGGGCATTAGAAGTATGACAATGAAAACTCCTAAGAATTTTCAGAACAACAAAAAGGAAAAGCAAGAACAAGAACACACACTTTTGTGAAGGGAAGAAAGGAGGGCAAAAAATTGACATAAAAGATGATATTTGTTGGATCAAATTTTTAACATGACGAGTTAAAAAGTACTGGACAATTACACCACCACTACAATCATATAAACTAAATAGATTTGCCTTATGAAAAGGCATAAATCAAAATAGGCATAGCCATTAGATGTCATCAAATCTTCCAATACCTTGTTTAAACTGGGAACATAACAATTCAATAACTCCTTATACAAATCAATTTCAAAGAATGTAATTCCCACCATATGTTCTATACAGGACCATATTTTTAGTTAAACCAATAAACCATAAAATAGCATGCCTATCATCATTGTACGAAGTTATGGATGAACTATTAATGAGTCCTAATTAAAAAATTTATTCAAGGTATTCTAATGAAGTGAGGAATGCTCACCCTCAGATCTTAATGTAAGTTTTTAGTAACTAAAACTACATGTCTCTCTCCTCAAACTGTTCTTATGCTACTTGATCACACATCCGTGACCAATTATCAATGAGTCCTTTTCCTTTTATTTTATTTTTTCCCAAATTTAAATGAGTAGAAAATCTTTCCTCTCTCAGATAAACTATCATATAATTTACTTAACCAAAGAAGTTAAGCAGGTCCTTTCACTTCTTGTACAACTTATTCAACAATCCCATTACAAAGTAGCTTCCATGAGAAACATCTAGAGTGAGGCTAAAATTATTTTGGGATACTGTTCTTCAATGCTAGTTGTTTAAGCTAAAATAGCGCTGCTAACATTAGTACACATTAACATTAATCCTCTAATATGAGCCATCATTGATCTTTTAGCATGCCTCCAGATTACATAGGTAAACCATTCTATCAAAAACTATTACTCAGTAAACCATTCTATCAAAAACTCAATGCAATGATAAATAACACGCAACAATGCAAATTTTATATTGAAATTTGTGCCACGACAATAAGACTAAAGATTTGAGGGAATCAGATATAACATTTTCACAAAAAGGATGAACCATCAATTGAGTATCATAGACATCAACTTCACAGAAGAAGAGTCTTCATTTTCCTCTAAATGAATCTACTTTATTCGTAGTTTCAAGTTATGCAAGCACTTTGAAAGGCTCAACCAATCTACTACAAGCAACTCAGAGTAGACAAATATTGTGTTACGACAATGCAAATCAGGACAGACCCATATTACGCTGGGCATTAGAATGCAAAACGATGTACAATACTAGAAGGTACTAGTCAGCTTAAAGTCTAGAACTAATACAAAGGGAAAAAAATTGAGTGTTTTGTTGTGACGTCTTACCACCACGTAGACCACCATAGATAAATATTAGGTCGCCAATAGCAGCGGCAGCATGCCTATAGTGTCTCGTCAGTTCAATTGCGGCATCTCCACCAGCAGCATCAGCACTGTATCTGCCTGTCCTGGGAGTGGTAACAACAGACTTTGTATCACATCAAACTTTTGCCACAGTATCCAGAACTACACACAGAAACATGACAAATCTGTGAAAAAGACTTAAGAAATAAATCGAACTAAATATCAGCATGCCTACAGCGTCTCGTCAGTTCTACTCATTATTATTATTATTATTATTGCTTATTCACATGAATGGATACAAAAAGAAATAAATCGAACTAAATATCAGTTTGAGACCAAATCGAACTATAACAGTAAATTTTACCTGGTCGAAGAAATTGATCCAAATCAAAATTCGGCCTACTGAGTGTGGAGGAAGGACAAAGAAGAGTGTGTAAAGCCCTCATGAATGTATCAACTAAAATAAGATATAAACCAATAAGGATCTCGCTAAAAACTAATGAACAAATTAAAAAAATTTAAAATATTCGTGTATTTCCTCAGCATACTAATAATTCAAATTCAAAAACAAGAGAGAAAAATATCAGTAGCAAGTAATTCATCGTTTAATTCAAGATCTAAATTACTTCTGAGCTTCGTCAAACTAAATTGAAATTGAAAACTGCAGAGAGAGCTTGAAATCAAAATTAAACAGAGCAATATAGAAATCAAGTACGACTAAAACATGTAACAAAGAAGAATTCAAAGCAGAACAACAAAATTATAAACTAAAAAAATCATTCAAAGTGTACGGGAAAGAAATGCACATTCTCGTATGATCCTGTTGATCAAGTCTGCGTTCCTCTATACGTCGTCGTTCCACCACCTGAAAACACAAACGTGAGCTGGCCGGCGGGTGTGTGCCGGAAACCTCTCCGATGTCTAAGTCAATAAGCAAGACAAGAAGGCAAAAGCTCAATGTATTCAGGGAGCAAAATTGTGTTACCTCTCCAAAGGTGATATTGGTGAGCTTATATAGGTTTCGCGTGGCACAATCCTGGTGGGACTCTTACTCCTCCAAGTGTAGAGTCCTTCTAGGATTACACCTCCTCGTGAGAGTCCTCCTAGGATTCATACTCCCGAAGATAATGCTTATCCTCCAACACCCTCCTCACCGCTTAAACCAAGTGAGATGGTTCTTCCACGGCGAATCGCCACACGACCGGAGTAACATTGCCGTATTGAATAGGCAAGTGTGGCCGAACTAACTCCTAGTTCAGCTCTCCCATTCCTCGCTTCTACTCCGGTTTCACGTGCCAAAACCGGACTATCCAAATAAGGGTCCGACCGAACTAACATGGCCGAAGTAACCTCTAGTCTGGCTCCTACCTTCCTTTCTCTTATCTCGGTGTTCCCATGCTAAGACCGAGCTGTCCATAAGAGTGGAGCCGAACTCACTACTGAGGACCGAATTCTTCACAACACATCTTCTAACCGAAGTAGAAACAAACCTTACGCGACCGGACTAACCACCATGGTCGCGACCGGTCCAACTCAGAGGCTATTTCTCCAGACCGAACTAAACTTATTTGCCCTTTCCACTCGGCCTTTTGTACTGCGGCCCACAACGGCCCAATACCCAGCTCGGCCCAATTTGCGTACAAATTGCCCTCTCACAAAGATTAACCAAATTATGCTCTGTTTGGTTGCTAAGAAAATGTAACATAGACACAGGAAAACAAATATATATATATATATATATATTTTACCTCAATTGAGGTCAACTTCAGCTTTCTAGCCAAACAAACATAAAAGCATAATACTAAAAGTTTGAAATTATACAAACAAGAGGTTCAAAAACTAAAAGAAATTTAGCAAACAATCTAAAGAAATGTTCAGATCAAGTTTCAAAGCCAAAGCAAATCAAGATTTAATAATTTAAAAAAATAAAAAAATAAAATGAATCTTCGAATCAAAAAGATGTTTCGAAATCAGAATTTGCACCGCATTGATAAAAATAACTGAATTGGAAAAAATTCATGTTGTTATCGTTGATGTTGATCTTCAAAATCGAACAAAGCTATGAGTCGAAGAGAATTTGGGAGCTGAAAAAAAGATATAGGGATTATAGAGATAGAGAGTTGGATTCATACATAAAAATTAGGCTTACTGATTATGAATCGATCCAAATCTTCATCATCAGCAGATCGTAATCTTCAAATCTTCATTAACAATCGATCAAAATCTTCATATCTTCATCAAAGTGAGAGTTGAGTGAGAGAGAGTGGAGAGTAGGCAATGAGATTCGAACAAGAGAGAGTGGAGAGTTGAGTGAGAGAGGAGAATTTGAGAGATTAACAGTATGATTTGTGAGATTTTGAGAGAGAGAGAGAGAGAGAGAGAGAGAGAGTTGGGAAATAAGAGTGAAAGGGGATAGGGCAAGTTTTACACAATTTGGGGGGTTTTTTTTTTTTTTTTTTTTTTCAGTTAAGAACACGATTTTAGGGGTCAAGTAAGACAGAATTTTGATGGGAAAAGTGATTTTTTGCGACGGCTAAATAATCAGTCGCAAAAAAAACAGACGCAACCGTTAAATTCTGAAATTGCTCAACCGTTAAATTCTTTACCACCTCAGAGCCCCGAACCACGGTATTGGGCTAAACGAGACAGGAAACAGGGTTCTCGCCGATCAAGCGACCAATGTCCCCACCGAGAAAATGAACAACAGCAAGTTGATGGAAGGCACACAAGATGTGCATACAAGAAATCCACGGAGTTGTCAGAGCCGATTAGCGCGGTTATGTCCAAAGTCTAGCACCTTCCGTTCTTCAAATGGCTATTCAAAATGGTGGGACCTCTCGAAACGAGAAGACAGGATAGGCGGTGCGAGTATCACAAGGATCACGGCCATGATATAAATATGAGATAGAAAACATAAAAAAATGAAAGACTAGAAATTCACCTTCCAAAAAAAGATTGAACTTGTTAATTTCCAAACTTCCTCTTGATCACCCTCAAGTTTAGGAAGTGTGTTCTCAACTCTCAATTTGAAACTAGAATGGAACTCTGGGTATCTATGGTGGAAAACTGGCTAACTCTCTTATTTTTTTCTCACTTTCAACAACACTTACTCTTTCCTTTGATCAATCACTACTAAAATTTAGCTATTTTAGCATTTTTGGAGGAGTTTTGGGTGTAAGAAAGATGGAATTTCAGTTTGTATAGAAGGTATGGGGTGTACATGGAAGATAGGATTGTTTTTGGCTCAAAAACTTAATTTTTCTCTCTTTTTTCACCCTTTTCTCAGTCTTTTCTCTTCAATTTCGTGGTCCTCCTTCTCTCTTACAATTTGATCATTCTATATAGGCAATGAGGGAGTGTTAAGGTCAAAAAGAAGGTGTGAGACAAGGTAGGAGACAAGAATGTGATAGGAGGGGTGAATTTTCAAAGTGGTTGCATGGGATACACCTTTATGAATGCAAACAAAACCTCTTTTTGACAATGGGGGATGATTAGGTATGTATTTGGTAATATATGGGTTGGCCAATGGGGTAGAGGAGTGTCCCATACACAAGAAAAAAAATAAACCTTCTTTGCCTGCTGGTTTGAAATGGTCTAATATTATTTGAGTGGAAATATAACACAAGGCAAAGCTTTGGCAGAGTGGTTAAGGTGTTGGGTATTGAGTGGTAGGTTAGGGGTTCAAACCTCATTCCAAGCATTTCTTAAATTCATTTTTTTGGGTAAAGACAAGTCAACACTACGTCATCAGCAAGGACTAATCCAGTCATTCCACGCCAGCAAGAACGCCAAGTTAGTGTCCCAGTTAGCATCAATGAAATATTCTGCATATGGACGGAATATTTCCTAACTCAACAGAATATTCCCTAAGTTTACAATTTGGTCCAGAAGTTTCAAATAATTATGCTATAACCCAGATTTCAGGACAATTTTTCAATGAGGCGCCCGGAAGTGTAGCGAAGGTTGATCTTAGCTAAATGAACCATTCTGGACGGAACCGTGAGGTCAGAATATGTCCTTGGAAAGGTAATTTGTGGTTGTTTAGGGTTGGAAACAGGGCTCAAATTTTAAGTTTTCTTATTAAGGATTTTGTGAGAAATACCTTCTTGTTTTGTCATCATAGGGTAATCAAAAGAAAGCGCCCGAGTCTTAGGGTTGGTCAAAATGAGGTGTCTATAGTTGCCCCTCTTTGACAGAGCTCAAAGTCATTTCTTGACGTGAGTGAATGTCAAAGCCCGAAGACGAATCTTTTGACAAGGCTATAAGACTTGGGCAAACAAACAAGATGCAGATGCAATTGGTTGAACTTGAAGGTTGCCTACGTATCCCTTTGCAAGAAATCAAACTAGCGTAGTTCAGGGGAAGAATGCAAATGACATGCTCAAAATGCAGTTTAAAAGTTGGACTTATACGCTTCGCGAAGCTAGTTGTTTGAAAATTCATGATTATGCAATGCAGTGCAATGTCATGGTGTGAAGATAAAGATATGAAGATGGCAACATGAAAGGCAAGCTTCGTGCAAATGATATGAAACATAACAGGGTGTGCATCGCATTAAATGTGCCATAACACAAATGATCGGTGAACTCGAAATCCAAACGTGCCTTACGCGAGAAGAGAAAATAATGAACTCAAAATCCAAATGCATTTCACGTTGGAGGAGGTGTAGTAGTGTAACTAACAGATATTCCTAGCCGTATTTCATACGAAGAGAATGAAGGTAAACATCAAATCCTAACACGTTTTAGTGAAAGGAACAAAGGTGGTGAAACCAACAGCGTACCTAACCGTATCTCATACGGAGAGAGTGAAGGTTTTAATCGGGTAAACATCAAATCCCAACATGTTTCACGTGAAAGGAACAAAGGTGGTATAACCAACAGATGTACCTAACCATATCTCATACAGAAAGGGGGAAGGTTTTAACGAGGTAAACATCAAATCCTAACACGTTTCACGTGAAAAGAACAAAGGTGGTGTAACCAATAGACGTACCTAACCGTATCTCATACGGAAATGGTAAAGGTTTTAACCAGGTAAACTTCAAATCCTAACACGTTTCACGTGAAAAGAGCAAAAGTGGTGTAACCAACAGACGTACCTAACCGTGTCTCATATGGAAATGGTAAAGGTTTTAACCAGGTAAACTTCAAATCCTAACACGTTTCACGCGAAAGGAGCAAAGGTGGTGTAACCAACAGACGTACCTAACCGTATCTCATACGGAAAGGGGGAAGGTTTTAACCAAGTAAACATCAAATCTTAACACATTTCACGTAAAAGGAACAAAGGTAGTATAACCAACAGACGTACCTAACCTTATCTCATACAGAAAAGGGAAAGGTTTTAACTAGGTAAATATCAAATCCTAACACGTTTTACGTGAAAGGTGCAAAGGTAGTGTAACCAACAGACGTACCTAACCGTATCTCATACAGAAAGGGGGAAGGTTTTAACCAGGTAAACATCAAATCCTAACACGTTTCACGTGAAAGGAACAAAGGTGGTGTAATCAATAGACGTATCTAACTGTATCTCATACGGAAATGAGGACGGTTTTAACTAGGTAAACATCAAATCCTAATACGTTTTACGTGAAAGGTGCAAATGTGGTGTAACCAACAGGCATACCTGACCGTATCTCATACGGAGAGGGAGAAGATTACATATACACACGAACAATATACAAAATACGTATTACATACATATACATATACACACAGGCAAATTATATACGTATACAGATACACACATATATATATATACAGAGAAAATATATACATAGTTACATGTACACAGACATATACGTATATAATATAATGCACACATACACACGTACACATACATATACATATCTCTCTCTCATTTCCTATTTCTGTTTCTCTCTCTCTCTCTTCCTTCATCTTCTTCGAGCATCGTGTTTGGCATGCGATTTCAACAATCGCGGTGCTTCACCGACAAGTTGTCCTGATTTTTCAACGCTGTATCCCAATATTTCTCCTCTTTGTCTTTTTCTTCTTCTTTGTCACTCTCTTTTTAAGTTGAGGCCTGCGAGGGAGACAGAGCAAAAGCTTGCAAACCTTCTCTGCCACCACTCTGCAACCTCTTTCTTTTACATTACTCTCTTTTGACATGGCCTCTTCACACGGTTCTCTCACTCTTTTTCCAGACCTGAATGAGTCTACGATAGAGATGATCGATTTTGACTCCCCTGAACCTCAATTGCGAGCTTCTCTCCATTCCCCTGTTTTTAGCTTTCCAGCTATGTCAGTTGAGCAAATAATGGCGACATAGTCTAACATCGAAGCAAACTCGTATACGCTGAGGTCATGTGTGGAGACCGTGACTGCGGTCTCCAACTTGTCTCGTCAATTGCAGAACAGGACGTTTGATGTACATTAGTTAACTGCACAACTCTCCCTGCTCCAACGTATGTACAAGGACTCTCGAGTAGAAATTAGTGCACTGAAAAAATAGAACAAAGAACTGAAATGATAGGCCACCTCCGTGGCCTGATTCGGAGTTCCTTCGTATAACCAATTTGATGACCAGCCAGGAATAATCTCCTTTGGAAGCTCTGCCAACGCCGAGGCAGAGTCTTCAAGAGCTTCAAAGGAGTAAAGATGAAGCGAGGCAATTAATGGTAAAGTCGGGCAATGAAGTTGTGTGCAAATAAAGCCGGTTGTAATCTTTGCCACCAGGCTGCTATTGGAAAATTGAGAAAATGCTACTCTCTCTCTCTCTTTCTCTTTTTATTTTTTTGTTTTTTGTTTTGTTTTGTTTTGTTGTTGTTGTTGTTGTTTTTTTTTTTTTGGAGTGGGCACCTATAGCTTCAACTCTTTTTTGTACAACTTTGATCGGAGTTGATCCTTGGCATTAATAAAACGAGTTTGTTCTACAAATCTGAATGGCATGAATGGCACAACACTAAACATAAAAATTATTTTGTTTTGAATTTTAAACTTGAAAATGGCTGCATTTTAGTGAATTCTGAACTAAATATTGAGCATATCACTGACCAAAACACAAAACACAACTTAATGAAATGAAAATGAACCAAAAACCATCCAAAACACACCGCTTTGCGCTTGTCAGAGCAAAATGAATGCAAAACAGAGTAACATCGGTCGACCGTTGACGGAAAAGCATCGCCGACGACAACTACTGTGCATTTTCCGGCGATTGCTTGATTAAGGTGACGAGAACTCAATAGTGTGGGTGAAGGATAGAAAACCTGACTCAACTGTGCCCCTAGTTTATCACTTTACCCTTTTTGTTTTTCCTTTCTGCTAAAGCAATTTTGATCGACATGAGAGGTAAATTAGCACACTTGTTCCATTTTCTATCTTGAAATCATATGAGCCAAATTATAAGGCCTGAATTTTTTTTCTTTTTGGTCCAAAGAATGGTCTAAGTTTTGCAAAAATAAAATAATTTTTGAGAAAATCAGTGAACTTCATTAAAAGTCCTCAAAATCTATTTTCACAAATGACCACTACTCGATCAACATGAAATCAACCCTTGAGATGTACAACTAAATTCGTCTTGTGACTGAACCCGTCATGAAGGAGAAATAGGACAACTGAATCAAATGGGGACGAGCCAATCAAATATGGATAACCAAGTCGAATAAAGATACACCAATCAAACATGGATGAGATGAGTGAGTTGAAAAATGATTAAGGCCGAACTTCAAGATGAAGCTGCCTATGTATCCCAAAGATAGGAATCAGGCCATACGTAGTTCCGGTTAAGGTTCACTCAAGTATTGAGACTCTCCTTTTGTGCTCTAACTTTTGCCAAAACTGACCTTTCGGGTTTTCAACCTTGCGAGCTTTTCATTTTTTCATTTTTCTATTTTTTTTCGTCATCATTTTTTTTATTTTATTATTTTTTTTTGTTTTTCTGTTCTAACTTTTGCCTGGGTCACCCTTTTGGATTTTCGACCCAGCAAGCCTCTCAAGGGTAGTACTTCTTCAGCTTGTACATGTTGATTGGTTGTGAGAACTCCAAACCATCCAAATCCATGAGAATGATTGCTCCCCCTGACTAGGTTGATTTAATGATGTGGGGCCTTGTCCAATTGGGTCTAAACTTGCCCCTAGGGTCGTGAATAGGAGCTCGGTTGTCTTTCAACACTAAGTCCCCTTACCTCAAATTCCTGGATCTAACCTTTTTGTTGAATGCTCTAGCAATCCTACGTTGATACCCCTAAATGTGGTATAATGCCTTCAATCTTCGCTCATCAAATAGCATCAATTCCTCAAATCGGTTTTGTTGCCAATCAGCTTCCGGTATCTGACATTCAGCCATAATCCTCAATGAAGGCACTTCCAACTCAATCGGCAAAACAACTTCCATTCCATATACCAAAGAGTAAGGGGTTGCCCTTGTAGACGTTCGGATTGATGTCCTGTATCCCCAAAGTGCAAAAGGCAACTTATCTGGCCAATCTCTATAAGTTTCTACCGTCTTACACAGAATGGTCTTGATGTTCTTATTTGTAGCTTCAATGGCTCCTTTGGTTTGTGGCCTGTAAGTTGATGACTTGTGAAAAGCCTGGTTATACTTCTCAAGTAGAACTACCACTTCTCTTTTGAAATATGAGCCATTGTCTGAAATTAATTCGTTTGGCACCCCGTATCTACAGATAATGTTGTTCTTGATAAATTTGGCCATGTGTGATGCTTTCAACATTAAATACGACTATGCTTCAACCCACTTGGTAAAATAGTTAATGGCAAACTAAGATGAACTGATGACCATTTGAACCTTTTGGTGTGACTGCCTCGATGATATCTATGCCCTAGACTAAGAAAGGCCAAGGCGAAGTCATATTGTAGAGTTTTGATGGCGGGATGTTCATGCGATTGGCGTGGATTTGACATTTGTGGCATCGCCTAACAAAGTTGATACAATCACTCTCCATGGTTAACTAGTAGTATCATTGTCTAAGGATTTTTCTGGCTAGTATTATACCATTCATATGGGCTCCACACTCTCCTCTATGGATGGCTTTTATGATATGCTTTGTTTCTTCTTCCTCTACACACAGCTTGTGCATTCCTAGATGTCCTCTCTTGTATAACTTATCTCCACAAATGACGAACTGAGTAGCCAGACGCTGTATCCCCTTTTTGTTTTTGGTGTTCGCCCCTTGTGGGTATTTACCACTTTCTAGAAAATTCCAAATATCAAAGTACCAAGGGTTTTCATCTTGAACTCCTTCCGTTGCGGCTATCATTTCATACGCGGGGGTGTACCTTTGTTCTATAAGGATTGGACGCATCTTGACCCCGACCGGCATATCAATCATTGATGCCAAGGTTGCCAATGCATCAGCAAATCGGTTGTTCTCTTTTACCAGGTGTGTAAAAGTTAGTTTTTCGAACCTCAGGATCAACATGTCCAAGGTCTGATAGTAGACTTTCATTTTTTCCTCTTTAACTTTCTAATCTCCATTGGCTTAAGAGACGACCAAGTTTGAATCCCCGATCACATCCAACCTTATTGCCCCTAGTTCCAAGGCTGCTTCCAATTCGGCAATGCACGCCTTATACTCTGCTTGGTTGTTAGATACCCTGAATCGGAATTTGAAAGTTAAAGGGATATGGGAATCATCTGGCGCTATGAGCAACATGCTTATCTCATAGCTAAATTGATTGGATGCTTCATCAAAGTACAACTTCCAAGTGTCTTCTTTCATCTACATGACCTCTTCATCTGGAAATGAGTACTCCATATCTTCTCTTCCTTTAATTGGGTGATCAACCAAAAATTCTGTTACAACCTTTCCTTTGACAGATTTGCAAGTGACATACTTAAGGTCAAATTTGGAAAGCAAAAGCAACCAACAAGCTAGCCTACCGGTAAGTGCTGGTTTCTCAAAGAGATATTTGATTGGGTCTAATCTTGAAACCAGAATTACTGAGCGAGCTAACAGGTAGTGTCTCAACTTCTTGGTGACCCATACAAAAGCTAAGCAAGTTTTTTCCAAAGGAGTATAGCGGGTCTCATGTTTAAGCATCTTTTTACTTAAGTAGTAAATGGCCTTCTCCACTTTCTCATCAGACTCTTGTGCAAGCATACATCCCATAGTTGATTCGGTCACTGATAAGTACAGGATTAGCGAGTTCTCTAGCTTAGGCGGTGATAACACATGTGGATTCTGCAAATACTGCTTGACTTGCTCGAACGCAAACTGACATCGATTATCCCATTGGAACTTCTTCCCTTTCTTTAGGAGACCAAACAGTGGTTCACAAGTCAAGATTAGCTTTGAAATAAACCTCCTTATGAATTGCACCTTTTCTTTTCAGTCATTGGTGGCGGCATTTCCAAGATGGCCTTAATTTTAGATAGATCAATTTCAATTCCCCGCCGTGTGATCAGAAATCCCAACATCTTGTCTATAGTTACCCCAAAGGTGCATTTCTATGGATTCAGCCTTAGCCTGTATTCCCTAATTCTCTCAAAGAATTTCTTCAATGCAGTGTAATGGCTTTCCCGATCTTTGGACTTGACAATCATGTCATCTACATACACCTCAACTTCCTTGTGGATCATATCATGCAAAAAAGTGGTAGCAGCTCTCTGATAAGTGGCCCCGACATTCTTCAAACCGAATGGCATAACCCTGTAGTAGTATGTCCTCCATGGTGTGGTAAATGCTGTCTTTTCTCTGTTCTCTAGAGCCATAAGGATCTGGTTATACCCTGAAAAACCATCCATGAATGACAGTAAGGCATGCCTTGTAGTGAAGTCTACCAATTCGTCAATATGTGGCAATGGGAAATCATCCTTCGGACTAGCCTTATTCAAATCCCGAAAGTCAACACAAACTCGGATTCTCCCATCGTTCTTTGGAACTGGCACAATATTGGCTAACCAAGTAAGATATTCTGATACAAGCAAAAACCCAACATTGATTTGCTTGGTAACCTCTTCTTTAATTTTCAAGGCCCAATCCAGACGAATTCTGCGAAGCTTCTGTTTGACAGGTTGGGCCTCAGAGTCGAAAGGGATCCTATGTTGTACAATCTCAGGGTCAATTCTTGGCATGTCTTCGTAAGACCATGTAAAAACATATTTGAATTCTTTTAATAAAGTAACTAATTGTTTACATTCCTCTAAAGACAATGTAGAACCAATTTGGATCAAACAAAGATCTTTTTCAGTACCCACATTTACAGAAACAATTTCATCCACTAATGGCTTAGCACGCCTTTCTTCCTCACAATCGATTAAATTTTTCAAAGCTCGAGGAATTTCTTCCTCTTCGTTTTTATCAAGATCTTGAAAATTTTGGTCAATGTTATGAACTATGGGCACAGAAAAGTAAGTGGAAATCACATCTTCATTCAAAGCCTTGGGCTCACAAGTTGCAATAGACTCAAAAGAGAAAGAAAAATAAGACTAGACATCTTAGAGAAATTTAAATTTTCCTCCAACCCTATAAGCCCACCGGACTCAGACTCAACAGCCAATTTAGAACTCTCGATACAACTCTTTTCAAAATGCCAAATTATTTGTGAGCCATTCACTGCATCCATGATGAAGCTTGAGCAGTCAGCAGGTACCTCCTCCCCGATCACGGCAATGGCCATATCCCCCAAATTCATCGGTTTAGTGCTAGTATGTGATTCTGTCAGTAAATCAACCAGTGTTAGACCTAGGACTTCCTCTGTGCTGCTTTCCGAGTTGACTTCTCTGTCTTGTCCGATGTTGATATTAGGATCTACTCACTTCTTGTCACTGTCGGAGAGCTGATGATCAAAGAAGATCTCAAACCCAGGGTATCTCTTCCTCTCCATTTGATCAATCCAGGGCTTAGGGAAACCATAGAAAGGGAAGTCTTCTCCTTGGCAGACAAAGCGTCCATTCAAGGTCCAATGGATTGGCCTATAAACCAGCTCATACTTTTTTTCCATCTTTTTTGCATTGATTCTCTCTCTCATTTCCTTCTTTTTCTTCTCCCAGTCTTCTACTGTTGGTTTATATCCCAACCCAAATGCATGTAGGTTGTGGATTACCTTAGTTATCTCTGTGGTGCCTTGTCAGCCACTTCTTCCCAATCCAGATCCTGGGATGTATCCTAGTTTGTTCATCATATAGACTAATTGAGCACTCAGATGTGTAGCCTCCTCTTTTGCCATGATTGTCTGCACTAGCCGTGCTTCTGCCAAGGTAAAATTCGAGAGAAAAACATCTTCACTCCCATGTTGTACATCCAGTACTGGCATTGTGACTTCTGGAGGAGGGTGGATTGTAGAATTGCCAAAAACTGTGGCAATCCCTCAATTGTGCAGGCACTTCACCAACTAGTGTACGGTTGAAAACACCACTCTCATCTTATGCAACCAAGGCCTGCCCAACAATAGGTTGAAAGTTGCCGGGACATCCATGACATGGAATTCTACCTCATGCTCAAAGGGACCAACTAATATTTGGACCTTGAAAGTCCCCATAACATTCCTGCTGGTGTTGTCATATGCTCGAATAACTTGGTTTGTTGGTGTGAAGTCAGCCGGCTTTAGCCCGATCGCATAAGTAGTCCTTGCTGGGCACACATTAATGGCTGAACCGGTATCAACCAAAACTACTGGAATCCACTTCTTTCTACACTCCAAGGCCACATACAAAGGCTTGTTGTGGTCAACCCCCTCTGGTGCTAACTCTTTGTCTGTAAATGATAACATAGGGGTCGTGTCTCTAGGTATGATGAAAGATACTAACTGATCTGACGTTGTCTCAATGGATAGCTTGGCCTTGTTTAAGGCTGACAACATTGCTTATCGGTGTTCTCGAGAAGCCATGAGGAGTCCCCAGATGGAGATGTTTGCTTGGATCTTTTTTAGTTGTTTTAAAACCAGGTCTTCTTCTGCTTCTTTCTTTTTTTCTTTATCAATGTATGTATCTTTGCCTGAGGACTCACCTTGGTCTAGTTGTGGAGGTTTAAAGTAACGCCCACTCCTAGTTAGGTGATCAATTTCTTCAGAATACCAAGTCTCATCAGGAAAAGTATTACCTCATTCATCATCGGTGTGAGCGAGCTGCAGATCGCTATCTTCCCACCATTCACCTTTGTTAACCGAAAGGCAATTGTCAGGCTTTACATGAATCATTCCCATGTCATACTCCGGTGGACTTTCTGATTCTTCTTCTCTCTTGGAACCCCTTTCGTTGCCACTATTTTCAAACTTTTCGGTGTCTGTTTTTGGTTCATTCTTTTTCCCTTTAGTTTCCCCATCAGAACCTTTATCATCCCTTGCCCAACCGTGAGTAGCATTGGAACTTCTTGGATCCCACCATCCGATCTGCACATTCCCCAAATCCAATTCCTCAAAGCATTTGAGATTGTCCAAGTCTTCTTCTAGATTGGCCAAGTCATCTAATCCCTGTTCAAGCATATCTTCTCTAATGACATTGATGGTACATGAGTCGGGTAGGATAACTTTCGGCTTCAACTGGCCAATAGGTACTATGTATTTGTTGGGATCATATCCTTCTTCTGGCAATCTTCCAGTCTCAATCACTGGTACTTCAGTTATGTCTTCTTTGGGTCCCTCTCTTGATACGGTATTTTCTCCCTCAGTTTGCAATACCACCACCGCTATGGTTTGTTTTGGCTTTGGCTGGGTTAGAGGTACAACCATCATACATAAATTAATGCTCTCTGAAATGCATACCTTGGGTTTAGGTAGAAAGGACAGGTGTGATATATATACTAGGGTTAAAGATAGATGGGAGTGTATGGATATGGTTGAGGCGAGGAGGTGGTTGATTTTTGTCATGGTGTGACAACGGGTTGGTAGTGATGTTGGGTTTTAGTGGTTATCGGGGAGCTATGATCTTATTATCAATGAGGTCTTGGATCTCATGGCGAAGGCAAAAATAGTGGTCAGTGTCATGTCCAGGTTGTTAATGAAAGGTACAGTATTTGGTAGGGTCATGTTTGGCTAGGAGAGGATCGGGAAGAGGTCGGGGGTCCAGAGGCTTGAGATACCCTCTTTCTATCAAGATTTTCATAGCATTGGCCGGGGACATGTAGAGAGGGTTAAAGGTTCTGGCCGTGGTTCGGGTTGAGTTGGTTGTTTGTGGACTGGCATTGGCAAATGGGTCGGCTATTTTGGCGGTGGTGGTAGTGACTAAATTGACCTCAGAAGGTCTTACAACTGTACCACTACTAGTAGTAGGATTGGAACTGCGACCAAATAGCTTCCGAATAGGTTCCTTATCATCTACAATGATTCCCTGTTTGATGGCATCCTCTATCTAGACCCCTATTTCATGTAAGTCTTTAAAAGTGAAGAGTGAGAGGACTATAATTTTTTGCAACATCTTTCCGTGTAGATTTCTAACTATCATACGGATTTGGTCTTTTTCAAGTGGTCTGTTGGTCATCATTGCTGCTTTTGCCTTCTATCTGGTGATGAAGGCCACGAAACTTTCATTGGGTTCTTGACAGGTGGCTTCTAATTCTCGAGTAGTCACTTCAATCTGGGTGTTATAAGCATACTGGGTGATAAAGGCCTCGGTTAATTCTTCCCAACTTTATTTTACCGAGTCCTCTAACTTGGCATACCAGATGGCAACCACTCCTGACAACGTTCGTTCGAACAAAGAGAGCTTTTGCGGATGAGTCAAACCCATAGGCTTTAAGACATTAGAGAACAGGCGAATGTGCACCATTAGGTCGTCAAAGCCATCAAACCTATCAATGTGTGGCAGTTTGAACCATTCTGGCAACTTCACAGTTGTCTTAGTGTACCCGTCTTCGATGTTCGGGATTAAATTGACTCATTGTGACCTTTTGAAAAGTTTTTCCAACTTGGACAGCTTTAACATAGTTGGGTCAGACTCAGGTGCCTCGGAGGAAAAGATCCCTCTCGCTGGTTGTGGAAGGGGAAATGATCCTCTTGAAGTTTGTACAGTAACCCTCAGATCTTCTGGTGTGTTAAGTTTGGGAAACTCGTCAGCTGGTGAAGGTAGAGGTGGAGGTGGAGGTGGAGGTGGAGGTGGAACTGGATGAGTCACCGGAGGTGGTTAAGTAGTGGATGCCCCAAATACGCGTTGCAGCTCAACAAGAGTATTGCCTTGAGCGGCAAGAGTAGTGCCTCGGGCAGCAACCGTAGTGGCAATGGTATCCATACTCCGTTGAAGGGCCAATAGTATGTCTGTTATATTTTCTGAAATCTAAGCCATCACTAATTCTGGTGAGTTAAGTGGTGATGATCTAGCAGGTGAAGAAAGGGTATTCTGAACTGTTGATGAAGCTTTTGCTTTTCTTCGTGTAACCGGTGGCAAAGAAACTAACACTGGTTGACCTTGAACCAAATTTGCACTTTTGCAAAGTCTACCAATGCGAGTCCACAGAACTTGGGGGATATCAGACCTTTCGGAAGCTATAGTGCTCAACTACCTTGCTAAAACAAAATGGGACCCCCAATAGAATTTCATTAGCATCCCAGCTCCACTGATTACTGCTAACTCATGTTGAAAAACTGAACTCAATCCCACAAACTGAAATGACTGAACCACTTATTTGAATCTGAGAATCCCCATACATTGGACATAACACACAGCAGGAAAGAAAACAAACACCCCTATGGGGGCTAGTGTTACCCTGTCCTAACTTTGAAATGATCTAGGGTTTCACTATTCAAACAAGTGGCATCATACATTCTAGAAATGGGAGAGCATCCTGTCCTAATTTTGGAAGGTACTATAGCTCATTATATGCACAAGGTTAGCTCTACTCTAGGGGTTGAAGTCAAGGTGACGTTATCAAAGAGTCCTTTGGGTCATAACCAATGAAGATCTTAGGAAATCAAAAGAGTCAATATAACATCTCTTCAAAGTCTGAGAACCTTTAGATCTCAAAAGATTATAACACAAGGCTTCCAAAGTAATGTAGAGATAGGTGTAGTGTCACAAAAAGTGTGTCTGTGCTCCCACCAGTATCTGGGCAACACAGGAACTTTAAGTGCACCAATGCATGCAATGCAATAAACATATTTTTTAATTTATTTTTAATCTAAATCATTTATTTATTTTTATTAAGTAAAACTGGTGAAAAAAATGAATATGTTGTTAAACTCGATTGAGGTATATATAAGATGTCTAAAATATCTTTTTTTCATTATGTTTACTGACTAGAATATATATTTTCTGTCAATTTTACTTAACAAAAATAGATAGATGGTTGTTTAAATTGAAATTAAATAAAAAATTATGATTTAAATTGATAAAATTAAAAATTTAAGATTTATTTTGTTACAAATGTCAAACTTTTTTTTAAAAAAAATTTCCCAAACTAAGTGTGTAATTTTCCAAACTAAATTGTACAATCAATGGCACACCGACTACAGTGAGGGAAATTTTTTTAAGAGCCCTGATATTAAAATTTTATAAGATAAATGACATATAATATTTTCATAGTAGTTGGGGTCTCTTAACATTTTTACAGAGAAAATTCGACTCAGTAAAATTTGTGCCCAACTTAGAGAAATTTTGACCCAATTCAGAGAAATTTCAGCTCTAACACAGAGAAATTTCAATTTTTACAGAAAAATTTCTCTAGTATGATCACAGAGAAATTTCATTGAAGAACTTTAACTAATAAAAAAAATATCTTGAACCTCTTCTATTACACAAAATTAAAAAGGGATGTTTCATTAATTTTTCCTTACAGTTAACATGACCAGTAGAAATATTACAAGAAAAAAATGTTAACACATGCAAAATTCAAAATGTTAACACATTCAAAATTCACTATGTTAACATTGGCTTTGACAATAAAATTTTAGTGTCTAAATTTAACAGGTAAGATTCAACTATCACCCCTACCCACCACTGCACTCATTATCACCATTACCATTGAAATAAAATAAAATAATAGCATTAACACCAAAATATTTGTATGTCAATGTTAATTTGAACAATAAAACTTAATTATCTAATTTTAATATTTAAAAAATAAAGTTCCAACATCACCACTGTGTTAACGTGTGCATTTAGCATCTGTTCACATTTTTTGCATTCCAAACCGGATGGTAGTAATCCACTTCCCAGATTATAACACACTTCCCTCTCTTACAAAAAGTTGATTATAATAAGTTTTTAACCAAAAAGCTGACTATAACTATTTTCCCAAAATAGCCCACAATCTAATAAATAAATAACAATCCTATAAACTCAAAAAATATACATTAAAAAAAAGAGAAATCAATGGTCTACATTATTATGGGTGTGAGCCACGTCCCTCTAACTTTAAGTTTACACCATACATTCACTTTTGAAATAAAATTTTTTGATATATTTTTATGATCCATAGTATTTTTGATAAGGGTCCAGCTTGTCTCAAGTTGAGATCAAGACTAGACCCGTCCAGTTTGGCCTATGGGGCCCATTTTGGACCCGTTTTGATAATCCAAACCGTTCAATGTGTAGAACTCGTTGAGTACTATATGTCTGTAAAAATCGCGTTGATCGGATATCAATAACTATGTGAGCAAATCAGTTTTGTATAAAAAAAAAATAGACGATGAAAAAATTAATGGTTGATAAAAAACTGTTTTGTTCACATAGCTATCGATATCCGATCAACGTGATTTTTTACAAACATATAGTACTCGACGATTTTTACACATTGAACGATTCAGATTATCAAAATGGAACCTGTGATAAGCCTTCACGAATCCAACAGCACGGTCCAATCCGATCTTGGACTGGACCAAAGCCACTGCCTTTTGATAAATAAGTCCATTACAAATCACAGAGTTATACTATTGAATCAATTACTAATCTCCAAGATACAACATTAAACACATAACCCAACACCTTCTCTGTTTTGAGATCGAGAGCATGAAAAATATCAAAAAGCACAATGGTTTCAACTCGTGAAGAAAATGAAATTGAATATATAAAAGGGTAAAATTGTCTATAATTATGACACAAGCAAGAAATGTGTTACCTACCCAAAAAAAAGCAAGAAATGTGTCCTTAAACTAAAGAGAAAAAAAAAATATTTTTAAGGACTTTTGTCCAAATTTTTTTTTATAAAATAAAAAATTCATAACATGATATTCATGATGAGTTTTATAAACTCAAAAAATTCGCTTAAATTTAAAAAAAAAAAAAAATCCGGCGCATGTATGAATGTAACTTGTTTGCAAAACCAGTCTGGAGAGAAAATCTAAGAAAATATATTTTACAATACGACACAAAGATACCAAGCCATAAAAAGGTCCCATGTTGGTGGTAGTCCAATAAGTTTATTGCAAAGTGTAAATTATTTGCAAAATTGGTGTTGACAACTTGGCACACCATCTCAGACACATACCACACGTGTCTTTCTCTCTAATTTTGCCCCTAACTAGTTCCATAATTATAAATAAATAGATAAGGATCGTAAAAAAATATTATGACATGTTTCATGAAATTTTTTTATCTTTTAATTAGTGTATGGTGTTTTATTGTGAGAGGGAGTTTTTATGTGCATTAGAGCCGAGCTAGGCCCAGGCGTAGTCAAGGGCTGCTTCACGGGCTGGGGTAAAAAGGGCTTAGTGAAGTGGACCATAGTGTTAGCTCGGTCCAAGAGGTTACAGTCACCACGGTCGGAATGGGGGTAATTATCTTGGTCAAAGTATTTGGAGCCGAGATATTTGGGCTTCTTGTGGTGAACCTTGCTCTTGTTAGCTCGGTCAAGACTTGCTATGGTTAGCTCGATCTCAACAGCCAAAACCGAAGTATAAGTGAACAATAGCCGAGCTATGCAATACATGGGAAGACACTTTATTGAGTATGATAAAGGGTTAGTATTAGCTCGGTCATACTATTATCCAACTGGGGTAAAACCATTTCACTTGGTTTAAGCAGTGAGGGGGGTGTTGAAGGATAAACATTATCTTTCAGAAGTGTGATTCCTGGAAGGACTCTACATGGAGGAATAAGAGTCCTATTAGGATTGTGCCAGGCGAAAGTTATAAAAGCACACAACAGAACCTATGTAGAGGTAACACAACTTTGATTCTTGAATACATAGAGTTTTTGTCTATTTGTCTATTGGGTTGACTTAGGCATCGGAGAGGTATCCGGCACACACCCGCCGGCTAGCTCACGTTTGTGTTTTCAGGGGATAAAACGACGACGTTTTGAGGAGCGCAGACTTGATCAACAGGATTATATGAGAGTATTATTTCATGCTCGTACAATTGGCGCCATCTGTGGGAAGACACAAAGGACAAAACCTTTTGATCGAGTTTTCCTCTTAGTTTTGAAACCAATGGCGCACAATGAGGATTTGCCGCAATCCGCTATCGACGGACAAACCCCAGAGGGGGGTGGGAGGCGTGAAGGTTTACCTTCTATCCCACCCATGGCGGATCTAGAATCCCAGCGACAGAACCCTCGATGGGATGCAAGGGAGAGGCGGGTTGGCAGCTCCCGTCGCTCTCAAAGTCCTGAAAGACAGAGGCGGATGATGGACCCTGAAGTTCTGGAGGATCGCGTGAAGGAGCAGGACGAGTTAATCAGGAGGATAGCGGCAGACATGAAGTCAATGAAGCGCCAGATAAAAGGAAAATGAGTGGCGATAGGAGAGGGGTGCAAAGGCAACACACCCCCTCGCTACTCAGAGGATCGTGATAGGCGCACCACACCATCGCAAGCAGAGAGTAGGAGCCTTAGAATAGGCGACACTCAATCGCGGACTTCCAGGACTCGTTACTCCAGGTCTGAGAGAACGAGAACCGAGAGATCGTGTACTGAGGGAAGCACCTATCTGCCCTCGCACACTTACCAGACATCATCTAGGCACACGGAGTTGCCCAGATCATCGGACTTGCGAACTGTGCTTGAAGAAAGGGCCCGATGGAAAGAGGATACCAGGGCACGTGACCCGTGCAGAGTTTTAGTCCTTCAGCGGTTGGCCCCTCGGATGCATGGGAGCGTCGAGGTAGGAATGCCAATGCCGCGCCTTGCTTACGAACCAACGGACAAAGTATTAGCAATGTTACAAAGCTCGCCGTTCGTTCCGGCAATAGAGAACGCACCGCTACCTTTAGGCTTCCACCATCCCAAATTTACTACTTATGAGGGGAAGACGGACCCCTACATGCACTTTCGCCACTTTCGCCAAGTTATGGCAGTATACGGGCAGAATGAGGCCTTGATGTGTATCCTGTTCCTATCTAGCCTTGGCGACCTAGGTCTAACCTGGTTTAAAAGGCTACCAGAAGGCAGTATTGCCTCCTGGGCATAAGTGACAGAGGCGTTCATGACTAGGTTCAGAACGAACACCAAGACACTAGTGGAGATCGACCAGCTACTTTCCATTGACATGGGCGACAAGAAGACGTTGAGATCCTACAATAGTCGTTACTGGGAAACCTTCAACTAGATTAGGGATTGCCCTACAAACCTCGCCATAGCACAATACAAATGGGGCCTGCCAGTCGGTAATAAATTGAGGGACTCAATTATAATAACGTTGCCTCTCATGATGGAGGCCTTAATGGAGAGAGTGCACCAACATTTGCGTGGAGGAAGATAGCGCCCGTGCTAAAACGAAATCTGGCACAACAGCAATACTAGATAAAAAGACTTCAGCAAAAGTTAACACGGTAGAACAACCAAGCAGGAATGGGCGAGGCAGGCAGGCTAACAAAGAAGACCCAGACAAAAGAAGGTTAAGAGTTCGCACTCCCATTACCACAGTGTTCAAAAAACCAATCTACCGAATTCTCAGTGAGATACGTAATAAACCTTTCATCCGATGGCCAGCTAAGTTGGGAGAAGCACAAAAAGACTATGACGAGAGGTCCCGGTGCACTTTCCATGATGAAAAAGGGCACCACACTGAAAATTGCACGCCATTGAGGCAGCATTTGGAGGAGTCAGTGGCAGCTGGGCACCTAGACCAGTACATAGAAGGAGAGACACAGCCAGCCCCCCAGAACTACAATAACCCGAACGGGATGCCGGTGGACACTCCACCTCAAGGCGTGATTAACGTAATACATGGGATATGCGAACCTGAGTGGGTATGTGAGCTCAGGGGGATGATAAAAAAGGCTGAGTACTTAAGAGATGTATTAAGTGCGCAACATGCCATCAAAAAGGGGAGAACAGAGGCCATAAATATCATATCTTTTTCAGGCAGAGATTTAGCAAGAATATATTGCCCGCACAATGATGCACTGGTTGTCACTCTACGCACCAGGAATTTCGACATCAAGCAGATTTTGATTGACCAAGGAAGCTCATGTGAAATAATGTATTACGACACCTTCAAACAATTGAAACTGGAGGACAAAGACTTGGGACCTGCAACATCTCCCTAATCGGATTCAACTCAATGCTAGAGTGGCCAGTTGGCAAGATAATCCTTCCGGTCAAGGTAGGAACCCTGACGAAACAGGTGGAATTCTGGATATTGAAAATCCCTTCCACTTACAACATAATCTTAGAGAGGACATGGTTGCATGCCATACGATCGGTAGCGTCAACCTACCATCAAGTATTACGGTTCCCCAACGAAGTTGGAGTAATTGAAGAGGTCTTTGGAGACCAAATTATATCAAAACAGTGCTTCGTCATAGTAAATGGTAGCCACGTTGCAAAAGGGTTTGTATAGATGGTCGAAGAGCCCGAAAACAATAAACTATTTGCAGATGTCGGCAAAGCAGCTGATCAGAAGGCAGTGGAAGACTTGGTAGAGGTAAGAATAGATGAAAAGAACCAAAAGAAGTTCTTCTTGCTCGGCTCGTCTTTGTCCAGCACTGAGAGAATAGAGGTCATGGAATTCTTAACATCTAACATCGAAGTGTTCGCCTGGACGCCGTATGATATGCCTGGCATTGACCCAAACTTCATCTGTCACCAACTGAATGTTCACCCAACTGCCAGACCAATTATACAGCGCACCCGTAGATCAGCACTCCACCATGCTGAGATAGTGGCAGAAGAAGTGGGGAACTTGCTAGAGGCAGGAGCTATCAGAGAAGTGCACTATCCTAGGTGAATCTTCAATACCGTAGTAGTGCTAAAGAAGAACAAAAAATGGTGTGTCTACATAGACTACAAAACAGTCAACAAAGCATACCCAAAGGACAACTTTCCCCTACCACGGATAGACCAACTAGTAGACCTGACAGTAGGGCACAATCAACTTAGCTTCCTTGATGCGTACAGAGGTTACCATCAAATCGCTATGTATAAATCAGACCAGGAGGTCACATCCTTTACAACGCCTAGAGGATTGTATTGTTACAAGGTCATGCCCTTTGGCCTAAAAAACGCAGGGGCAATATTCCAACGAATGGTCACCAAGATGTTTGAACCATTGTTAGGTAGAACAATGGAGAACTACATAGATGACATGTTGGTCAAAAGCAAGAATGAGAATGACCATCTCAGGGACCTAGATGAGATGTTCCAAATTTTGAAGAAGAATAAGTTGCGCCTAAATGCATCCAAATGTGCATTTGGCGTAGGTTCAGGAAAATTCCTAGGCTTTTTGGTGACCAACCGAGGTATAGAAGTAGACCCTTCTTAGATCAAAGCAATCCAGGATCTAGAGAGGCCCAAGATAGTAAAAGAGGTGCAGCATCTCACTGGCCTAGCTGCTGCACTCAACCGGTTCATAAGTCGGTCATCAGATAGATGTCGACCATTCTTCCAAGCTTTGAAGGCCAAATTTGAATGGGATGAAGAATGCGATCGCGCCCTAGAAAGCCTGAAAGAGTACATATCTTCACACGTTTTGCTAGTAACCCCGGTACTTGGATAAGAGCTCTTTTTGTACCTAGCAGTATCACAGCACGCAGTCAGTGCAGTGTTGGTCAGAGCAGAAGAAATCCAACACTTGCCCATCTTTTATGTTAGCAAAACCTTGCTAGGAGCAGAAACTAGGTACCTACCATTGGAAAAACTGGCCTTAGCCTTGATGATGGCTTCAAGGAAGCTGTCGCATTACTTCCACGCCCACACCATAATCATCCTAACTACTTTTCCCTTAAAAGCCTTGTTTGAGAGGGCGAACTTTTCTGGGCGAATCTTGAAATGGGCGGTGGCATTGGGACAATTTGATATCAAGTTTCAACCTAGAACCGCAATAAAAGCCCAAGCTTTGGCAGACTTTGTGGCAGAGTTCACACCAAGAAGTCATCACATCTGCCCAGTTGACTTGACTGGTATGACAGGAATGGGGACAAAAAGTGCCGCAGGAAATGCACAACCCCTAATTCAGGATACCCAGCCACATTGCAAACCACACAGGCTTGAAGATCAAGGGGAAGGAATAAACCATGCTATTCCCAGTAAGGACTCATCGACAAGTGAAGACTTGGGGCAGTCAGATAATAAAAAGCAAACCCTAACAGCAGCTAGGGACTTGGAAGAAAACAACACTCATGACCCCAAGATATCATCCGACCCCTCCACTTGCTGGAAGCTATTTGTTGAAGAGATGTGGAAACTTTTCGTGGATGGAGCATCCAATAGGCATGGTGCAGGACTTGGCATAGTCCTCATCTCACCAGATGACCTAATAGTGGAACAAGCAGTCAACCTTGGCTTTCCAGCATCAAACAATGAGGCGGAGTATGAAGTACTCTTAGCAGGCCTAAAATCAGTACTCTTCATGTATGCCACCGAGCTAATGGTTTACAGTGACTCCCAGCTGGTAGTAAACCAAATTTCAGGCGACTACGAAGCAAAAAATGAGAGGATGACAAAGTATTAAGAGTTAGTCAGAAGGGAAATCATGAAATTCGAAGTAGTGCGAATAGAGCAGATCGGCCGGGAAGAAAACAGTAGAGCAGACGAACTAGCAGGCTTTGCTTCGATGGCAAATACATCAATCCCACATCCATTACTGATCGACTTCCTACTAAGACTAAGCATTGAAGAACCCGAAGTAACTGAGGTATGTTGCGCTGAACTAGGCCCTTCATGGATGGATCCCACTATAGTATTCTTAAAAGACGGCGTCTTACCTGAAGAGTAGAAAGAAGCCAACTAGATTAGAGCAAAGTCATAGCGATTTTGACTCTCCCCATCAATGGCCTTATACAAAAAATCCTTCATATGACCTTACTTGAAATGTGTCCATCCCAGCAAGGTCGAGGCATTCTTGTTTGAGATACACGAAGGCGTATGTGGAAGCCACCAAGGGGGAAGATCATTGGCCTACAGAGTAATTTCGCAAGGATATTGGTGGCCTTACATGCAAGCATATTTAGAGAAGTATGTCAAGAAGTGCGAGAAATGTCAGAAGTTCGCACACCAAATACATCAACCAGCCAGAGAGCTTTTACCATTAACTAGCCCATGGCCCTTCGCAATATGGGGCTTGGACATAGTAGGACCACTTCCAACGGCGCCCGGCAATAGAAAGTTCTTTCTTGCAGCAACATACTACTTTACAAAATGGGTGGAAGCAGAAGCACTCGCCTCAATAAAAGAGAAATATGTGAAGAAGTTCGTCTGGCAGAATATCATCACTCGGTTCGGTATACCCAAGGCTGTAATATCAGACAATGGCACTCAGTTCGATGGTAAAATTTTTAGAGGCTTTTGTGAAGAGTATAAGATAGAATTCTACAACTCTACACCAACATACCCCCAAGCAAATGGCCAGGCAGAAGCATCAAACAAAGTCGTCTTAGATGGATTGAAGAAAAGGCTAGAGAAAGCAAAGCCAAGTGGGCTGAAGAGCTCCCTTATGTTTTATGGGTTTACCGTACCACACCTCGGCGATCAATTGGAGAAACACTTTTTTCCTTGGCCTATGGCATGGAAGCAGTAATCCCACTGGAAGTCAGCCTCCCCACTATTAGAAATGAAAATTTTGACCCAGACTTAAATGGAGAAGCCATAGCATTGGAGCTCGACCTTGCAGAAGAGAAAAGAGAAAGAGCACTGGTTTACATCGCCTCATACTAGCAAGAGTTATCCAGAAAATATAACAAGACAGTATATCCGAGGCAATTCAAGATTGGAGATTGGGTGCTACGCAAAGTAATGAGAAATACTCGGGTACTAGGAGATGGCAAGTTAGGGCCTAACTAGGAAGGTCCATACAAAGTGGTTGGCTTAGCAGGAAAATGGGCATATCATTTGGAAGATGGAGACAACAAGGCAATTCCCAGGCCATGGAACACTACCAATCTCAAACTGTTTTATTTTTAGTTCTTATTTAAAATACTTGTTATTTTTCTTCTTTCAATAAAACAAGTAGTTCTCTTTTCAGTATGATTCTTTTTTCTGTAAAAGTTGTTTCGGTGAAACTAGGGGCAATGAAAAACAGAGTTGGCAGGAATAACCAACTTTGAGCTCTCTTCAGCCAAGATCAGGATCTAGGCTGAAGAAGTTTGGCAGGAATAACCAAACACTTGGCTCTAAGTTGGTAGGAATAACCAACTTTGAGCTCTCTTCAACCAAGATCAGAATCTAGGCTGAAGAAGTTGGCAGGAATAACCAACACTTGGCTCTAAGTTGGCAGGAATAACCAACTTTGAGCTCTCTTCAGCCAGGATCAGGATCTAGGTTGAAGAAGTTTGGCAAGAATAACCAAACACTTGGCTCTAAGTTGGCAGGAATAACCAACTTTGAGCTCTCTTCAGCCAAGATCAGGATCTAAGCTGAAGAAGTTTGGCAGGAATAAGTTGACAGGAATAACCAACTTTGAGCTCTCTTTAGCCGAGATAAGGATTTAGGCTGAAGAGTGGTTGGCTGGAATAACCAACTTTAAGTACTCTTCAGCCGAGATAAGGATCTAAGCTGAAGAGTGGTTGGCTGGAATAATCAACTCTGAGTACTCTTCAGCTGAGATAAGGATCTAGGTTGAAGAGTGGTTGGCTGGAATAACCAACTTTAAGTACTCTTCAGCCGAGATAAGGATCTAAGTTGAAGAGTGGTTGGCTGAAATAACCAACTCTGAGTACTCTTCAGCCGAGATAAGGATCTAGGCTAAAGAGTGGTTGGCTAGAATAACCAACTTTGGGTACCCTTCAGCCGAGATAAGGATCTAGGCTGAAGAGTGGTTGGCTGGAATAACCAACTATGGGTACCCTTCAGCCGAAATAAGGATCTCGGTTGAAGAAACATAGCAGGTCTGAATAAACAGATTATAATGTTCCAAGACCGAGATAAGTATCTCGGCGAGAACAGAAAAAGGTAAAACTAAATAGAAATTACAGTTGAAAAATAAGTGTAGATATGGAACAGACCGAACAAAAAGAAGAAGATTTTCATTCAAAATTCAAATCAAAAGTACAAAAGGTGGGCCTCAGCCCGGTTACAAATTTCTTACAGTTGTCATCTAAAGAAAAGAAAATACATGATCATGCAAAGAGGTCATCCAAATCAGCATCCAAGTCAACCCGAGCTTCACCAGTTGGTAGCCTGGCATTGATGGGTAGGTCGGTCCCTACCACATCATCAATCACAATGGGCACCAATGGCGCCACTCGAGCTGATTGGGCAATTTGAAGACCGGGATCATTGGCAACAATCGGGGCATTGTTGGATTCTGGGGATGCATCTTCTTCTTCCTCAACTTGAAGAAATTTTTGCTGAATGACGTTGGCATACTCCGCCATGTAGCTTGGTATAAAATGTGGAGGAGGGTTCTGGAAGACCTCGGTCTCTTGACCATGATCGAGCTTCGCCACAGCCGCCTTCCATCCACACTTGAAGAATATATCTTTTACGGCTTCACATTGTTGGATGTAAGTGGCCTCCCCCTCCTTGTAACCGCGGTCTTCCGCATCTTCCACACTCTTCTCCAGCCGAGCTATCTCTGCATCCTTCTTCATCTCGAGCTTGGCTAGCTCGCGCAGGTATTTATCTTTCAACTCGGTCGAAGCCTTTTGCTTCTCTGCTTCAGCCGAGTTGACTAGCCCGGTCAGGCGGGCTATTTTGGTATGTAGCTCGGCCATTTTCTGCTTGGACCCTTCTAGCTCGGCTGACTTAACGTTGGCCTCTGCCACGGCTTGCCGAGTGGTCTTACGTAGCTTCAGCACACGCTTATGTGCAATATGGTTTTTCTGCATGGCCTGCAAAAAGACGGTAACCAATTGGAAGTAAAACTGAGCAAACAGATGCACAAAATTAGAAAACAAAAAGTACTCACCAGCACCATTGATTTGGTGGTCGAGCGGATGGCCTTGAGCTCGGTGAGATGGTCATGGTGTTCCATATCAGAGGGCAAGCATACGCTCTTAGCCAAGTTGAAGGCGAGCGTGTGGTCTTTGTCTGCCACCACTGAATCTGTGTCTCTTATGGCTCGGTTCCTGTATGATAATTTTGGGGCCCACTCAGAGGAGCTAGCTCGGTTAAAACGCTCAGGTTCTGGGCTTGGTGGTGTGGATTGGGGAAGTATGGTGTCTTCTTCATCAACGAGGCGTGGTTCAGTTGTGGAAGTCTGAGCGCGCTTGCTTGGCTGAGATGATGAAGGCTAGGCAGTTGGAAGGGCTACCACGGCCTCTTGTGTTTGGCTAGCTTGTGGTACCTCGGCTTGATTTGTTTCGGTGATGAGGGCCCTAACTGCTCTCTTCTTGGCCATTTCTTGTTCTGCTGTTAATGGGATCAGATTGATTTGAGGTAGTGTTGGATCTGGTTCTGGAGAGGGTTCTAGAAGGAAATCTGTCACCCTGGTCTTCTTTCTACTACTATATATGTATGTCGGTTCAAAGTTGAGTAGCTCGGCCCAACTTCGATTGCGGTACCGTAGCGCGGCGTGGAGTGCGTCTAGATTGGGGTAACTGTACTGCGACTTTAGATGGTTCAAGTCTGCATAAGGAAAAAAGCAACTGTTAGCACGGTACGAAACTAATAAACAGAGTAAAGAACACACGAAGCTAAAATCGAGGTATTCATACCAGCTACTCTCTTATTCCAGTTAATTCGGTCGCCCGGGATCTAGGCCTCTTAGTCTTCAAAGTTGTCCGAGACCCACAAAAAATCATTGTCATTTACATCTTTGTCTGGTGTATTTTTAATTATTTTCTCTCGGCGACGTCTTATTCTTAAGTAATACACCCAGCCGTCTTCATTCTGGCCGAGGGAGTATTGGTGAAATAGCTCGGCTAAACCGAGGTTGAGGCCAAGCCGGCGGTTTATCTCGGCAATGCCATTTATTATTCTGTACGAATTTGTGGAAAGCTGGGTAGGGCAAAGTCTTGTTTGTCTAAGGAATTCACAAAGAAGAGGCTAAACGGGAAAACGGAGACCAGCCTATACAATGGATATGACAGAGAAAGGGACGAAGCTCGGTTTTTCCCAGGGAGTGGTGTCTAGTTCGGCTAAACTGAGATGAACATCATCAGGGATGTTGTAGTCCCTTCGGAACTCGGCTATAGCCCCTAGAGAGTTTACTAAAAATATATATTTTCCCATGTGGACTTAAATTATGTATAATTTAGCCTGAAGTGCTAGCTCGGTGCTGAGATGACGTTGAGTATCTCGGTTGAACGTGCAAGGGAGTGCCTGGCCAACCTAGTCAGAGTCTGCAAAGTGGAGATGAGAAGTGTTAAGCCCAAATCGTTGGACCGCGCTAAGTATAAAGGCAAAAATGAATGTAAAGCCTAGCTTGGTTATGTGGGATATTATCCATTCTTAGTTCGGTTAGAGCGAAGAATTTTAGGTCGGCAAAATGAAATGGAAGGTTCTTAGACTGATTGAAACCAAGGAGTGGCGTGAAGTTTTAGTTCGATTATTGGGGAAGTTATCTAGTTTGGCTAGGTGCACACCTAAAAAGTTCCCTAGTCCGGTTGTACTTAAGCCTTGAGTTGCCCAAATAGGTTTTTAGCTCGGTCACACCACGATTCTAGATTCAAACTTCATGTTTTTTGAATCCAGAGGGTGTGTTCTTAAGCATGAACCTATGGTTTGGGGGTCTGGTTTTTGGTACTATCTGTTCATACCCATTTCATCAAAACTACAAAGTGTGTTTTGTAGAATATATGAGTATATGTATCTATATTATATATATTCGTAAAGCGAACGAAGGAAAGAGAAGAGATTTGATCTATGTACCAGTTCAAGATGGGGGGACTGAAGATTGAAACAGTACCAGTAGAAAATACGAGCTTTGTAGATGCAGTGTTGAGGAAAAATGGAGGCTCAGAAGGTAGAGAGAGAAGATGATGAATAGTGGTATGTTTGGGGTTTTTTGTGAAGAGCGTGAATTTGGGCGGGACTGTTCAAATTTTGCGAAGTACGAAGGCGGCGTGGTAGCTGTATTTGACCAATAAAAGCTAGCCACGTGTCCAAGAGAATCGTAAGCGATTCAGTTATGCAGTGATTGAAAAGACGTTTTAGACCGAACAAATTAGTAGCCTGGTATCAATTTAGCTCGGTTGAAGGCCACTTTTAGCTCGGCTGATAAAAAGGTAATCCCAAATCATGCATGACAGATGGAATTAAGGGGCAATTAAAAGGGAGTTTTTATCTGCATTAGAGCCGAGCTAGGCCCAGGCGTAGTGAGGGGCTGCTTTATGGGCCGGGGTAAAAAGGGCTTAGTGAAGTGGACCATAGTGTTAGCTCGGTCCAAGAGGTTATAGTCACCGCGGTCGGAATGGGGGTAATTATCTTGGTCAAAGTATTTGGAGCCGAGATATTTGGGCTTCTTGTGGTGAACCTTGCTCTTGTTAGCTCGGTCTCAACAGCCAAAACCAAAGTACAATTGAACAATAGCCGAGCTATGCAATACATGGGAATGCACTTTATTGAGTATGACAAAGGGCTAGTATTAGCTCGGTCATACTGTTATCCAATCGGGGTAAAACCATCTCACTTGGTTTAAGCAGTGAGGGGGGTGTTGAAGGATAAGCATTATCTTTCAGAAGTGTGATTCCTAGGAAGACTTTACATGGAAGAATAAGAGTTCTACTAAGATTGTGCCAGACGAAAGTTATAAAAGCACACAACAGAACCTATGTAGAGGTAACACAACTTTGATTCTCGAATACATAGAGCTTTTGTCTATTTGTCTATTGGGCTGACTTAGACATCGGAGAGGTATTTGGCACACACCCGCTGACTAGCTCACGTTTGTGTTTTCAGGGGATAAAGCGACGACGTTTTGAGAAGCACAGATTTGATTAACAGGATTATACGAGAGTATTATTTCGTGCTCGTACATATTGTATTTGTAATTCAAGAATAGAAAATCTTTTATTATATATTTTTTTCATAATTCCTAACATTACTCTTTCCAATAAGGTTTAATTTGTACTATCTTCTATTTTTAATTGTTTAAACCAGATACTTGAATAGATTTTTCTTTAAGAAGAAATTAAAAGCAACAATGATACATCCCTCTAACTCTAGTGAGGTGGATAGTCAAAAATAATAATAAAAAAAAGTCAAAACATCATATCCGATGAATCCCACATATACATTAGAGCTATTAGAGGTTACAAATTAGAACTCCAAAATATTTTTGAATTAAAAGATATAACTCTTAAATTATCAAGAATTTTTGGATGGAATTATCTTGGGTATTATTAAATTCTTAGAATGTGATTCTCATCCCCTTTTAGAATCTGTTAATCAAGACATAGTTTTACATGATTTGGAGATGAAATTAATAAAATTTAAAATTTACACTACAGGAAAAAGGGGTTATAGCAACGTTTTATTTATGACGTTTATAAAAACGCCGCTATTTTTCAATTAAAACAACGTTTTTAAAACGCTGTATTAGATTTCTTTTAAACATAATCTCCGCGTGTTAATTACCTAACGTCGTTACCCACATCCTAAAGCCCTAAAGCTGCGATTTCTCTCTCTCTCTCTCTCTCTCTCTCTCTCTCTCTCGAGCTCGAATTCATTCTGAGCAAAATTGATTTACGATTTGCGATTTCTCTCTATTTCTCGCTCCAGATTTGCGATTTGCGATTTGGAGATTTGAATCTGAGCGATTAAAGTTCTTAGTCTACTCCTTCAGATTTGTGCTCAGTCTACTCTCTCGCTCGATTTCAAACACGCTCTCTGTCTCGATTTCGAAAACTCTCTCTCTCGCTCGATTTCAGATCTGGCGATGATTTGAAGGCCACCACTTGGATTATAGATTTTGAAGCTTGGTTCTCAATTTTGTGAGTTTCAATTTGTTTAGTTGTTTCTTTTTCTTTTTGTTTTGTTTTTTTTTTTTGGTTGAAAAGTGTATACATTCATACTCATATCTTTGATTCGTTTTAAACACATATCTCTGTTCAATGATTTTATGATGATGGCTCCATGCATTTAAACTTAATAATTTTGTTAAACTTGTTGTTTCTCTTGCTTTAGAAGTGGCTGGTAGAAGTACATTGAAGTACTAAAATTTCATATCTTATGAGTTACATGATTTGATTTTTAGCTGAGGGAAAATTTATACATGTAGTTTTTGTAGACCGGCTTTTGTTTTTTTGTAGTTTTAATTGAATCAACTCTAAGTTGAATTTTTCACATTATGTCAATTTAGTTTAATCCATAATGCATGTTTAGAAATTGCAATGAAATGAAGCGGCAAAGTAATCCATTCACTCTACTTAAATGGTCCATTTCCTTTTGAGTGAACTATTTTACCCTTAATTTCTGTTCAATTACTTAACAAATATTATTAATTAAACTAAATTAACATAATGTAAAAAAGTAAAGGAAAAATTGAATAGAATTAGAACCCAAATTGACACGATAGACAAGTTACACAAACCACATTTATAATTTTTCCTTTAAATTAATTTTTAAAAAAAATCAAATTGTATGATTATAATTGGTGGACAGAGGGACATGTTCATTGTTAGGCCCTTCCAATGCTTTACTTTCTTATATAACACAAGCAACACTAATGTTAGCATTTCCAAAACACTTTTCTTGCTTTCAAATTCAAATGGTATTGCTGTTGTAAACTCCTAAAACCTAGGTAAGTGCTTTAAAAATGCTAGTTAAACTGTTGGATCCTCATTGAAACATGTAACTGCTAGCATCTCTATGACAATACTTTCTTACATGACACTAGGCACAGTTATGTCTGTTATCATTTCCAAAACACTTTTCTTGCTTTCAAATTCAATCATTGCATTGATATTAACTAATAAAAACTAGGAAAGTACTTTGAAAAAAGGAGCTACATAATTCACTCAAAAATAGGCATTTTTGCTAAGTGCAGGTATTGGCAGGCAGCAGGAGAGAGGAAAGGAGAGAATCCCATGAAAACACCCATTCCCTACATTATCATATTCGGCATGCCACCCCACCAAATCGTATACATGAATCTCACTTGGCAGGCATGCTTGCGAGCAGTTTGAGCATATGACATAAAGATGAGACAGTGCCAAAGTTCAGTTTTTAGATTCAAGGTGAATGCTTTTATCATAGGCCAATGCTGAGTTGACTGTTTTGTTGAGTGGCTGTGCTTTGGCAAGATGCCCTAACTATAACCTTATAAATATCAAGTTACCTTACAACTTTCCATCGGCAAAGAGCACTTCCATTTTTGAGTAACAAAAGTGCACGATTAGCAGAGGCGACTCAACAAAATTCAAGGAGCAGGTACTGCTCATTGATGTTTATTTGCATTCATATGTTACTGCAGCTGCCTGCTCAGAACAAGTGAAGAGGTGAAATTTCACTTCTTTCAACTTTGAGGGATGCTCGTATCTGTGCCAGTGTTGACATAGTGAGGACAACATTCATCTTTTAACTGAGGAAATCCACATCGGCAATCAGTAAGGTCATGGTCTCTTTGTTTCTCAGCTTTACCGTTTCTGTCAATTTTGTATTTTTAATGATCCTTCCACTGCTTCAGTGGTACTAGAAGAGAAGGTTCCCCTGATTTTCCATCTCTTGACGGTTAGGTAATAGTAATCTTCTCATAACAGGCCCTTACAAGTGTCTTTTAGGAAGATCAATACTTACTCTGACTCCTAGCACATATAATGTTGCAAAGGTTCTTCTAATAGGTCAGAGATACTAGCAATTTTTAGAAGCCCCTCTTGCGCACTTATAGCTATGCCATAAAGAAGAAAGATGAGACCAACTGCAGATTTATTTGAATCATTGCTGGCTTTGGTGGTTGACATGCCTTCCTCACTTTAGATGGTATGAACAATAGGTAATGGCCATTTTCTTTTCTTTATTTTTTCTTTACTTATTTATTTATTTTTCTTTTTTCCCTTGTGTATGTATAAATTGTTGAAATTTATAGTGATAAACCCTTGTATTGAAGTAATTTTTGTACGTGGATAAAGTATATGCTATGTGATACCTTCTACTATTGTGATTGACTTTAACAATAGGGTCCACTACATTTATGTTGGGTGTTTGGGAAACAATATGGGGCATTGAAATGGAATTTTATGATATCACATGGGATATACTTTATTGTGGCATTTTCGCACAAGTATGCTACTCACTTTGTCAATTTTTTAAATTAATTTTTTTAGGACACCTTTGTAGTTTTCTTTTATTAATAATTTTAGAAAGCTGATTTGGGGTCAAACAAAGAAAAGAAAAATATAAAAATTAAAAATTAAAAATACACCCACATTGCATATCTTACATATATATTCTTTTACATGGCAAATAAATAAAATAAAATAAAATAAAAAATTATCGTATCCTCACCATGTCCATATCTGTACGTATCCGTACTTCTTAGCTTCAAAATAATTCTAGCCAGTTGTGTGTTGTAACCTAACGGGTCACATGTTGCATTGCTTTGGTCAACCTCGCCCCTATAGTGGCTCTCCTGGGGCTTGAAAGTAATTGTACCTGGCATTTAGCTGCCTTTTGCGTTGAATAGATCCACTGTATGTGTAGCCCAATTGTAAGCTACTACATGATTCACTGCTGGAAAACAGACTTTTAGTGGCGTTTAAGAAACGCCGCTATATCTTTCAAAAACGCCGCTAATTCCTTTTGCGACGTTTAGTACCAAACGTCAAGCCGCGTCGTCGCCAGATCTTTACGACGTTTTAAAAACGTCGCGATATTAGAATAGACGGCGTTTTTAAAACGCCTCTAAATGGCCCTACCATGACGTCACTATGATTTTAGCGACGTTTTCAAAACGCCGTCATATCTTTTTAAAAAACTTGACCATTAACCTTTGAGTTTAGGTGGCGTTTTAAAAACGCCGTGAAATCCTCTTATTTTATTTTATTTTTTAAATCGTGCTACTTTTATGTGATTAAACTAAAAAAATACCTATAATAAAATCGAATAGCCTTAATATGAAATAATTACTCACATTCAAATAATAAATGCAGCATTAATTCACTTTCCTATTCAATTTAATATCCAATCATCATTACCTACAAAATAACATATTCAAAAATTAAATTCACAATTCTCAACCAAAAAATCAGCAGTCTTATGACAGCAAAAATCAACACCAGCCAAAAGTCACACACAGCCTTGTTCTTATCAACTAGACCAACTTGTATTGCAAAAGCTTTTGTAAGATAATTTGCTTCCAAAAAATGAAAAAATAGATCATTATCCACATCCATACTAGATCTACCAGGTGTCTCCGGAGTATAAATTGCAGGAATCACATCAGGCTCCCTAGCTAAGAAGACACTGTTCACCACCCCATAATTTCCACTTACAAATGGTTGGTGCTCATCATGCCGCCATTCTCCATCAACTAAAAACTTGTACTGCACGGAAATGAAAACAACATATCTAAACATTAGATACTAGAGATAGAAGTACACTTCTAGGATTGTTGATGTAGATGAACTCATCTCTTTGACTAAACACTGAATTTCATGATCAATTTGTTAATCTTGCACAATATTTCTGTGAATATCATGTCCGTTATATACAATTTTGAAAGAATTAAAATGTATAAAATGCATGCACCATTGTGCAACTATGGGATGCATGTTTACTTTCTTCAACCTGTATAATCTTCATATAACACAACAATATGGTGTCTCATTGAGATTTATATGTATTAGTACTGTGTTATAGCAAACATACAAAGCCTTTTATCTAATTTATAGTCTTTATTATTTGAAACAACAAATCACCCTCTTTAGCGGACAAATTGTCCATGGATCCATTTTCAGAGCATAAAGTGGCTCCAATTTCTGCTAAGCATGGGGACCCACCAATACTGATATATATTAAAGTATAAAACATTTTAAGAAGAACAAGGTGTACAATCCAAGTTAAAATTCACAAACAGATCACCAAGCTCTTTCAACAAGGCAAGCTTCTAAGCTTACAAAGAGAAAGTAGAAAATGAAGAAAAAAAAGAAGAAATTCAAACAAATCAAATATACCTCAACTTTCCCAAATCTTCTTCCAGACATCTCACATGCTCAAGCCTCTTCTTGGGCCTTTTTTGTAGCTTCCTGAAATGAAATATTAACAAATAGGTTAAAAACACCAAAGTAAAATAGAAGTAGACACGACCATCTATTCATAAGGCTTTTTTTTCAAATAGGTCTTCCCTACCATCATCTGCAAGAACCAAGGAGTAAGTTGAATTGGCTGATGCAAGAAAATAACCAAAAACAAAATAATGCCTATATCCATATAATGCCACCCCAATCATCAGAACCCCAATGAAGGGCCATGATCGAGAAAAATAATGTCTTCGTAAAACAAATGATGATGAAGAAATAAAAATCTTGTATTCAAAGACGCCGATCCACTTGCCCATATCCATGTAATAAAACAAGCAATTGAGGAGGTGGAAAAAAAATAATGACTTCAAAAAATAATGTTGTTCCATTAGTCACTATCCCCATAAATATAATTAATATACTTTCACATTGTCCATCCATCTCAAAGAATCTCAAAGAAGTACTATCTCGACTTCAACTATATTCAGACACATTCTAAAAAAAAAATTCTCAAAGACATGCCACTATATTAAGCACACTTACAAAACAGCAAGGGCTTGCATTAGACCTATCACCTCTGGAATTTTCCCTGTCAGCCTATTTCCTTGCAGAGATCTAATAACAAGAACCATAAGCACAGTAATGTCATAATGAAAAACAATAAATGCATTTTGTATTAGAATTCAGAAATTAAGTGCATATCAATTTTAACTTCAATTGTCCAGAGTAAAACTATAAACCAAATTAAATGTTTAAGTGTTAATAGCATCAAGGGTTGATAATGAAATTGGATTTTATCTATCAGTTGTTAAACCCTAATTGATGTAGTACTTACAGATATTGTAATACTTCATTCCAATAGATTAACCTCGGTATCTCACCAATAAGCTGGTTACAAGCAAGGACCCTACAGAATAAATTTACACAAAGACAAGGCATACATATATATTAGCACAAGTGTCTATGGCTTTGGTGTAAATAAAATCAAAAAAGCATATGGTAATGTTAACTGCATGGACTCCACTAAAAAATAAAAAAATTATGACTCACGAGTTTTGAGGTTGGGAATCTGTGTTAATGTTGAAGGGATAGGACCATCAATTGACTTCAAATTCTCGCATTTACTGAGCTTACTCAAGCCCTTGGTTGGCGTAACTAAAAACTTATCTATCTTAAACAATCCAAAGATATTTAATTAATAGTACTTCACTTGTGTATTAACTTACAATAACTCAAGTCGCTTAAGCTTGGATATTGAGAATGGTATATCTCCATACAAGAAATTATCGATAAATCCTCGCATTATGGAAACACAACCATTAAAATAAAAACTAAAAATCTTAATCATCTAAAGAGAAGAAGAAATTAATATATCCACATATGTGTAAATAAAATTGTAATGAAGAAAGAAGATGAAATTTTACACTAGCATCGAGAAACACATTGCCTATCTCATCGTGAATTTGACCGATTAATTTGTTGCCCCGAAAATCCTGAAAATATTTCAACAATAACATCAAAGTTGGTACTATGTTAACCTGGTTACAATGAGCAAGAACACCAAATCAACAGGATTAGCAAAGAAAGCATACATAGACTGTAGATTCTTCAGGTCTCCAATGGCTGGTGAAATCTCCCCACCCAAGTTCAAATTTGACAAATTCCTTCAACCAACAACAAATATAATAAAAATATATATATAAAAATAAAAAATAAATAAATAAAAACTCCAGTAGAATCAAATGGAAAAAGAAAAAGGAAGAAAAATAAGCATGAACAGAAAACACATATAGAGAAACAACAGATAGGGTGATATTGTCACAGAAGACGCCACACCATGAACAGAAATCATCGTTATGAACATCATCCCAGTCCAGCAACACATTTGCTATGTTGTTAAACGACACCTTAATCGACATTAACGCTTTACCTGTGCAGATACAAACCATTTTCTCATCATGAGAATAGCTTTCTATTAATTATATAGCATGATTTTCTTCACAAACGAAGAGAAAATAAATTCCCTCCCTGGTAGCCAACAAAAAAAATTTTTGATTGCTTTAAAAATCCAAAAAAATTGCGGAATTTTTGTTTCTATTGTTGTTCAGTTTCAAAATATACTGAAAATAAGATTATATGAAACCAAATTGGAATCGAACGATCTGCCTGCAAGTGTCTTCTTCTGGGAACATAAAAACCGAACTGTTGTTTTCTCCAGCATTTTCTTGGAAACCAAACAGAGAACTTATAAGAATCTCTAAAATGTACAAACTTAAAAATAATTTCCAAACTCTTCTTCAAAGCTACCAAACAAGCTTCCGCTTCGCAGAAATCACAATCGAAAAGATAGTGGAAAAAATAGTAAAAACTTTCTTAAGTCCGCATTCATCAGAGGCAAAAACAGCTCAAAAGACAACAAAACAGAGAGAGAGAGACAAAGAGAAGAAAGATGACCTTCGTCATTGAGAGGTGAAGCAAGGGGAAAGACAAGCCAACCATATTAATCAATATCCTAGAACAGTTTCTTCTGTTTTTCTCATTAGATATCATAGACCAATTCTATTAATAACAGTTGAACCTGATAAATAATCAAGCATTACAACAATGTCTTCATGTATAGCAACTACTCATGTATACTCAAGCAAATCGATAAGTCAAGCAAACAATGAATGAGCTTTTCCCACAAGTGTCACACTAAAACTGAAGAAGCTTCCAAAGAACAAACTAAAGATAAACTCACTCAGTTATAGTAATTCATTCAGAATCATTACACCAAAGCAAGTTGATTAGCCAATGTTAAAACCCTTGAATAAACTAACTTACAAACTATGAAGCCAGAACGACAAATAAAACAAAATGCCAAAATTCATGTACTTGAGCAAAAAGTTGCTCAAGGACTCCAAATGCAACATGCTCCGGCTAAGTTCCTCGGCAATGCCAAAGAGAACACATTCCAAATGAATCATCTTGACAGTTTTTTCTTACTTTTTTTATCCTTAACCTTGCTTGCCCCATCCTTCAACTTTTCAACACCACCCTTCTTAACTTTCTTTTCAACAGATTCTTTAGCTCTCTCTTCAAGTGAATTTATATGCCTCATAATTAGCAAAATATGATCGAAGTATGCATAATAGACGAGAAATAATTTGTGTTCAAATTGAGAGAGACCACACTCTTCAAGTGAACATGAACTCATGAACTTCAAGCAAGGAAATTCTAAAATATCATACTATTAGTATTTTAAAACAATAAATCCAAGAAGATAACTTCTCCCATGAACTACAAAAAAGAAGAAAATATAATACCTTGTCTACGAGCCCATGGATCACCAAACTTGCTTTCTTGTCCTTTGGAGTTTTCTCAAAATCAAGGAAAAAAAATTTGACAACTGGAATCTTGATGGGTTTTCATAAACATAAAAGCGTGAACACAAGTCTATCCCACCACCGCTGGAGGATCGGTAGAGCCTGTGGGAAAGTTGCACCCCATTTGTTGACATGACCAAGATAAATTAAAACATCTTTAACATGTATACTGTATATGATAAGGATACAGGTGATTAAGACATATGTTGGTTAGAGAGTGATCCACACATCTAATTGCTACCTTCATTCATTTTAGTTTGTTTTTTCAGAATTGGTATATGTTATAGTTCTTGAAAAAGAAAAAAAATAAAAATTTGAATCAATGGCCAATAATGCAATCAATCAACACAAGAAATTAGTACCTCCCAATCAATGGCAACAAGTTTGGTTCATAGAAGAAAAATGAAAATAAATTAGTAGACAACACGTTTAGGTAGAAGACTATGAATAACAAATTCATTTAAAAGAACTTAGGGGAGAAGGTCGAATTTTATTTGTACTATGTAATCAAAGTAACAAGCTAAACAGTCAATTTTTAAAAATGTAAGGATCATGGCAAGTTATATGCCACGAGTCATAAATATTACATTCCACATAAGAAGTTCAATTACGTAAAGTATGAATACTTATTCTTCCATCTCGTTCTAAGAACTGCAGTCTATGCAAAGTAGCGTATTTAATGAAAAAAAAGAAAAAGAACAGAAGAAATGAAGAGCACTTACAGAGCAAGATATTTCCCATCAAGACTGATGGACATTATTGACGCAGGTTTTTTAAGTAGTCTCTTGTTCCCAATTCTGTTCCATGTACTCATGTCCCAAACAGCAGTGACTGCTCTATTAGCTAGACAAGCACACCTCACAGTTAAAATTTTCATATGGTGCAAGGCATTGGGCACATTATAAAAAATAAAAATTTTAAATTTTAAAAAAAAATTTCAAAAAGTAAATGTAGTTGAAATGAGGATCTTGAAATGGATGAGTGGAACAAGAAAAGACGGAAAAGAAAAGAATGAAATTGTGGAAAATTAGAAGTGGTACCAATTGATGATAAAATGGGAAAAAGTAATTTTAGGTGGTACACCAAGTAACACTCATAAGAATAGGTGATATGATCTAGGTTGAAAGTGACAAAAGGACATGAGTTGAGGCCGTGTAAAAGGACATTGGTAATTGGTTGGGATAAGGGCTTTGTTGAGTTGATTGGTACATGCACCAATGTAAATTGATTAAACACCGAATCTTGAACCTCAGATATACAGATGAATACCTTTTGAATGGTGCAAAATAGAAACGGTTTAAATCCCATCCTTGGAAAACCGACATAGTTCTATATTCTCATCCTGCAGCACAGAAAAAAAGACGATACCACATCAAGTCTACACCCCACAAAGGAGAAGAAAAAATAGTGGTACCACCAACATTGTTAGATTAAATCAACTATACCGAGTCACGAGTTAAAGAAGTCAATGGAACACCATCATTTGTCTTCCATATTCTTGCAGAACCATCAGTAGATGTTGTAGCTAAGAACTCTGAGTCTAGGCTGTAAAAATAATAAGAAGCTAATCAGTTAAGCACAAACTTTTACAATGTTTCAAAATGTTACGGAACTGTCACATTTAAAAATTATTTTACAAACTGCTTGCATAAATGTGGATCTCTACTATTGAAAACCTTTAAGCCAAACTTTTGTATTTCCAATGCATTCGCCTATATATGGATAAATACATTACAGATGTGCACACCAACAATGTAAACATATTATTATGCATGAAATATCACATAATAAGGAACAAGTAAGCTAAATTCCAACCTAAAATCCATATCTTGGAAGGAATTGTGAGCTCTTGGTTCATCTAAAATGATGTGCAGGGTTGGCCATTCAAAGATTCTGAGATGTCCATCCTAAATTTAATTAAGGAACTGAATCAGAATACAGAAGTGTATTTGCAAACAATAACTACTCATCAGGCTGGGTTATAGCTTACCACCCCACCACTAGCAAATCTAGATCCATCGACACTAAAAGATAGGCACTTCTGCAAGCCAGCACCTTGGAGGTGAACTAATTCTTTGGCCACCAGTTTAATGTTTGCTTCTTGCCCATCCGACTCGAACCATCTGCACATAACAGCAAACATTTCTTTCTATTTATAGACCAGCCAAAGAAATGGAAGTCATGATGATAATACAACCAAAAAATTACTTTAGTAAGATTTATGCCCGAACAATCTGATGAATGAACTCCCAGAAAAAATAACATCAACACCACCTCCGACGACAAAAAAAGGGGAAAGGAAAAGGAAAATCAACCGACTGTAATGGCAAGTGAAACTAGCAATTAACAAACTAAACATCCTTCAAGTTTTTAACAGCAACAATTTTTTTTGAAGGCCATTAAAAATGCATTTAAGAGATAAAATAATACAATATTTGTGCATGTTGATAGCTGGATTTGAACTCCCGGAGAGCCATTGGCTGCCCACACTTTCAGAACAATTAGAAGATTGCACAAATATGAGCATGCTACAAAAATGCACACAATGATCAAATTAAGCCGAGCAGCAAAAAATCACTATGCCAATTATACTGGCAAGTAACGATTACTAACTTGGATTTCGACAAGGACACCAAATTGGGAAAAAAGTAAATTTTAAAAATAAATCATAAATAATTACATGAATGGTCCCAAACCATGTGTTATGTTACGCTGTAGTCTCTAATCTTTTAATTGTTCAATTTTGGTGCACAAATTTTGCAATATGTTTCACTTTAGTCCTGAACATTAGCATAGTTCAAAATCAATAACTAAGTTCGGGTATTTTCATAATTTTACAAAAAAAAAAAAAAAAAAAGAAGTATAAAATTAAAAGATTAAGAACAAAAAATGCACCAAAAAAATGCATGAAGTTAGAAAATAGGTATTTCAACAAAAAATGCAGAAAGGATAAAACTTCATAACATAGGTATTTCAACAAGTAGAAAATTCAATCACAAGTATAGGTATTTCAACAAGTAGAAAATAGGATTTCTAATTTCATAATATATGAAGTTTTCTTTGGGGCTTTCAACAGACCAAGTGCCTCAAACATTTTCATTCACATGCCTGTGCTTACCAGTTTTTTTAGAAGATGATATGATTGCAAGCATCAAAAGGATAAAAGTAAACTCGGGAAGCCAGAAGGGAAGAGCCAGGTTAAGTTGAGAATTGTTGCCATTCAAAGATGTGGGAAGATAACACATACCACTAATAAGAGATGGTAGCCGGTTTCACCATCAGCGTGTTCAAGGAGTATGAACTGAGACCAAATTTTCAAAACACTGATTCAGCATTTTTCAAAACACTGATCCAAAACAGAGATAAATCACAAACAGAAAAACTAACCTCTGATCGAAGAAGACGAAGAGTCCCAAATCCACTTGAGTGCTCAAAATCGAACTTCAAATCACAATCCCGAGATGAATCAACGACCAGAGAAGAATCGGAGAAGAATCACTGGATAAGAGACTGAAGAAGAATCGATCCTCTGAGATAGAGATTTGAAGAAACAGATTCGATTCTCTGCAAGAGAGAAACAGAGAGCAAGAGAGTGAGTGAGACAGGATTCAACGTCTAGACGGCGGTGCTCAAAATAGGGTTTTCAAAGTAAAGGTTTGGAGAGACAGAAGTGGGTGTGAAGAGAGACGGGATTTGAAGGCGCTTTTCAAACGTCTTCGACTCACAAAACGGTACCGTTTTAATTTATAACAGATGTGGCGTTTAAAAAACGCTGTTAATTGTTAAAAAAAGTGACGTTTATTTAAACGCCGTTAAATAAACGCCGTTAAATCCTTATTTTCCTGTAGTGATTGGTTATTCTGGCTTATGGCCACAGATTGTGATCCATCAATTAAACTGCAGTTTTTTTTTTTTTTTTTTTTTTTTTTTGCATTGGGTTGATTTTGTGGATAGAAAAAACTGTCAACCCAGACTCAGTAAACTGGCCAAATAGATGGTCTTACTAGCTTCTAAATTCATCTGAACTTGATGTTGTATTGAATATATTTATTTATTTATTTTTGTTTTCTGCTTGACATAACTACTTGGCTTTACTTCTGCTTAGTTTGATGGGAATTTTGTCTTCCATTTCTTTCCTTTTTGGGTATTTTAGAAGAAAAGTTATAACATGTGAGATCTGAATGTGCAGATCTTGCAATGCACTTGCTAACCTCTTTAGTTGCTTTAGCGGCAGGCCTGAGACATGCACCCTCAAGCACAAGGAAATGCACACATTTCTACTGGTATAGAGTCCACCACAAAAGGTCAGATATATTTCAGTAAATTAATTATGATATATCTATAGAATTATAATTATGATATTGATACTTGCTGCTCATAAATTAGTTTAGGATTATAGATTTTGATACATTCTACCCTCTCCATTTGTTTCTCATTGTATGTGATCCATCCTTTTATCTTCTAAAGCCCCTAAATCTTATGGGTAGACAAGGGTGAATTGATCATTACAGCATTCTACTTTTACTGCCAAATTTGGTACTTACAATCCAAGCTTAACAAGCACGAATAGAGCAATTGGAGTCTCAACAGGCCATAGGTGGGCCTGTTGCACCAGCTTCTACACATGTGCATTCACAACAACAATCTCATGCATACACTTCATCGTTTAATTGCCATCGTTCGTCTGAGGAGGTGAGTAAATAATTAATTATGAAATTTTCAATATGACATTTTATTCATGTTATTTGTTCTTATCAAATGTAGGTTCACATATCAAAGAAAGGAAAGAAGAAGAAGAAGAAGAAGAAGAAGTAGATATGACAAATTCAATGAAAGAAGGCCGTTGGAGTCTACTGAATTCAAGGTTAGAATTGTTCATAATCTTTTCTTCTATTGATTATTCTAGCTCTAAATTTTCAGCCTCATGTTCCTAATCTTATCTTATCTTGTATCTTCTCTTTAATATTTTTGCTATTTTGAAATGACTTTTAAGTTTGTTGGGGGTAATAGGCTCCCTTACTTTCAAATGGGATGTTCCTGAGTTTAGATTAACCTTGTGCAATCCTGACCATTCACAATGGTGACCACTGATTAGGTTTCAGGTCATTAATTGTCAACAAACTACAATAGGACAAGCAAATGCAATAATTTATGTGGAGAGGTATGGGTTGAAAATGAAGAATACTTTTGGTTTTTAAAATCTATCATCACAATAGGACAAGCAAGTGCAACAATTTTAGTATATTTGCAAAGATAATAATCAATTTCAATGTTTCTCTCTGTGTCTTGTGTATAATTGTATGTATATATATATATATATATTTTTTTGTGAATGAATGGAATCTCTTTCTTGAAATGTACTAAAAAATAATGATAATCAAAAGCTTATATTTATATAGGAAGGCAAATGTAAATAAATAGTGAAAGCAAGTTATCATAGTTTTCATTGCCCAGAATTTCTATTTAACTTGATTAAGGCATTCCTCTTCTTAGGTGTTTTTGCTTATGGAATGTATGTTTAAAATAATATATTTGAGTGCTACTTTTCCAAAATTTGCTGTGGATTTCATATTTTGGTTAAATATCTCTGTTTAATTTGTGTAATGGCACACTCTATGATTATATTATGAGTGACAAAGTATATGATGTTGGTCACTTGAGGCTAGAGCTCTGCCTCAACAAGATTTCTTGGAGTTGGCCCAACATGAACCAACAATCTGTGATCATTTTTATTTTTATTTATTTAAGTTGGTTTTTGATTCTTGCTTATATCACAGAATGTGTTTTGCCTGCCTAGTTTGTTGCCAACCCAATTGGTGTTCTATATAGTTGAAGAAATGGTACAAGAAATAAGTCAATTTGAATGTATATATTATACAAATAAAAATTAAGCATTATTTATGTTTCATTGTTGTTTTGCAGCTTGTTGGAAGCCATTGATCTCATCCTTTCAGGTGCTCAGAATCTTGTGGTACCAATAAAGTCCAATTCAAGAAGAAAACTGCAAGAATCTCCCACAACTCACAACGGCTGTGAATTCTGTTGACCCAAGAAGACGTGATCAGATTTAGTCAAAATTGAAATGAAAACTTGTGATTTTAGAGTTGATATTTCAATACAATTATCAAGACTTTCTGACATTTAATGCTCTGCCTTCTGCTTCTCTATGTACTGTTTGATGTATTGGTTGTTTAGATATAGTTCTATTAACTATTGGTGCGCATATATAATTACGAAGTTATAAGTGTGTATATATCATAGATGAGTAATATGGCTTTGAAATTGGATGATTTGTGTAGATTGTTGCCTAATTTCATGTGGTATTTGAAGTATCTGGATGTGAATTTGAATTTTGTTTTTTTGGATTTCATTATAATGTATTTGGCATAGTCTAGTGGAAGATTTGTTTTTTTAGATTCATTATAATGCATATTTTTCTGAAATGGTATGCTTTGGACAAAATATTGATATTTATTAATAATAATATGGAGCCCACAAAAAAAAAAAAAAAGGTGGCGTTTTTTAAAAAACGTCACTAAATGACGTCATGCTCACGTCACACGTTAGTTTGTGACGGTAAGAGAAGCGGACGTCAACATTTTGTGGCGTTTTAAAAAACGCCGTCTTATATTTTTAGCGACATTTTTCAAACGCTGCAAATCTATTGCTGCGGCCGTATCAACGACGAAAATTTAAAACGTCGCTATTACGTTTTACAGCGTCTTTCAGACTTTTCGCAGCATTTTAAAAATGCCGCTAAAAATCGAATTTCCTGTAGTGTTAAGAGTCAAAATGATAAAAAAAAATTATAAAAAAATGTCACTTTAACATGCCAAATATGTAAATGTCGTAGTTGAATATGAAATGGTGACGGGATTCACACGTTTAAAAAATTAATTTGATTTAATAATCTCATCAATTTTTTTTAAAGAAAATAAATGATTTATTTTTAAAATCAAATTTATTGTTCATTTAAAAAAGAATATAAAATTATTTGGTTATGATTGAATTAATTATTTTTTTGGATGATTAATACATGAAACTTTTAAAATGAACTACTTAGATTACTAAAAATGAAGCTAGGGTTGTAAGTAGGAGTGATCACCGCCCATATGCAATAATGGATCGGGGGAGGGGGTAGGGGGCGGTCCATCCCAAAAAATTTGAAAAATATCATATATTATGTTAGAAATTTTAAAATAATTTAAAATTATAAAAGTTTGCATTTTCAATTTTTTTTTTAATTTCAAAATTATATAGAGTAGCCCTTCAAAATTTTAAATTATAAAATAACCTCCCAAAATTGTAATCCTAAATCCGTCCCTATCCATATGTATAGGCTGACCTCTAAACTTTTTCAGTACATAATCAAATGTGTTTAATATTCATCAACTTATTTTAATATTTCTAGTTTTTTTTTTTTTGGAACGGATTTCTAGTTCAATATGTAGTTCTTACAAGGCAACAATTACTTAAATTTTACACTTAAATGATGTTCATAGAGTAAGAAAATAATAATTTGCCACTACATATAGTTGCCTTAATATATGAAAAAACATATTATTTTTAACTTAATATTTTTTTTTTTTGAACAAGAAAAAAAGAAGCTCTGTAGTGTCATCACAACCTTCGCGGGCCCTGGTCCTGGGGTAGCTGATTGCCAGCCAGATTTAACCCAACCTATAGGAAGGGATCCACCACCAAGGCATCAATGGAGCTCAGCTATATGCCACAGCTTAAGGACAAGTGTCGAGCGAAATACAGGTCAACCTCTCAGCAGAAATCACATTCCCCCCCTCCCAGAATCAACCTTGGCTCAATGCTGAAGAATGCATTGCATTTTCTACCAGGCCACCAACCCTGGTGGTTTTAACATAACATTGATACCCACCAAAAAAAAAAAAAATGTTTATTTACATCTATTTTGATATTAGTTTTTTTTATTAAAATAGAAATTGGTGTTGACAACTTGACACACCATTTCAGACACATACCACTTGTCTTCCTCTTTAATTTTTGTCCCTAGCTAGTTCAATAATTATAAATAAATAGATAGGGATCATAAAAAAAATATTATAAAATATTTGATGAAATTTTTTTATCTTTTGATTAGTGTATGATATTTTATTATATTTATAATCTAAGAATGAAGAATCTTTCATGATATTTTTTTCACGATCCCTAACATTATACTTTTCAATAAGTTTTAATTTGTACCATCTTCTATTTTTAATTGTTTAAACCAAATACTTGAATAGATTTTTCTTTTAGAAGAAATTAAAAGATATGACTCTTAAATTATGAGGAATTTTTGGATGGAATTATCTTGGGTATTAGAATATTACTAGGTAATAAATTCCTAGAATGAGATTCTCATTCCCTTCTGATAATCAAAATATAGTTTTACATGATTTTTGGAGATGAAATTAATAAAAAAAGTTATAAAAAAAAAATTGTCACTTTTGTTGTCTCCAAATACCCACTAGTATCAAATTACAAGAATAAAGAACATGACTATACAACATGCCAAATATGTAAATGCCATAGTTGAATATGAAATGCTTGACGGGATTCACATGTTTAAAACATTGGTTTGATTTAATAATTTTAGTTACATAATTTCATCAATTTTTTTTTAAGAAAATAAATGATTTATTTTTAAAATCATATTTGTTGTTCATTTAAAAAAATGATAAAATTATTTGGTTATGATTGAATTAATTATTTTTTTGACTTAAATTACTAAAAATGAAACTAGGGTGGTAAGTAGGAGTGATCACCGCCCATATGTATAGCAGACCTCTAAACTTTTTCAGTATATAATCAAATATGTTTTTAACTATTCATCCACTTTTTAAAAAAAATTCTAGTTCAATATGTTGTTCTTACAAGGCAACAATTACTTAAATTTTACACTTAAATGATGCTCATAGAGTAAAAAAATAGAAAAATGCCTAAGACCCTCAGTGGGGGTCATGTACGGAGGCTTTCCATTGGTTAAAAAAAAATCCTTTTTTTTTTTTTTTTTTTTTTTTTTTTTGTGATTTGGACGAATGGCACGCTACCATCTCACTGGGGGTCGACCCCCAGTGGGGGTCTGTAGCAAAGTCGAAGAAAATAATAATTTGTAACTACATAGTTGCCTTAATAACAAGAGAAAAGTTTAAGGAGAAGGATGATAGGAATGAGGAGCGTTTACCAGAAAATAATTCTTCTCAATCTTTATTGTCACAGATTAACATAAAATTAATACAAGAATCAAAAGAATTGGAAAATTTAAGTATGAGCATAATGTTTTAGATTTCAAATCTTACCAAGCAACACTTAGTGGTAGATAGACTCACAAAAGATGAAAAGAAAAGAAAAAAAGAGCACTATCAATTTAATCATGAGAATGGGTCACAATTCTTTTGTCAAAAAAACTTCCTTTTATTTATGAGAGATGGTCCACAGAGGAAGAGGTCCCTATGTTCATTACATGACAGATGGTCAGATTGGAATCGTAGACTTTTCTCACAAAATCCCTCTTCCATCAAAATGAAGAAAAAAACGAAAAGAAAGAAAGAAAGAGAAAAAGGCCGAGTTACCCTTAGAAATATAGAAAATCCTAATATATACCCTTTTAAATAAGATATATTATATGTATTTTTAATTATATTATTTTTTTATTAGTTATAATTAATTTTTTTTTTTAGTTATAACATTATTTTAATTATAACTCATGAATTTTTTAGTTATGTATCATTTTGTGTTTAATTATAATATATATATATATATATATATATTTTTAGTTATAACTTAAAAAATTAAAATTCTGTTATTTTTATTTTTAATTATAAAGTATATATGGTACACACTACTTAAAGAGAATGCACCATAATATTTTTCTAGAGATATGCAATAATTACTATTAAAGATGCTATTAGTTTTGATAGACATATAAAAATATTTAAAAATTTATGAAAATATTTTTCATTTATTTATTCATATTTTTTACTTTTTATTGATAGTCAAACTCTCATTGCCATTATCACTATCTATGTAAATAGAGCAAATATAATTACTATTAAAACAATGATAATATATATATATATCTTTTTTCTTTCAGTTCCGTTATATAACTCGAAATCTTGCCTCTCCGAATGGCCCGAATGTGTTCCATCCCATTTTTTTACTTTTGACTCAATTGCCTCAAACATGCATGAAGCTCATGTATTTTCAGAATAAAGAAAGAGAAAAGAAATGAGAGAGGGAGAAAGAGAACCACCATATCTGTTTGCTCAAAATCCACCATTAATCCCAACCTTAAAAGCTCTCTTCATCTTCCATTGTTCTTTTACCAACATAATTTTTTCAACCCATCACATAAACAGAGAAAGAGAAAGAGAAAGAGAGATCATATGTATTGGAGTGAAATATCCTCTGTTCTCCGTACTTCTTGAACTCAAGCTCCACGTAACGTCGCCTGGCCTGAAAACAGAAAGACGGTGAGCTGCCCGGCGGTGTGTTGCCGGATAGACCCTCCGACGATCAAGTCAAACCACTTGAAGAAGAAGAAGAAGGGAGCACTTTTTTAGAGATAGAGAGAATTGCTCAGATTGCTTACATCCAACGTCCTCCCTTCCTCATTTTTCTAGGCTGGCCATGCAGTCTCAGGGATTGTGAGCGCACTAACTCTGTTGTCCTCCCCTGGACAGGTAGCAGTGCTCCCCTCTACCCACCTTACGTGTGTAAAGGCCAAAACCCCCAAACAACATGTGTGGAACTGCCAAACGGTATTGACGCGTGCCAGGAGTGGATTTCCCCTCCATCACACCATTGGTCTAGGTGGCACACTCAACTGGGAGGGCCGAATTGTAGGAAATCGGTCCATCTGAACTGACTGGATGTGAGGCGTGCCGGCCTTCATCCTGGTTTAAATCCATTCCGGGCTGTGATTGGCTCGGTCCAGACGCACCACTGCAGATCCAACCGAATACTTAGCTGAATCACAGCTCGGTTGGGCACATGCATGACTCCACGCTCCGGTTGACAAATCTAGCTCGGCTCTGTATGATGGTCCAGGGAACCGCTCCGATTTAGTTCGGCCGGACATAGCTCGATTCTCGCAAGGTCCGTCATAACTCGCGTTACTGTAGCTCGGTCATATTAACCAGCGCAAATCTCCCTCTCAATTGCCCCTTAATCCCATCCTAGCTGAGCGTGATTGGGATTACCGCCATAACCGAGTTATCCGATTTGGTCGGTCATCTGAATTACGCCAGTAGTCTCATCAATAATCATTCGGCCATATTGACAGGCTGTCCTTTAAATGCCACACGGCCTCACGCCATTGGTTCTGTGCAGACCAACAACTGTCTTCATCATGCGCAAATTTCAAAAGGTTGTCGCCCTTTGGCTTCCCTCCACCTTTATATACGCACCTAAGGGGTTACATATGCCTCTACTGTTCATCTTCTCTCTCGAGCCAAACCCTAGCCTTCGAATCGTCAAGCTTCTGCCACCGCCGCCATTGTTGCTGTTCACCTCATTTTCGACCATCTTTATTCTTTCAGAAGCTACAAACAAGCTCGTGATCGACTGATCTCTGCTTGGCATCCGATATCAGTAAGTTTTTCTATCCCTACTTTATATTTTCCATTTGTGTTCTTCAAGTTCTTTATTTGGGGATGTTGGTACTCTAACAGTCCCTCCATTTTTGGCGTAAAACTGGTACACACTAGGGAAAACTGAAATTAAAGAAGCGGATGGGGCCTTCAAGCCACTAGTTTCCCTTAGCTTCAATACATGAACTTCATATTTGGGATGAATAGAATGAGCCTTGGGTAAGACCGAGGAGAAGCCAAATTTAGATCCATAGATAGGGGTTTAGCCGAGCAAAAACTAGTTTGTGGTCTCTTCTTGAGGCCTCAACCAAGCTGAAAGCCAGAACCGAACTAGCCAAATCGGCCAGATAATTGAGTCGAGGTAGGGGGTCGGACCGATTAAACGCCCCAAAGAACTTTTACCGAGCTAGGAACATCCACATAGAAGCCGTGCAATTTATGCCACGCTAATCATTGGACTTATTTCTTAATAATATAGAACAAACTTGGACCGACTAGGCTCGTTCAGCGTTACCACCGGTGAAGCTCAAAGTCCGAGCAAACACTCACCAAATTTTCACCGAGATACGACCTAAATCAACCAACTAAATAAAATCGGGATAGATGGGGAAGTACCGGTTCATGGTGAATTCTCCCGGGGCACTGGCTGAGTTTCGTAGAGAGTACAATATTCAGATGATGTCCACTTGGAGCTCGCCAAGAAATGAGACAATCCTTGGGGCGAGCTGGACAAATACCCATTCACGGTGGTGTCCATTGTAGAATGAGGCCTGCGCTTCCCGGTCCAACCTCTGATCTGCGAGTTTTTAAGGCAGACTAGGTTGTGCTTGACCCAAGTCTCCAACAATACAAACAAAATAATAAACAACGTGGCCGAGCTAAATAGAATACTTGGTCTGAATCTCGGCCTCGCCGAGATATTTCACCAATATGCACTTAGTAAAAATAAAGGTGGGTTTTGCAAGTATCTCAAGGTCAGGAAAGGCCGAGCAAAACTCATCGAAGGTAACCCAGACAAAGAGACCAACGATGACGATTTTTTGTGGGTGTTCGGTAATTATGAGGACACCGAAGCACCCATACCAGGTTGGTACATAAGAAAAGACTTTGGGAGTGTTGGTGAGCATCTTGGGATCAATATTTTTTTTTTTTTTTTTGAAGTTACTCTTTTTACTGCCGATCTAACAGTTGCCTTCATGTTGCAGACTATAAACTCTTGGCAGAGGATTAGTCCCGCGCAAACCAGGAGGCCATAGGGGTTGCGTTGCGTCATCTGACTGAGGAGTGAGAATCACCCAAGCTGCTCGGCTTCAAACCGAGCTACCGCTACACGACGCCGTGCAAGAGCAGGGTGACCAACTTCCTGCGTGCACCTTCTCCAGAACCAGATCCTAGCCTTCCACCAATCAAACTGGTTCCTTTGACAGCCGAGCAAGAGATAGCCAAGATCCAAGCTATCAAGTCAATGATCACCGGTGAGGGGAGCGACTCCCAGCCACCGGAGGCAGTTGTGGGAACTTCTTCCACACCGGCCGTGCAAGAGGAGGGGGCTTTGCTGGCTCTAGCCAGCGAACAAGCTGCAGGTCGATCTAAGAAAAGGCCGAGAAAAAATCTGACCGAACAACATTTGGCAGATGAAGATTCAATCGAGCATGCTTCTACCGACTTGGGGGACCAGACTGAACAACCGATCACCGAGCCATCTGCTCGATCCAGTGTCCCCCCAGTCTGGTCGCCCAAGTTAACATACAAAGTCCAGGCTGTCTTTACTGCGGACTCGGTCTACGCGGACAAGGATTACTCTCTCGGCTTTAATATGACCAAAGGGCTGCTCCTTCTTACCGACATAAAGAAGCACGAGGAGCTGTCTGACTTGAAGGTTCTCCGCTCGGCAGCAAAGTCAATAGTGTTGGTAAGATTCAAGTTCTCCTGTTGTCAAGTGTCTGCTCGGTTGTGGAGTTCTGACATTCTCGTTTGTTGTGCAGGCCGCGTGTAGACACCCCATTTTGATATATCCTAAGACTTGGGCACTTTATTTTGACCACTCTCTGCAAAAAAATCAAAGTGAAGTTTTAATCCCAAATCTCAACTATTTTGGTCAAATTATTTTATAATACTAATATTTTATATATTTTTTTTATTATTTATGTGTGTGTATATTTGTTTTAGGTATGTTTTATATAAATTGATAAATATTTTATAAACAAAAGAAAATGATAAAAAGAAAAATAATATAAATAGAAAATAAAATAAAATAAAGAAAAAGAAGAAAATAGTGGGGCGGTTTTAAACAAAAAAAAAAAGAAAAAAAAAGATGAGTGGATTAGGTAGAGAGTGTTTTATTGAGAGATAACATTGAGAAAGAAAAAAAGTGGAGTCGGTATTTGTTTTCGGTAGAAGATAAGAGGAGAGGGCAGGTGAAGATTGAAAAAAAAAAAAAAAAAAGGAGCAGGTGAGAGTGGACAGCTAAAAGAAAAAAAGAAAAGAAAAGAGGGTGGTCTGTTCAATTCGGTGAAAAATTATTTGAGGGTGGGGTGGTTTAGAAAAATAAAATAAAATAAAAAAAAGAATGAGTGAGTGAGTGGGGGGTGGAGTTTTGATATAAAAAAAAATGTTTGGAGGGGAAGGGGGTGGAATGGTTTCTAGGAGAGAATAAACACAATGATGGAAGAGGCTCCAATTGAGGGGTCTATTGGAATAGAAGAATACAACACATGGGGTTTGAGAGGGCAGCACATGAAGAAAGAATTTGGGGGGGGGTGGGTGGGTGGAATGCTTTCTAAGAGAGAATAAACACAATGATGGAGGAGGCTCCAACTGAGGGGTCTATTGGAATAGAAGAATACATCACATGGGGTTTGAGAGGGCAGCACATGAAGAAAGAATTAGTGGGGTGAACGAAAAAAAAAGACAAAAAAAATAAGAGAGGAGGCGGACTCTTTCTCTCTCTCTCTCACTCTCTCTCCCTCTCTCTCTAAAATGAATACACACGGGTAGAAAAGGAGAGGATACACACGGCACACACGGCTCTCTCTCAGGGCTCTCTCCCTCCATCACGGCTCTCTTGAATGATGCACACCCAGTCACCATACACCTCTCACACAACACCCACACACAGGTGCATGGCACATGCAACACATACACACTCACTGAAACACAACACACACACAGCAGCTCACACACGTACCCATGCACACGGGCACACAGCAGCACACACACACACACCATTGACATACAACATAACACATGCACACGACACACACGGCTGCTGCACACACACTGACTCTCCTCTCTCACACACCCATGCATGACACACACACACCCACCTCTCTCTCACACATCCATGCATGACACACACACACCCATCATAGCTCTAAATCGCGGTATCGGGTAACGTAACGGTATTGATCGCGGAGTATCGGTATCGGTAGTATCGACCGGTACGTATTGGGTATCGGTCATCGCGGCTGTGAAATTTCAAAAATCATTAGCAATCCATCTAAAACTCAATTTTATGCATTTTTTTGACTCTTTTAGCATTAATTTATCACATTTTAATCAAAATTTTGATATGTGGAGGCACTTTCTTGACAATTAAACCTCTTTAAAAAAATCTGATAGATTAAATCTCTATAAAAATAATCTGAAATAAAAAGATTTGACAGATTAAAAAATCTAAAATAATAAAAAAAATCTGAAATAAAAAATCTGATAGATTAAATCTCTTTAAATTATATATAAAAATATATATATTGAGCATATGTGCATTTAAAATATATATAAAAAATTATATATATATATATATAATATTATATTATATATAAAAATATTATACATGACTTCTTGAGTCAAAATAAAAATATTATACATGATTAAATCTCTTTAAATTATTATATATAAAAATATTATATCCTATGCTGGTAATATATATAAAAAAATAAGTATGACTTCTTGAGTCAAAATAAACCTCTATACATATTATATTCTATTCTATGCTGATAATACATATACACAGACTCACTATAATTATATTAAACCTCTATAAAAAAAAAATAACCACAGAAAAAGAAGAAAAAAATTATAAACAAACTGAACCAAACACAACTTAAAAAGCTATGACTTCTTGAGTCAATAAAAAACAGAGCATCATATTATGGTGAGAGAACAAACAGAGCATGATGACTCGATGAGTGAGAGAACAAACCTTGAGTGAAGAAGCTTCAAATCGGTGATGGATTTGGGTTCGATTCGATGCTTCTCCCTGCAGGCTGCAACACTTTACAAGATCAATGCTCCTAGGAGATGGATTTGGGTTTGATTGAGGAGTTGGGTTTTGGTCCGATTGCGTTTTTCTTCAGAGGTTTGCAATACATTTATGGTGAGTCTGATTGCGTTTTTCTTCAGAGGTTTGCAACACATAAAAATATTTCCTCAGGCGCTTTGCTTTGCTCAGTAGCCACACTCATACATACACAAGACACCGTTCTTTGCTCGTTTTTCAGCTGTATCGGCATGTATCGGGAAGAAATCGCTTGCGTATCGGATTCAGCCCGATCCGTATCGGGAATCGGCCGATACGGCCGTGAAATTCAGTCTCGCCGGTATACCGGTGAGTATCCGACTTGGCCCTCCCATTTTTCGGCATGAACCGGCCGGTACGGCACGTACCGGCCAATATTTAGAACCTTGACACCCATACACAACACACCACACACATTAGCTTACACACACACATACGGTTTTGAGGAGGAAAAACAAAAGAGAGGGCACCACCAAACACAGCAGCACACACACACAGGAGGCTCGGCCTCCTTGGCTAAGTTCTCTCTCCAGCTGGGTCTCTCTCTCTACAACACACATTTTGCTCTCTTCTCTCTCTCTCTCTCTCTCTCTCTCTCTCTCTCTTTCTTTGTTGCCGCAACTCCACGACCGAGCCACCACCATTGCATCGCCGAGACCAGCGCCACTCAATCTCTCTCCCTTTCGGCAGACTCAACACAGCTCGGGGAGAAGTGAGAGAGAAACAAATTTGGTCTCTGTTGTGTGCAGGAATAAATTTGGACATATTTCGTGGAATTTCCGAAGATGGTTTTCGGACAACTTTCGGTATGTCAAAACCTAAGAAGCACAGGTGCACTGCAGTCTGATCTGCGGATATCTGATGCACGCCGACACGGCAAAATCTAAAAAAAAGTAGAATGCACGGTACAAGCTGACGCCAATAAATATATATATTTTTTATTATATATGATAAAAATTATAATTTATAAAATTTATTATATATCTTATATATGATCAATTATATTATATATTATACATAATCAATTACATTATATATATAAAAATTTATTATATTATTATATATTATATAAATGACCAATTTTTATTATATTATTATATATTATATATATGATCAATTATAATATATATCTTATATTATATTAGTATATATCTTATATTATATATATTATATTATATATTTGTTTTCAGGGAAGTCAAAAATGAAGAGGAGAGAGGCGACGACGAGAGCAGAGGCGAAAGAGAGAGAAAGGAGAGAGACGAAGACGATCGATCAACAGTGAGCAGATCTCTTTGATTCCATCAGGTTCGATCGATCAACTATCAAGTTCGATCAACTATCAGGTTCGATCAGAGACGAAGACGATCGATATGTTTATCAGGTTCCATCAGAGACAAAGACGAAGACGATCGATCAACTATCAGGTTCGAATCTCCTTTGTCTCCTCTGTTTATCAGGTTCCAATCTCCTCTGTCTCTCTCTCGTTTCCCTCTGATTATCTCTCTCTCTACGTATACATGTAGTTTTTGTGTATTTTTTGCCCCCTCCGTACCCATGGCGTACCCCCTCCGTACCCATGGCGTACCCAAATGTACCAGACGTACCAGACCCCCTTTGGCCGTACCCGGTACGCGTACCCGTACCAGGTACGTACCCGGTACTCGTACGGCAACATTTCAGGCGTACCAGTGCTTCATAGGTCGAAACCATCCATTTCAGGGAGAAGTGAGAAGGAGAGGTGATGTAGGACGAAGTAGGAAGTGGGAAAAAGAGTTTAATGAAAGAATGGAGTAAAACTGATGAGAATCGAGAAAGTTACAGAGTCCGAAAAATGGGTCGAAGTAAATCGGAAAATTGAAAATTTGGTCTTTGTTGTGTGTAGGAATAAAGAAGCAGATGATGCTGGGTTTTATCGTGTGCTTCTTGGGTTATAGTGTTATAGTGCATCTAGGGTGATCGGGTGATTCGATGACGTTGGAAATAACCATCCCAAGGTTTTTCGACTTGTAGAATCTATTTTTGAGGTTAGATTCTGTAAATTTCGAGGCTAGAATGATGATCTATAATCGACAAATTCGGAAAAAGCAAATGGAAGATCTATGGTGAGATCTTGTCCAACCGACATGAAATTTCAGCAGGATGATCATAGAGCTGGGACGGTCATATCCTATGATCAGGATCATAAACCAAAGTCGGACAATAAACCGTGAATTTTTGCTAGTTGCTGAATGGCTAGAGGTGGGGCCCTCCATTGAAGATGAGTTTACATGGGCTGAGGCTTCAAGACAAATAGTTTGTTTTGCTAGTTAATGAATTTTCTTATTTTTATTTTGAGTGTCTGTGAAGATTTTATTTTATTTCTCTCTCCTTCGGATATGTAATAATTCAAGTGTTGAAATAATTTCTCACCCCACTTCTGTCTATCCCATTCTTTAATCGCTTTCCCTAACTGTACATATGTATATATCTGACATGCAATGCATATCCATGCTTTACATCCATGTTCCATGCATTAAGATTTGGCTAAATTTGCATCTTTATGCTTTAATTGATTATCCCATGTTTTGTGCGCTATCGCATGTTTTGCAATGTTTCACATGCCATATTTTAGAAGCCGAATCTTTAGTGCATCTCATGAGTGAATTGCATTAGGATTCTGTATATAAGATCATGCATATTTTACTAACTTTGTTTTGTAGTTGTTCGAGGGACGTCAGTCAATCTGTGAGTTTTTATGCTTTAGCATCCCATTTGTGTATGTTTTTCTTACTATGTGCTAGCATTCTATCATGAGACTACTTGCTTACTTGATATAAACTGTTTGAATGTCTGTGGATGAAAGCTTGTTGCTTGAATTGAAATAATTCAATAAATGTACGTTTAAGCCCACTTTGTAGTGGCAAATTCACAAACTTTAAGCCCACTTTGTCAAGTGACAAATTCAAACCCTTTTTGAAAAACAAACATGAAGTTGAATTGTTCCAATTTAAGCAAACTAGTCTATACTTGTATACTTCACATAGTAAATTTTAGGATTTATTTAATAATCAGAATATGAATATATAAAGAAAATAAAAGTCATATCATGGTTTAGTAGAGGCTGATCTTTTGATCGGGTGAGCGGGGGTGCTCATTATTGACCTTCCCCTCTCATACCTAATGTTCCGAGCCAAACATCCTTGGTTACGACGAACAGTGGCCTTGGCACGAGTCATGGGTTTCCTAATTTCCCAAAATATTAGGTGGTGACTCTAAGATCTGATGACGCAGTCCATTTTTGACAAAATTGCAATAAAATAGATTTTCAATAAAAGTTGCCAAATCTGGACTCTCATCTACGTTTCACATTGCACTTGTGAGACTAGATCAAAGAGATCTCAGGAGTCCGAACTGTTTAACGTGCGTGGGTACCCCCCGGGCATGTTACACCGCGCAGAAGAATTACCTGGCCTACGAGTGAATGATCGCCGTGCGGAAAAGTCTACGGGAGGCCATTACTGATAACAAGGCCAAGACGGCTGAGCTAGCGAAACTGAAGGCCGTGTAGGAAGCAACAGAGGCTGAGCGTGACAAACTTTCTGAACAATTGGCCCGGGCAAACGAGGACAAGCAGAGGCCCTTCAAGTGACGAAAGCCCAATACATTACTGAGCTGCGTAAACTCCACGACGCCCACAAAGCCGAGCTAGACAAGCAGGTCAACGAGGCTGGAGACCGCGGTTATGCCGAGGGTGAGAGAGCATATGAACGGCAGGTCCATGGGACCAAGGACATCTTTTTTTAGTGCGGTTAGAAGGCCGCTGTGGAAATACTTGGCCTTGGTCAGGACGCCGAGGTGTTTCAAAACCCGCCTGCTGCCTTCATCCCGGCCTATATGCAAGCATATGCCAACGCCGTGCAGAAGAGACTAATTGAAGTGGCTAAGTAGGCAGCTGAGGCAGAAACTAACACCGTGCATTCGGCCGAGCAAAATTCTCCTGAAGCTTCTGAGGAGGGGGCCAAAGATCGAGAGATCGAGAGAGGGGTTGTCGCGGTGTTGATGCTCTAACAGATGAGGCCGAGGTGGGACTGGCTGAGAAAGCTTCTACTGTTGATTTAGACTAATTTTCCAAGTTTTTTCTTCTCTTTTTTTGAATGTAACCAGGTTACGCCCCCCTTCTGTAATCGCTCCGACCTAATGAATGAAACGTTTGAACTTTTTAGTCGCCATGTTAAATAAACTTTGGCCTTGTGTGATTGTCATTTTTTTCGGTCTAACGATCCAATTTACCTTGTTTAAAATATTTGTTAAATATAGCACCAACATTTTAAGCAGGCGACCAGTGTCAGCTCAATGAGTGAGCGAAATCAGCTTCACGTTGGTGAGCAAGCGACAGCTTGGTTGACTATGAGCAAAATCTGCTCTTTATCAGGCGAGCAGAAACTAGCTCGGTCAGTGATTAGCCGATCAACCCCACAACTTTAGCAAAAGTGGCTCGCCTTAATAACGACTTCCAGCCTGGGTCGAACGCCGACTTTTTGCATGGGCTTGCGTTTATACGGGCAAGCTATGCCAGCTCGGTCCTAGAACGAGTCGGCAATACACCGTTTATACGGACGAGCAATGTCTGTTCAGCCCTAGAACATGTTGGTCAAAGCGCCGATTGTCCGTACGGGCGAGCTATGTCAGCTCGACCCTAGTACAAGTTAGGCAAAATGCCAACTTCCTTTACGGGCAAGCTATGTCACCTTGGCCCTAGGACAAGTTGGGCAAAACGCCAACTTTTTATACGGGCGAGCAATGTCAGCTCTGCCCTAGAACAAGTTGGGCAAGACACCAACTATTTGTTCAGGTGAGCTATTCCAGCTCGGCCCTAGGACAAGTTGGGCAAAATGCCAACTTTCTATACGAGCGAGCAATGTCAGCTCGACCCTATTACAAGTTAGGCAAAAACACCAACTGTTTGTTCGGGTGAGCTATTCCAGCTCGGCCCTAGGACAAGTTGGGCAAAACGCCAACTTTCTATACGGGTGAGCAATGTTAGCTCGGCCCTAGTACAAGTTGGACAAAACACCAACTGTTTGTTTGGGTGAGCTATTCCAGCTCGACCTAATTCAGCTATCGTTGGCTTCTTGCCCCTGGTATGTTCATAGTAGCTCAATACCCTTGTAACGTCTTTGCATAGAAACGCATAAAATAAGAAAAAAGTGGGGCTATCTTTCATTACATGTCAGTGATTTACATCAAATGCCAAAAGGCTAAGGTTCAAAAGGCAAAGGAACAAAAACGATTACATTTCAAAAGTAAAAAATCCTAAGATTAGCTGCATTCCATGGTCTGGGGATAGCTTTACCATCTAAGTCTTCCAGATGGTATGCCCCTTTGCCTGCAAGGCCAATTACCTTATATGGCCCTTCCCAATTTGCATCTAGTTTGCCTTCGCCAGGGATCACCATGTTGCTCATCACCTTTCTCAAGACCCAGTCTCCGATCTTGAATAGCGTTGGATGCACGGCCTTGTTGTATTTCCTGGAGAGTTCTTGCTGGTAGGCTGCAATGTGGATTAGCGCCCGTTCTCTCATTTCTTCAGCTAGGTCAAGTTCCAAGGCCACTGCTTCATTGTTCAAGTTTGGCTGAAAACTTTCAGACCAGATGGTTGGCATGCTGATTTCCAGTGGGATGATAGCCTCCATGCCATAGGCCAAGGCAAATGGTGTTTCCTCGGTTGAACGTCTCGTCGTGGTGTGGTATGCCCAGAGCACATTAGGGAGTTCTTCAGCCCACTTCCCTTTGGCTTTCTCTAGCCACTTCTTCAGCTCGTCCATGATGGTCTTGTTTGAGGCTTCTGCTTGACCATTTGACAAAGGGTAGGCAGGTGTTGAGTTGTAGAACTTAATCTTTAACTCCTAGCAAAATTCGCGAAAGAGTTTCCCATCGAACTGAGTGCCATTATCTGAAATGAGGGCCTTCAGTATACCGAAGCAAGTGATGACATTTTTCCAAACAAACTTCTTCACATCTTTTTCCTTTATGGTTGCCAACAGCTCGGCCTCAACCCACTTAGTGAAGTAATCGATAGCAGCGATGAAAAACTTGCAGTTGCCCGAAGTTGTCGGGAGTGGTTCCATAATATCCAGCCCCCAAAGCGCGAATGACCAAGGACTTGTAAGGGGGAGAAGCTCTCTAGCCGGTTGGTGGATTTGGTGAGCAAATTTTTGACATTTTTCACGCCTACGAACGTATTTCTGTGCGTCCGCCTACATGCACGGCCACCAATAACCTTGGGAAATCGCTCGGTAGGCCAAAGATCTTTCCCCAATATGGCTTCCGCAGATGCCTTCATGAATCTCATAGAGGAAAGCTTCCACCTTGTCGGGGTGGACGCACTTCAGATACGGCCCAGTGAAAGACTCCTTGTATAAAGCTCCAGATGGAGAGAGCCAAAACTGCTCTGATTTGGCCTAGATTTTGTTGGCCTCATTCTTTTTTACGGGTAGAACTCTATCCTTTAGGAAGGCGATGATGGGGTCCATCCAGGATGGGCCTAAGTCGGCGCAAAGTACTCCGGGCACCTCTGGTTCTTCAATGCTAGGCCAGGGCAAGAATTCTACCATCAAAGGATTAGAGAAAGTGGTTTGCGCGGATGCCAGGCCGCCCAGTTCGTCAGCCGCGTTGTTCTCTTCGCGGTTAATTTGTTCCATTCTTATCACAGCAAAATTTTTGATTTCGGCGCGTACCAGCGCCTGATATTTGACCATCCTTTCATCCCTGGCCTCATACTCCCCGGAGACCTGATTGACCACCAGCTTGGAGTCGCTGAATACCATAAGGGCTGATGCTTTCATTCTTAATGCACTTCTCAATCTAGCAGGGAGGGCATCATATTCCGCCTCATTGTTGGACGCCGGAAAGCCGAGCGTAATTGCTTGCTCGACAACCAGCCCGTCCGAGGAAGTCAGCACGATACCCAGCCCGGCGCTATGTCTATTGGAGGCCTCGTCGATGAAGAGCCTCCACATTTCGCCAATAAACAACTTCCAATAGTCGGATGGGTTTTGGGAACTCCTCAACTCCAAGGTACTAGTCGGTTCATTCTGGTCTCTTTCCATGTCTCGGTCGGGCTTGTATTTCGATAAGTTATCCGGTTTCTCCATTTCGGCTTCCATTTTCCCTTCTTCCATTCGTGATCCACCACTTGTCCCTGTTGCTTGAACAATGGGCTGCGCTAAATCCGCGCTAGCTAAATCAACCGGGCAAACAGGATGCATTCCAGGGGCAAATTCCGCAACAAAGTCGGCAAGAGCTTGAGCCTTGATTGCGGTACGTGGTTGGAACTTTATGTCATATTGCCCCAATTCTACGGCCCATTTCAAAATTCTCCCGGTAAAGTCTGCATTTTCAAAGAGCACCTTAAGTGGAAACTTAGTCAGCACAACTATTGTGTGGGCATGAAAATAGTGTGCCAGTTTTCTGGAGGCCATTATCAGGGCCAGGGCTAATTTCTCTAGCAACAGGTACCTGGATGCAGTCGAGAGCAGGGTTTCGCTTACGTAAAAGATGAGGAGGTGCTGGATACCTTCAGCACGGACGAGGACAGCGCTCACCGCGTGTTGAGAGACTGCTAAGTAGAGATACAACTCTTCGCCGGGTTTCAGTGTGACGAGGATTGGGGTTGAGGAAAGGTACACCTTTAGGTCGGCCAATGTATGGTCGCATTCGTCATCCCAGAAGAACTTGGTCTTCAAAGTTTTGAAGAAGGGCCTGTAACGATATGAAGACCGGCTGATAAATCAGTTCAGCGCGGCTGCTTTTCCGACAAGATGTTGCACGTCCTTTGTGAAGTTTGGCCATTCCAGTTCTTGTATTGCCTTAATCTGGGAAGGGTCGGCCTCAATTCCTTGGTTTGTGACCCAAAAACCTAGAAATTTCCTGGTACCGACTCCGAATGCGTACTTGGAGGCATTCAAACGCAGCTTATGCCGTTTAAGTATGGTGAACATCTCTGCCAGGTCGGCAAGGTGCTAAGACTTTTCCTTGCTCTTTACCACCATATCATCGATATAAGCTTTCATAGTGCGGCCTAGAAGGGGAGCGAACATCTTGGTTACCATCCTCTGAAAAGTTACCCCGGTGTTTTTCAGTTCGAATGGCATGACTTTGTAACAATACAGGCCTCTTGGAGTGGTGAATGAAGCTGGTCGATTCTCAGGAGGAGAAAGCTATCCTTTGGATACGCACGGTTGACCGTCTTATAATCAACGCACACCCGTCATTTACCGTTTTTCTTTGGTACCACTACCGTGTTAGAGATCCACCTTGGGTACTGTACTTCTTCTATCGCATTTGCTTCTAACAAGTTCTTGACCTCCTCCGCTACTATCTCGGCATGGTGTAAGGCCGAGTGTCGTGTCCTCTGGATAACCGACCGTTCATTCGGGAAGGCATTCAACTGGTGGCAAATGAAGTTAGGGTCGACGCCAAGCATATCATAAGGCGTCCATGCAAAAGCTTCCATGTTGGAAACCAAGAAGTCGACATAATCGAGTTGCTCAGCACTGGACAAAGATGATCCAAAAGAAAGAACTTAGTTGGATCATTCTCGTCAATGCGCACCTCCACCAAATCTTCAACCAATTTCTCTTCGGACTTTCTTCCTACGTCTTCCAGGACTTCTTTTCCCTTTGGGCCCTCTATCATTTGAACGAAGCCTTTGGCGGCTCTGCTACCATTCACCGCAATGAAGCACTGTTTTGCCATTACCTGGTCTTCCCAAACCTCTTCTACCTGCCCGGTTAGCGCCGAGAAGCACAGAACCTGGTAGGTCGACGCTACTGCTTGTATGGCGTGCAACCAGCCCCTACCCAAGATTAAGTTGTAGGTGGATGGAACCTTAAGCACCTAGAATTCTACTTGCTGTGCGACCGAACCTACTTTGATCGGCAATATGATCTTCCCGATCGGCCATTCTGGTTGAGAGTTGAAGCCGACCAAGGGAGACGTTGCAGGGGCTAAGTCCTTGTCCTCCAGCTTCATTTGTTTGAACACGTCATAATACATGATTTTGACTGAACTCCCCTGGTCAATCAAAATCCTTTTGATGTCGAAGTCTTTGACCAAAGAGTCATTACTAAGGCATTATTGTGGGGCAGTTGAATTCTCTCCAAGTCCTTACTTGAAAAGGTAAGGATATCTTTTGCTTCGGTCTTTCCTTTCTTCACAGTGGGTTGAACGGAGAGCACCTCCCTCATGTGCTCGACTTTTTTGATCATCCTTCTCAGCTCGCAGACCCGTGCCGGTTCAATGATGCCATAGATGACATTGATTATACCTTGCGGCGCTGTGTCCAAGGCGGCTAGGCCGTTTGGATCGGTTTGTCCTAGTGGAGCGGCTTTCATATCCCCATCTATGTATTGGTCCAGATGTCCTGCCGCCACCAGCTCCTCTAAATGTTGTTTGAGTGGCATGCAGTCCTTTGTTCGGTGCCTCCTTGCTTCATGGAAGGTGCAGCGATATCTTGAGTTGAAGCCTCTCTGTGTATTTCCTAACTTGGCCGGCCAACGGACGTAAGGTTCACCTCGGATTTCACTTAGTATACGGTAAATAGGGATTTTGAACACTGTGGTGATGCCGGTTCGTGCTTTTAGTTTTCTCTTGGCATCTTCCTCTTTATCGCGAGGAGGGTTAGCCCGGTCGTTCCTATGACTTTTGTTCCTATCATTGCGGTTCCAGCCGCGACGTTGATCTTTACCGCGGTCATTCGCGCGATTGCCATCCTCTCCCACTGAGTGAACCTTACCCGCCATTCTCCTGTCCGCCGTGACCAGATTAGCCTTCTCGGTTGTGGAGGCAGCATCATCCTCTACACGGATGTGTTCGTTGATCCATTACATTAAGGACTCAATGGTTGCGGGCTGGTGCATTGTAAGCGAATCTTGCAACCTATGTCCGACTGGGAGACCACGCTTGTATTGGGTAATTACCAGACTGGTAGAGCAGTCAAGGATCTCATTGTAGGTTTCCTAGTACTTCGCATTGTATGCCTTCAAAGAACCTCCAGACTCTATCTTGACGCCTAGGAGATGGTCGACCTCCTTTGGTGTTCGAGTGTTGGTTTTGAATCTGGTGACGAAGGCCTCCGCTAGTTGCTGCTATCCCTCGATGCTTCCCTCCAGAAGCCTTTCGAACCATTTTAGGCCCAGTTCTCCTAAGCTTGCCGGGAATATGAGGCAAATCAAGGCGTCATTGCGCCGGTGTCTAGCCATTACTTGCCGGTAATGACTCACGTGCATGTACGGATTCGTCTTGCCGTCATACAACGTGAACTTGGGCTGGTGGAATCCAGCAGGGAGTGGTGTACTCTCGATTTCTGGGGACAGCGGCGTAGTTGTAAGTCTCGCTAGCTCTTTGTCCACAAGCGCTAGGGCCACCACTCTGGGTGTTGGCATCGCCACTTCCTCACTACAACGGATTTGGGAGCTTAGCCTCTGCAATGCTGGCAATCTCTGGGTCTCCCTACAGTGAGCCCTTTCCTCCAATACATCCCTCAGATCTCCCAAGCAGGTGAAAAAAGAGTATCACGATGTCGACGATGGACGTGAGGGACGGTAGGTGCTGTCGTGAGTGTGAGATTTGCCCACCTGTGGGTTGAAGTCCCCGATCCCATAGCTTCTGGTGATAGAGAGAGAGGGCATCCTTTCTTGGCGGCGACTGCCAGAGCGAGGAGACGGGGTGCGCTCACTGAGGCTGGCCTCTCCAGTAACACCCTTCCGCTTGATCTGGCGTTTCAGCGCCTCCATTTCAGCTGCCATCTTACGAATGAGGGCGTCCTGGTCTTTGAGTTTGTGCTCCAGGCGCTGTGCATGTGACTCCCCCCACCGTCAACGGCCCTCTAGACTCTTTGAGCGATCAGTACTCCTTGCGCGTTTGTCTCGTGCACCTCTTAAAGAAGTTTCCAGGTCCGCCATGGCTGGAATAGCAGGGGGGCTTTCTCTCCATTGAACGGATTCTGGCGTGACACTATCGACGACGGATAGTGGAGTTTCAACGTTGTTAGCCATGGAAATGGTCGAAAAAGCTTGAAGAGCAAGGTTTGTGTGTTAAGTTTTTCCCACAGATGGCGCCAATTGTGCAAGGGTGAAATATCCTCTGTTCTTCGTTCTCCTTGAACTCAAGCTCCACGTAACGTCGCCTGGCCTGAAAACAGAAAGATGGTGAGTTTCTCGACTGTGTTGCCGGATAGACCCTTCGACGATCAAGTCAGACCACTTGAAGAAGAAGAAAAGAGCACTTTTTTAGAGAGAGAGAGAATTGCTCAGATTGCTTACCTCCAACGTCCCCTATTCCTCCTTTTTCTAAGCTGGCCATGCAGCCTCAGGGATTTTGGGCGCACTACCTCTACTGTCCTCCCCTGGATAGGTGGCAGTGCTCTCCTCTACCCACCTTACGCGTGTAAAGGCCAGAACCCACAAATAGAATGTGTAGAACTGCCAAACGGTATTGACGCGTGCCAGGAGTGGATTTCCCCTCCATTACACCATTGGTCCAAGTGGCACACTCAACCGGGATATCATGACCGACCTATCCCTTGGAAAGAAACACCACCATGACCGGGAGGGCTGAATTGTAGGAAATCAGTACATCCGAATTGACTGGCCGTGAGGTGTACCGGCCTTCGTTCCGGTCTAAATCCATTCTGGGTTGTGATTGGCTCGGCCCAGACGCACCACTGCCGATCCAACCTAATACCTAGCCGAATCACAGCTCGGTTGGGCACATGCATGACTCCACGCTCTGGTCGACAAATCTAGCTCGGCCCGGCGTGATGGTCCGGGGAACCGCTCCGATTTAGTTCGGTCGGACATAGTCCGGTTCTCGCAAGGTCCGTCATAACTCGCGTTACTGTAGCTCGGCCGTATTGACCGGCGCAAATCTCCCTCTCATCATATAAACCCAAAATGGAGAGAATCAATATTCAATTTTGATCGGTCTTTGTTTTCACTCTCACTATGAAAGTTTTGTATACCCATCAAGCTTTGTTCTTTCTGCTATGAATCTAAAATAAAAAAAATCACACCCAGTCTTTTTCATCACATATACATCCATCAAGCTTTGTTCTTTGTGCCATGAATCTAGAAAAAAAATCATATTTTTTTTTTATCCTTCGAATTCAAATCCAAACCCAAGACCCCTTTGTCTTCTTCTCCTCTCTTGCACTCATCATTCATACACATAAATATTTATATATATATATATATATAGATATAGAGAGAGAAGATGAGAGGCAAATTTGCAGGGGTACAAATCCAAATGTATTTGCAAATTTTCATCAAACCCAAAAATTCTAACAACCACTGCATTCTCACACTACTTCCTTTACTGCTACCGTGAAAGAACCCAACAGAGACGGAAGAGATGAAGGCTTCGATGGCTCCGGCGTCGATTTGATAAAGACAAAGCTGTTTGAGAGAAAGAGAGAGAGTTTTGAGGCAGGGTCTATGTTTGAGAGGAGATTGATTTTAGGGACTTTGGTCTAATAGAGAGAGATGGAAATAGAGAGGAGAGACAAAATGAAGAGAGAGGGTGCCAATACATTCGGGCCATTCGGGGGTAACAATTTCAAGCTATAAATCATTTTTCTTTTTCTTTTTAGTTTATGGTCCACAATGGAATATTATAATTATTATAAATGATTATATCTACTGAGCGGGATGACGCTCAAGGAAAACATGGCATGTTCACCTGATGGTTTTGAAAATCGAAACAGACCGATTAGTTAAATTATCAATTGGTCAGAATTTTAATTTAGATATATTTTTTAAGTCGTTTGAAATTAAAAATCAACTTATTTAGAGAGAATCAGAAAAATTGACGGCTAAACCGACAAACTGGTCAAGCCGTAGCTAGTTTGCTGGGTCATTGAAATTGGAAATTTTGATTTTTCTTTTTGATTTTTTTTTAATTCTTTATTTCTTTCCTTTCTTTCTTTCTTTCTTATTATATAATATATATATATATAAGAATATAAGTATTAGAAATTCTCTTTCAAGGGTCTCCTTTCATGAGGAATTCCATTAAGAACTTGAAATTATTGTGAAAATCTCTACATATTTATAAGAAAAAAATTCTTAAAAAAAAAAACTCAAAAAATCTATGTGAGATTCAATCAAATGTATTAGAGGGAGATTTGAAATTTTGATATTTCTCCAAAATTTTTGCTCTTTTTTCAATCAAATTATTTGAATTAAAATCATACGGAGGGGATATTGAATATTTGATTTCCTCTTCCAAAATTAAAATTAATAATATTTTAAAATATATTATTATATTTTTCAGTAAAAAAATATTAGGAGAAATATTTAAGATAATTTAATATTTTTAATTTATAATTTTATAACTCATATTTTTATTTAAATATAATTTTAATATATTTATTACGTCGCGGTTCGATTCTGATTTAACTTGACGGTTGAACCGGTGATCCGTTCACCCGATTTCTTTTTCGATTCGCTTACCAATCCGATTTTTAAGATATTAGTTCACCTTAGGGCTGGTTTGGCTTAGCCTAAATAAGCCAAAAAGTCAAAAAGTTACTCCAAAATTCAAAAAGATATCACTATTCACCCAAAAAAAAAATTAAAAAATCAATTTTCTTCAAAAAAAAGTACACACCGAATTAATGTGTGTGCAGCTGCTGTGTGCGGCAGTGGAGAAAAAAGAAATGATTGGGTGTGGTTTTTACACACACCGTTTTTTGTCCCATAGAGGCCATCACGGGTCCCGTTTTGATAATCTGAACCGTTCAATGTATAGAAATCATCGAGTACTACTATATGTCTGTAAAAAATTACATTGATCGGATATCGATAACTATATGATCAAATCAGTTATGTACAACAAATGGATTGTGTTATAATTAATGATTGAAAAATAAATAAATCTGATCAGATAGCTATCGATATCCGATTAACGTGATTTTTTATAGGTACATAGTGTTCGACGAGTTACACACAATGGTTCAGATTATTAAAATGAGATCCGTGATGACCCCCACGGGCCAAACAAAACCGTCCAGTGCTTTGTACAAAAATTAGCCAATAATTTCCAACTCCAATTCACTCCTGCCGGTTGTACGGCTAGGGCCCACCCCTCTCTAATCTTTTCCTACACACTTTTTTTATACAATTTTTTAATACACATTTTTTCATAAAAAGTCAAAAAGTTAACCCAAACTTCTATATTTTTTTCTCAATTTTTTTAGTCTAAAAAGACAAAAAAGTGCACTTTTTTAGGACACCCCAAACCAGCCCTAATAGTGGAATGGATTATGTACCATTCTACCACTTATTTCTTCGAAGGCCCTAGGTTTTTTTTTTCAGGAGTTTGTCTTAAAAATTTAAATTATTTATCTTTTTAGTTATAATATATAAATTATTCATAAAAAAATTTAGTTCAATTCGGTAAGTGTGACTATAATATTTTATGGCATTTGTATAAAAAAAGGAATAGTAAATATTTTTTAGAAATTTGATCATTCATTTTGTAGAGATAAATATAAAATATTACGCAGCCATGAGCATTAGATTGACATGATTCTTTTTAGGAATGTTACAGGTTGAGACCTAAAAATTGAATGATTCAAATTATTAAAGTATAACTCATAATGGACCTTATGGATCTGAACAACACAGTCTAATCCATACACTGGACGGGAGAGAAGTTGGTCCTTCCCTCAAATATTTGGTATCATTTGTACACCTTTTCTTTTCTTTCATTTTTTGATTGAATTGTTTGTGCAACCTATGAGGCTAGTTAAAATAAAATAAAATAAAATAAAATAAAATAAAAACTGGGACAATATTTAATTATATTTTATACTTATAATTTATAAGATAACAATAATTTAAATAATTTAAGAAAAATCTATAATTTACAATTAAGGGTGATTATAAATATTATTAACAAGTTCTACTAAAAATCTTCACTTTTTATGTAACTTTCTATGCGGTATTGTAGGTTTCATTATTTTTTTAAGAAAAATGTCTCGTAACTCAAATTTTGTGGCTCAAAAGTGGTTCAAATGGCCAAAACGACGTCGTTTTGACCATTTTTATGTTGTTCTGTACTCAAAACGACGTCGTTTTGGACATTTAAACCACTTTTGAGCCACAAAAATTGAGCTACGTAGCATTGTCGTTTTTTTAAACGTGACAAGTGCTAAAAATAAAAATGAAATTTATTGCATTAACATATGCAAGAAGTAAAATGAAAGAGTAAAATAACTATTGTGACATATCATTTTCCATTACAATTAGATTATATGTGTTTCACTAACCAAAAAATTATTCTAATGAGTAATCATTCAGTAGTCTTGAAATACCACCTAACCATTGTCCATGTCATGCGCTCAACCAATAACATAGCAGAAACTTGTGTTTGTGAGACAATGCTAATTCATCTTTATTAAATACATAATTAAAAGATAAATAATAAAAACCAAAGGGGTTGGCTTTAGGCCTCATTTGCAAAATGGCCCAAAATTTTCCAAATATAACCATAAGTTATAATACAATTTAATTTTTTTTTTTTTTTTAAAAAATTGTTATTTTGTTGGATGTGTACTTTATTTTTTTAAAAGGTCCACATTAAAAAGGGCTCCACAAATTTTAAAAAGCATATGATATATAATTTTACGAAATACAATTTTAAAAGGGGCTCCCACCAATTTAAAATATGTTCTACAAGTTTAGTCTTCACATTTTTTGGTTTTTACTTTTGAATTTATAAGTTCTATTTATTTGATAACTTTTTAAACTTTTAATTTTTTTTCATAGCTAAGTATTTTAAATAACCCCCAAATTTTAATAATGAAAATCGAAGGAACATATGAATTTTACATAATAATTTGCACTATAAAACTAATAAATATTTTTTACATTAAGTTTAAATATAAAAATTCTTCTAATAAAATTTTACTTTACCCCTCATCGAGGGTTAAGCCGACCATGGATTTGAGACAAAAATTATTCACTTTTTGATTGAGACAAAAGGTCTATATATTCTATGTCTCATTCTCTTTGTGCATGTTGAATAGTTTCTCAATAATTTTTTGAATAGAATTTATTTTACCTCTTGTTTGAGATCATAATACTTTACCCGTTTATGGTTCAAATGTGGCCAGCAAGTCCCATTTGATTTTGAATCAAAGTGTAATCGTTAACACCATTAACTATACACGTGAAATGATTGTAATACCCTCAAACCCCATACATTTTTTGTTATTTTCTTTTTCTCTTCTCTCTCATATACATAATTTATAATATCTAACATTAATTTAATAAAATCACAATTAATTATAAATTCTTAATTATTTATTATAATTATTAGCTTTTTATTATTTTAGATAAGAATTAATTCTAAATATTTAATTATTTATTTTAATTCTTGACTTTTTAATCTAATTTTAATTTAATTATATTTTAGATCAATTATTAATTATTAATTATTTTATATTTTTATTTAATTATATTTTAAATAAAATCTTAATTATATTTTACATTTTAGATTAACCCTTTATTTTATTGTATTTTATTTTAATTATAATTTTAGGTTTGGGGAAAATTTGGATAAAATTTTCTTTTTATTGTATTAATTTTACTTATTTTTTTTTCAAAAAACTAAACCTACTCTAAAAAATGGTGTATGAAACACTATCTATTAGTTTAGATAGAAAAACTAATTGTGATACTTTTAGTCCAAAACTATAGGGAGATTTTCTGGTTATATTTGAACCATAGAGAATTAAAGTACTCCAATCCCAATTCACGAATGAATTTAACACTAATTTCTTTTGATCTGGCTCCACTCCAGTAAGGTGCTATTCAGTAGTGGTAGGCTCTGATCTGGGCCAATCTCGATGATCCATATTGTTCAACATGTAGAACTCTGTTGAGTACATTATTCTTGTAAAAAATCATATTGATCAAATATCGATAGTCATTTGATCAGATCATATTTCTGTTACAAATTTATTTGAAAAATTATACTTACTATTGTGATATGATTAAATCTCTATCGATATCAAATCAAAATGATTTTTTGATGAGATAAGTTGAAATGTCCATTGAATGATTTGAATGATCGAGATTGATTTGAATTAGGGCCCACCCCTATATTGAACAACATTCTCCACTCTCATGACGGAATAGAGGAGCCAAATCCAATTTCTTTTACCGAATAGATACATTAGGCACCATACATAATAGTTACGCCACCCACAACACAGAATATACACAAAAAAGGAGAGAAAGAAACGATTAAAAAAAAAGTTACATATAATCACATTTTTATCTCATTTTTCTCATTAGAAGATATGAGTGAGTGAGGTCTCGTTTGGAAACCCTCATTTTTAGTTAAAAAGTTAAAAAGTTAAATTAGTCAAAAAGCCAACAACTCATATCAAAAAGTCAAAGATTCTCTTTTCTCTCTACTTTTTGCACATCTTTTTGTAAAAAGTCAAAAAGTCATCCCAAACATATTAGTTTTTTTTAGCTCATATTTTAGTCAAATAGTCAAAAAATTACTAAATTAACTTGTTCTCAAGCGGGGCCTTTCATATACATTTATGAATATAGATCTTACTGTTTTATGTTTAGTAGTGAAAAAATTAGACAAAAAATGAGATTATGTATAACATTAATTTATATACAAAAAAAGAAAAAAAAAGAAAGGGGAAAAAAAAGAAAAAGAAAAAGAAAAACAGGGAGCCCGCTAGATTTTCTATATAAACTGGATTTAGTGGTGATGCAAAACAGTGGCATCTTTACATTCCACCCAGTCATCTTTTCACACACTATAGCTTCTTTCATCTTCTTATTGGAGGAGAGAAGAGAGACCATCTTCTGAAAATCTAAACAATGGTTGGTTCGTTTTTTAACAGAATCTTAATACCTTCTTCTTCTGCTGACCCATGTTCAAGGGCTTGTAGGGTTGCCCTTCTGATTTGTTGTTGTTTGTCGGTTTTGGTCGAGTCGTCTCTGGGATCCATAACCAGGCATTGCAAAAGGGAAGTTGAGTACATGTACTGGTCTCCCAACTGTGTCGAGGGTGTGGTGTTGGGGATCAATGGGCAGTTTCCGGGGCCAACTATCCACGCTCGAGCGGGAGACATTGTTAATGTTGAACTTAAAAACAAGCTTAGTACTGAAGGAGTTGTCATTAACTGGCCTGGTATCAGACAGGTTGCTCTCTCTCTCTCTCTTCGGTAAAAAAGAAATTTATTGATGAAAATTGATGTACAAATGATACTAAGACACTCTCTGTATCTATCTTTCTGTATGTTGTAATTTTGATTTCATTCACATTGTTATGGAGTCGTTTGTTCTTTCTTCTTAGTTGGTAATGTTTGTGTGTGTTTTTGCAGCAAGGAACACCATGGGCTGATGGAACTGCATCCATTTCACAATGTGTTATTAACCCTGGAGAAACCTTTGTCTATAGATTCAAAGTTGAGAGGGTAACTAAACTCCCTCTTCTCTCTCTCACTCTCATATTAATGGGAAATTATTTAATATTTTTGGAGTATTGTTCTTTTTCGTTTACAGGTTAGAGATCATCAATTATCTCTTATAATTCTAATACGAAAGTAGTGGATCCTATGGTTTAGACAAGTAATTAGGCCTTATTTGTCATGTATTAAAAAAATTAAAAAATCAAAAAGTTACTATCTTATTTAAGTCATATCATCTTATTTAATTTACATCACTTCTCTACTACATCACTTCAAATCCAACCCAAACCCAACTCATATTTTATAAAAAGTTAAAAAATACATTTATTTAGAACATTTCAAACCACCCCTAGTATTTTGAAGTATCACCTGATAATGTTACAAGAATATTGAATAATTTTCCCATGTGGATACATATATATCTTTGAGGATCTGATTTGTAACTTTTAAATGATTAGACATATCTTTTCGTAAAAAATTAAAAAATTATTAAAATAATTTAATCTCAAATGAGGCATTAAGTGCTAATTAATAAGGTGAGGTTTCAAATTTGAATTAATAAAGTAGTGTCCATTTATTGTGATAATCTAACTATATATATTACTTACTAATATCTTTCCGTGTGGTAAAAAAAAAAAAAAAATTATGCATATAAGAGGAAATTGCGTATAATTGGAGTTGGTTTAAAAAATTTCTTGGCTAGTTTGAAATTTTCATCATTTATCATCTATTTTATAAAAAATGTTAAATTTCAAAAATTCTATAAAATATTCATATGAGTGTGAGTCTCTTTGGTATGGGTCCACGCTCATGTTAGTATTAAGGTTTGGTTTGGGAAGTGGCTATTTTAGTAATTTTTTGACTTTTTACGAAAAGGTGTGCAGAAAAGTAGAGAGGTGATGTGATGTGTTTTAGTTGACTTTTTGACTTTTTGGCTATTTTAGCCACTTCCCAAACGAGGCTTAAGTAAAAATTTTAGTAAAAGTTTGTTTTATCCCTAATATTACTCCTATTTTAGTAGTTGATGTTGTCTGTGCTGGAGGTTGTTGTTGATTTGCTCCTTTTTGGAGCTAGTGTCCTTGGCTACTTGATTTTATTAATTTTATTAATTTGGGCTTGAGATCAAATTATTTTGTTTTAAAAAGTCTATTTATTAGTGATATTTTTAAAATTTTGTCGCTAAAAGTCTTGTTTTTTGCTTTTAGGGACGATCTTTTAGCGACTATCCTCACGACGATAGAAATTAGTCCCTAATATCTTTTGCAACAAAATTTTCACTTTTAGAAATCAAAAAATTTAGTTTCTAAAACTCTTATATGCTGTAGAGTGAGATGACGCACATGTTGCAATTTTTTTTAAATTATTATTATTTTTATCTTATGAGGGAGATAGACAATGGTTTCAAATGCTACAAATTTTTATTTGAAAAAAATTAAAATTTTAAAGTTTAATTTGTTAGAAGGGTTAAATCTTGGGAGTTTTTTTTAATAATTTTTTCAAAAAATTATTCTGGAAAACATGTGCTTTTTTTTTTCAAAATGTTTGGCATAAATAAAAATAATTCAAAAAAATTAATTATCTAGAAGTGAAAGAGAGACGTTTTAAACTTTTTTTTTAATTATTGATTTTTAATTATTTTTAAAAATACAATTTTCCATGCATTCATGTTCTCTCTCTCTCTCTTTTTTTTTTTTTTAGAATATTTGGTATAATTTAAATAATTTTTTAAAAAAATTGATTATCTAGGAGTGAAAGAGAGACGTTTTTAATTTTTTTTATTATCAATTTTTAATTTAAAAAAAAAAATACGATTGGCCATGCATGGAAAGGCATAGTTTAATTCAACATACTTTCCACTCAACCGTCTTTTCCATTGGAGGAGGGGCCCAGTACTGGCTTGAATCCGGATCATCCGCCGAAGAAGGGTGGCATCAGATTCAATTCTCTCTCTCTTAATCAAGTTACTTCTTTTTTTTTTTCCTCAAAATCTAAGTTTCCCCTCTTTCCCAATCTGTAGTCAATCCTTCATTTTATCTGTTTTCCATTTGACATGAAGCTGAATATATATATATATATACTAGCGGTTGGGCACACGTGATGTGTGTGCAGTACGCGATGCGTGTACAATTTTTTTTTGAATTATAATATGAATTTCATATTATTTTTTTAAATAATATACATATAAATAAAATGAGTAATTATGTGCAATGTAATATTTGATATTAACGTATTTGATAAATAAAATACATGTACATTAAAAGATGTACAAATCTTTGTCAAAATACAATATTTACTAATCTTAACTAAAAAATATGTACAACAAAAATCCATATAAAATTTAAATTTGGTAACATGAGACTAAAGATCCGACAATAAAAAAAGATTTGATTTACATAAAGAAAAATAACAATTGCAGTGAAATAGATTTGATATAAACAAAGAAAAGTAGTAGGCTATTTTTTTCCCATGGAAACTAATAACATAATGAATTTTTTTATTTAATTTTTTAATGAAGAAAATATATACAATAAAAAATATAAACCCATACTCTTGGAACACTTACAATAAAAAAAGATTTGATATATACAAATAAAAATAATAATAAACTATTAATATAAAATAATAAAAATACAAAAATTTAAAAATTTAAAAAAATAAATTTTAATACTGTTATTTCAAACTTGCAAAATTGAGATTCAAAACCCAAAGAAAAAATGATTAATTTAAAGTTCTTAATAGTAATTTCAAACTTTCCACTAACTAATACATTAAATAGACAAAAGTAGAATTCTCTCCCTTTATTAAACACATGATAAATGGTGAGAATCCATTATCTAACAAATGCCTATTACTTAAACTATGCAAATATTCTTCTTTTGTAAAGCGAGAGATCTTTACACCATGAGTGTTTACCCAGCCGAGCCAGCTCAAAATATTCTTCTTTTGTATAGTGGGAGAATTCTATTCAAGTATTTTCTCTCCATTATCCAGTGTTAATGATCAACACGAGATGGTGAGAATTCATTGTCGTCCGAGCCCTCTTTCTCTCCATTATCCAGTGTTGCTGCTTCTTCTTCTTCTTCTTCTTCTTCTTCTTCTGATTTGGATCTCTAGATCCAAATTCAATCTATAGAGAACGAAAAATGAGATTCAAAACTGAGATTCAAATTCAAACTAAATAATACACTACGCCAAAAATGAGCATTAACGGCGGTTTTTTTAACGGCGGTAACGAAAACCGCCGTTAAAAGTACTATTAATTAACGAAAACCGCCATATTAGTACTTTTTACCGCGTTTCGCTTTTAAAAAAACCGTCGCTAAAAGTGTCTTTAACGACGGTAATTAAATTCACTTTTAACGGCGGTAATGCCCACTTTTAACGGCGGTAATAAAACCGCCGCTAATGCTCAACCATTACCGCCGTTAATGCCGGCGGTCTTTGCCGGCGAAGCTCCGGCGACGCTCCGGCGACACTCCGGCGAAACCATCTACAAAGTAAAAGTAATGTTTAAATATTTATTTAGGTAATATATTTCATGAAAAGTGGTTGTGGCAAAGTGGTTGGTGGTGTGGGTGGATGAGAGGTCATGGGTTCAAAACTTGGGGAGTGCAAGAAGAAAGAATTATTTTTTGAAAAATTCTAACCTATTTACGGCGGTAAAAAACCGCCGTTTTTGGCCCTACGAAACCGCCGTTTTTGGTCGATTTTTAACGACGGTATTTTGCCTTTTTACGACGGTTTTACTTTTTCCGACACGCGCATAAACGGCGGTAATGAAACCGCCGTTAAAACCGCCGTTAAAGGCTTTAACGGCGGTTTTACATCCTTTAACGGCAGTAAAAAACCGTCGTTAATGCTCATTTTTGGCGTAGTGATACATGATATATATGTTGGAAATGGTTGTAAAATTCTGGGTAAAACCAGAATTTTTTCCTTAGTTTGGTCTAATTTTTAGGTGGGCCCCATGCGTCGTTTTACACGGGTCAAAGTGGTAACGCGTTCTATGCCGCGTCGTGATTCACGTGGTATATTTGGTTGCTTAAAACCATTACCGAGTGAATAGGAAATTGAAGCCAAAGTGTGCTCCATGGAAATGGAGTTTTGGTGAAAATTCCTTATTGCTTGAATAAGGCTTGTCCCACATTGATTTGGTGGGAGGTTTTGAAAGGGTTTATAAGGCTTGGGTTTGGTACTTGGGGTGTGCCCCAAGGGTACCAAGTGTTTTAGAGGAGAGGTTATGGGCAAAATGGGCTAGACCCATTGGACTAAAAATCATCACAGTCATTCAGTCCGTCCGTCCGTCGGCGTGGTTTGGGCTTGTTCAAATTTAATACTAATCTTTTGGGCCAAAACATTTGAATTTAATTCAAATAAAACTGTTTTGGATTTTCTGCTCATCCAAACAGGGCCCTTCCGCTTTCAACAATTAAACCGGTTTGGCATTTTGGTTCATCCAAACAGGCCCTTCCGTTTTTATCTGCTTGAATAGTTAATCAACAATTCAAATCTGTTGAAATTCAAACCAACAGGTTTCATACTGCTCAATTCAAATCCTGACCACCTTAACATCTATAAATAGACCAGCCTCCCATTTGGATTAATACACCAATTTTCGTATTCCATCTCTGCTTTAAATCTCTGCCATATTGCTGTATTTTATTTCTGAAAGAAAGAGTGTAAACACTTAGTGTGTTCGACGAACAATTAAATTGTAGTGCTGCATTTAATTGTTGATAAGATCATTTCATCCTGGGAGATAGACGTCCAAGTTCTGAAAGCACCGTGGAAAGGACGAATCTGTCTTAAGGACACAGTGTTAAACACTGGACTTGATCAGAAAGTTATTCGAAGAATTTAACCAAGTAAGTTGATTAAATTATATTTCTGTTTTTTTTTTATTTGTTTATTAAAATCAGATTTTAATTTTGTTTTTGTAACAAAATAAAATCTGTTTTTATTTGTTTTATTTTATTTTTATTTTGAGTTTGATTTTTGTAATCAAACAAATTCTTTCTTTTTCTTTATTTCTTTAAATTCTAATTGTTGTTTTGTACACAATAGAATTAAATTCTAATTGTTGTTTTGTACACAATAGAATTAAATCGTTTAAATATAGTGAAGATTGTCTTACAATCTTAAGACAGATTCTACTTTTTGGTATCTTCATTGTATTTAATTTTCTGTTTTTCAAAGTAATATTCTGGTTGGAAAAACAAATAGTGATTTATGCTATTTGACAGATAGTAGTAATATACTGTCTCTTTTCTTTGACAACTAGTAGTACGATACTGGTGTCATTAACAATTTCAGAATATTATTTGGTATTACAGAAAATTATTTTGGTATTTTATTTTTCCTGTTTTAGTAACAAGGAAAATAAAATTATTTTGTGTTATAATTTATTTTCTGGTTTTAGTAACTAGAAAATTAATTTGTGTTTTAATTTTTTCTGATTTTTGTAATCAGAGATTATGGCTACTACAACTGAAACTGCATCTGGCAGTGGTACTCCTGTTGTTACACCAACATCGGTCCCTATTCAGAACCATGTTCATGTACCAATCAATCATGGAGAAAAACCGGAAAAATTTAACTGCATCGAAGTTTAAGAGATGGCGGCAGAAGATCTTTGTTCTATCTTACAACTCTTAATTTGGCCCGATTTCTCCATGAATGTGCTCCAAAGATCGAAAGAGGGTGAAAGTGATCGGCAAGTTGTTGCCGTAGATGCTTGGAAACATTCAGATTTCACGTAAACTACATCCTCAATGGCCTTGACAACATGTCAGTATAATGTATCTGATCCTCTGAAGTCAGCAAAAGAATTATGGGATTCTTTGGAGAAGAAATACAAAACAGAAGATGCCGGCACGAAGAAATTTGTCGTCGGTAAATTTCTAGATTTTGTAATGGTCGACTCCCAAACGGTAATATCTCAAGTTCAAAATTTTCAGATAATTTTGCATGATATTCATTCAGAAGGTATGTCTCTTAGCGAATCTTTCCAAGTCGCTGCTTTGGTGGAAAAAATTACCACCGGCTTGGAAAGATTTTAAAAATTATTTAAAACATAAACGCAAAGAGATGACCATGGATGAGTTAATTGTAAGATTAAGAATTGAGGAAGATAAAGAAAAGGTGACAAGAGGCAGGGGAAAAATCCCATTGAGTCCAAGGCTAATGTGGTTGAACAAGTACAAAAACCACATAACAAAAAGAGGAAGTTTACTGGAGATGGTCCTAAACAAGGCAACAACAATGGCAACAAGAAGTTCAAAGGAAAATGCTATAAGCGTGGCAAGATCGACATCGAGCTTCGATCGCCGCCCTAAGAAGGATCATGGAAGTACAAGCAAGAAGACCACCAATCAAGCCAATGTGACAGAATTGGATTACATCTCTACGAGTGAATGACATCAACCTCTCTCGTGGTGTCTGAGGCTAACTTGGTTGGAAATCCCAAAGAATGGTGGGTTGACAGGAGCAACTCGTCACATATGTGCGGACAAGAAGATGTTCACTACCTACAATGAGGCTGCAAATGGTGAGCAACTTTTTATGGGAAATTCTTCTACTTCTACTGTGGCTGGACAAGGAAAAGTGATCTTGAAGATGACATCAGGAAAAGAACTAACCCTCAACAACGTACTGCATGTACCTGACATCCGGAAGAATTTAGTTTCTGGTTCTTTGTTAAGTAAAAATGGTTTTAGGCTTGTTTTTGAGTCTGATAAGTTTGTATTAACAAAGAGTGGTATGTATGTTGGTAAGGGATACATGAGTGATGGTCTCTTTAAACTTAATGTAATGACAGTTGTACCAAAAGTTGCTATGAATAAGAATAACACATCTTTTGCTTATATTCTTGAGTCAAATTTATGGCATGGTAGATTAGGACATGTAAATTATGATGCTTTGCGTAGATTAATTGGTTTGGATTATATACCAAAGTTTGAAATTAATCCTAATCATAAATGTGAAGTTTGTGTAGAAGCAAAACTAACTAAGGCTCCATTTAAATCAGTTGAAAGGAAAACTGAACCTCTAGAATTAATTCATACTGATGTATGTGATCTAAAATTTATTCAAACTAGAGGAGGCAAAAAGTATTTCATAACATTTATCGATGATTGCACAAGATATTGTTATGTTTATTTACTTAGAAGTAAAGATGAAGCCTTAGAAATGTTTAAACTCTACAAAACAGAAGTTGAAAATCAACTTGGTAAAACCATTAAAATGGTTAGAAGTGATAGGGGTGGTGAATATGATGCACCATTAAATGAATTTTGTGCACAACATGGCATTATTCACCAAACTACAGCCCCTTATTCTCCACAGCAAAATGGAATTGCTGAAAGGAAGAATAGAACTCTAAAAGAAATGATGAATGCCATGTTACTAAGTTCAGGCTTACCACAGAACTTGTGGGGGGAAGCAATATTGTCAGCTAATTATGTTCTTAATAGAATACCCCACAAGAAAACCAAAAGCATTCCTTATGGATTATGGAAAGGTCGACCACCTTCCTACAAATACTTGAAAGTGTGGGGGTGTTTGGCAAAAGTTGAAGTTCCTGTTCCTAAAAAGACTAAGATTGGACCAAAAACAGTAGATTGTGTGTTTATTGGTTATGCTCAGAATAGTAGTGCATATCGGTTTCTGACTTATAAATCAGAAATACCTGATATAAATATGAACACTATTATAGAGTCGAGGAATGCTGTGTTTTTTGAACATGTCTTTCCTTACAAGAAAGGACATGAATTAAGTTCACAGAAAAGAACTTATGATTGTACACAAAGTCAAGAGACTAATTACAATCAAGCACAAGAGACTAGTAATGGTCTCAACCAACAGGATTTAACTGATGATGAACCAAGAAGAAGCAAGAGAGCAAGAACATCAAAATCCTTTGGTCCAGATTTTCTGACATACTTATTAGAAAATGAACCTCAAAGCTTTAAGGCAGCAATGACAGGTCCTGAAGCACCTTTGTGGAAAGAGGCTGTTAATAATGAAATTGAATCCATTATGCAAAATCATACTTGGGAATTGGTGGATCTTCCACCAGGTTCTAAACCTCTTGGATATAAATGGATATTCAAGAGAAAAATGAAAGCAGATGGTTCAATTGACAAGTATAAAGCAAGACTTGTAGTTAAAGGTTACAGACAAAAGGAAGGTCTGGATTATTTTGACACATATTCCCCTGTGACAAGAATAACATCCATTCGCATGCTTATTGCTATAGCAGCGTTGTTTAATTTAGAAATACATCAAATGGATGTTAAGACAGCTTTCTTAAACGGTGATCTAAATGAAGAGATCTATATGGAACAACCCGAAGGGTTTGTAGTATCAGGGCAAGAAAAGAAAGTTTGTCGACTTGTAAAATCTCTTTATGGATTAAAACAAGCACCTAAGCAATGGCATGAAAAATTTGATCATGCAATGCTTACTAATGGGTTTAAGATAAACGAATGTGACAAATGTGTCTATGTTAAAAAAACTGACCAAGGATATGTCATAGTTTGTCTTTATGTGGATGACATGCTTATCATTGGAAGTAGTCAAAACATGATCAAATCAACTAAGCAAATGCTTAATAATAGATTTGATATGAAAGATATGGGGGTCGCAGATGTTATATTAGGAATGAAAATAACTAAAACATCTGACGGATATGCATTATCTCAATCTCATTATATTGAGAAAATTCTTGATAAATTTATCAAGGATGATTTGAATTTAGCAAGGACACCTGTAGACATCAGTTTTTATTTATCGAAAAATAAAGGTGATGCAGTGTCTCAGTTAAAATACTCCCAAATCATTGGAAGCCTAATGTACCTAATGAATTGTACTCGTCCTGATATAGCTTATGCTATCAGTAAATTGAGTAGGTACACTAGTAACCCCGGAGAAGACCATTGGAAAGCGATCATTCGAGTTCTTAGATATCTAAGATTTACTCGTGATCATAGTTTGAACTTTACTCGATATCCAGCAGTACTCGAAGGTTATTGTGATGCCAATTGGATATCGGATACTAAAGATTCAAAATCCACTAGTGGATATGTCTTTACTCTAGGAGGCTATTTGCTTTCTTGGAAGTCCACGAAACAAACTTGCATCGCACGATCTACAATGGAATCTGAGTTCATTGCTTTAGACAAAGCAGGTGAAGAAGCAGAATGGCTTCGTCACTTCTTAGAAGATATTCCAATGTGGCCAAAACCTGTGCCAGCTATTTGCATTCATTGTGATAGTCAATCTGCAATAGGCAGGGCACAGAATCATATGTATAACGGTAAGTCACGACATATTCGTCGTCGACATAATACAGTAAGGCAATTGTTGTCAAACGGAATAATCTCAATAGATTATATAAAATCTAAAGAGAATATTGCGGATCCATTTACAAAAGGTTTAACAAAAGAGCTAGTGTATAGTTCATCGAAGGGAATGGGGTTAAAGCCTATTACATAAGAGTCGTCATAATGGTAACCCTACTTATATGACTGGAGATCCCAAGAACTAAGTTCAAAGGGACAACTAAGTTATGTATGGCTCGCCAGAAATCACCAAGGGATTAAAATTCCCTACTCATTCCTATGGTGAGAGTGATATCTGCAACATAGGTTGTCTGCAGGGGCATAAGGATAAGCTTTGCTTTTAATGATTACTTATATCTTGATTAAGGCATAAAATCAAGACGAGTATAAGAAGATACTCACAATAAGAATCACCTATATGAGTGTTACACAAACGGCTGAACAATTCAAGGCATCGCGTCCATTGGTTAGCCAGTAAGTCCGATAGGTTATCACTAAGGAAGGTTCAAGGCCGAAAACTACCTATCCTGATGCAAGATATTTTCGACTTATGCTCTTTCGTTAAGTCTGCATATTGTTGCATTTCCGTTGTCATCAAATTCCATTCATGTGGGGGATTGTTGGAAATGGTTGTAAAATTCTGGGTAAAACCAGAATTTTTTCCTTAGTTTGGTCTAATTTTTAGGTGGGCCCCGTGCGTCGTTTTACACGGGTCAAAGTGGTAACGCGTTCTATGCCGCGTCGTGATTCACGTGGTATATTTGGTTGCTTAAAACCATTACCGAGTGAATAGGAAATTGAAGCCAAAGTGTGCTCCATGGAAATGGAGTTTTGGTGAAAATTCCTTATTGCTTGAATAAGGCTTGTCCCACATTGATTTCGTGGGAGGTTTTGAAAGGGTTTATAAGGCTTGGGTTTGGTACTTGGGGTGTGCCCCAAGGGGTACCCAAGTGTTTTAGAGGGAGAGGTTATGGGCAAAATGGGCTAGACCCATTGGACTCAAAAATCACCGCGCGCGCCGCCGTCCGGACAGGCTGGGCTTGGGCGCGGGTGTGTGGTTGGGTTGGGCTTGTTCGGCTCAATACTAATCTTTTTGGGCCAAAAACATTTGAATTTAATTCAAATAAACTGTTTTGGATTTTCTATTCATCCAAACAAGGCCCTTCCCGTTTTCAAATAATTAAACTGTTTAGCATTCAAATCGTTGAAATTCAAACCCAACAGTTTCATAATTGCTCAATTCAAATCCTGACCACCTTAACATCTATAAATAGACCAAATTTCCCATTTGGATTAATACACCAATTTTCAGATTCCATCTCGCTTTAAATCTCCGCCATATTGTCAGATTTTTATTTCTCGAAGAAAGAGTGTAAACACTTAGTGTTCGATTTAACAATTAAATTGTAGTGTTTGCATTTAATTGTTGATAAGATCATTTCATCTCGGGAGATAGACGCCCAAGTTCGAAAAGCACCGTGGAGAGGACGAATCGTTTTAAGGACACAAGGTTAAACACCGGACTTGATCGAAAGTTATTCAAGAATTTAACCAAGTAAGTTGATTAAATTATATTTGCTTTTTTATTTGTTTATTAAAATCAGATTTTAATTTTGTTTTTGTAACAAAATAAAATCTGTTTTTATTTGTTTTATTTTATTTTTATTTTGAGTTTGATTTTTGTAATCAAACAAATTCTTTCTTTTTCTTTATTTCTTTAAATTCTAATTGTTATTTTGTACACAATAGAATTAAATTCTAATTGTTGTTTTGTACACAATAGAATTAAATCGTTTAAATATAGTGAAGATTGTCCTACAATATATACACACGCGATGTGGCCCCCTCTCTTTCCCATCATTTCTCTTCCCCATACACCATTTTACTTATTCTTCTGTTCAATCGCCTCTCTCTCTCTCTCCATTATTTTCTACATCTTCCCTCTTTCTTTGTTACAGGTATTTTCTCTCTGTAGTATTCAATTTTGAACTGCTGGGCAGTTTGGAAACCCATTCAATTTTGAATCAGAATCGTAATCGCTGTGCGCTTTGGAAACGTAAGGCGATGAAATTGATAAAAAATTTTAAGCAGGCTTCAGGACACCAAAAATTCTGTTAGCTTTTAATAATAATATAGACTAGCGGCTGGGCACACGCGATGTGTGTGCAGTACGCGATGCGTGTGCAATTTCTTTTTGAATTATAATATGAATTTCATATTATTTTTTCTAATAATATACATATAAATAAAATGAGTAATTATGTGCAATGTAATATTTGATATTAACGTATTTGATAAATAAAATACATGTACATTAAAAGATGTACAAATCTTTGCCAAAATACAATATTTACCAATCTTAACTAAAAAATATGTACAACAAAAATCCATATAAAATCTAAATTTGGTAATATGAGACTAAAGATCCGACAATAAAAAAAGATTTGATTTACATAAAGAAAAATAACAATTGCAGTGAAATAGATTTGATATAAACAAAGAAAAGTAGTAGGCTATTTTTTTTCCCACGGAAACTAATAACATAATGAATTTTTTTATTTAATTTTTTAATGAAGAAAATATATACAATAAAAAATATAAACCCATACTCTTGGAACACTTACAATAAAAAAAGATTTGATATATACAAATAAAAATAATAATAAACTATTAATATAAAATAATAAAAATGCAAAGATTAAAAAATTAAAAAAAATAAATTTTAATACTGTTATTTCAAACTTGCAAAACTGAGATTCAAATCCCAAAGAAAAAATGATCAATTTAAAGTTCTTAACAGTAATTTCAAACTTTCCACTAACTAATACATTAAATAGACAAAAGTAGAATTCTCTCCATTTATTAAACACATGATAAATGGTGAGAATCCATTATCCAACAAATGCCTATTACTTAAACTATGTAAATATTCTTCTTTTGTAAAGCGAGAGATCTTTACACCATGAGTGTTTACCCAGCCGAGCCATCTCGAAATATTCTTCTTTTGTATAGTGGGAGAATTCTATTCAGGTATTTTCTCTTCATTATCCAGTGTTAATGAGCTACACGAGATGGTGAGAATTCATTGTCGTCCGAGCCCTCTTTCTCTCCATTATCCAGTGCTGCTGCTTCTTCTTCTTCTTCTTCTTCTTCTTCTGATTTGGATCTACAGATCCAAATTCAATCTACAGAGAACGAAAAATGAGATTCAAAACTGAGATTCAAATTCAAACTAAATAATACATGATATATATACACACGCGATGCGGCCCCCTCTCTTTCCCATCATTTCTCTTCCCCATACACCATTTTACTTATTCTTCTGTTCAATCGCCTCTCTCTCTCTCTCTCTCCATTATTTTCTACATCTTCCCTCTTTCTTTGTTACAGGTATTTTCTCTCTGTAGTATTCAATTTTGAACTGCTGGGCAGTTTGGAAACCCATTCAATTTTGAACTGCAACTGGTAACGCCAACACCCCTCATGGTGTCTTGAAGCCTTTGCCATCTGTAAATTATATATTTCAATAAAAAACTACATTTGCACGTCTCAACTGCCCTACACGTTCTGTTCCTACACTTGCACGTCTCAACTGCCCTCACTTTAACCGCCCAATTATATATTTTTTTACTTCATCCCTCACGTTTGTTCCCTCACTTTTCGCTTCACCCCTTTGCACAAGCTTTTCAATGTTCATCCCTTTGTCAATTTGGAACCATATGATCCGTGGATTGTCACAGAGTGATCGACCCATTGAATCAATTACCATGTATGCTCCAATCTTACCTTCATTTTCGTTCTCAAGGCTTGCACTCGAGTTTCAGATGTTGTATGTGGACATAAGGTTCATGTTTGTTCCATGAAACTTGGATTTGAATCGTATATTTATGTTTGTAATGCTTTGATTCATATGTATGCTTCGCGTGGCGATTTGGGTTTTGCACGGAAGATGTTTGATGAAATGGGTGACAGAGATTTAGTCTCTTGGAAGATGTTTCATGCTTTATCCCTTTGCACCTTTTCGACGGATGATGTCGGAACTTTTCAACGGATGATGCCGGATGATTTTGCGGTCGGAGACTTCGATCCAGGTGTTGTGGATAATTGGGGCAGTGATTTTCTTTTTCTTTTTTTTTCCCCCTTCTTCTTCATGCATTTGAACACACTTGATGACCCTTTAGTTCCTGTGAAATGGATAAATACAAAGAAAGCTCTTACAGAAGAAGCAGTGGTTATGAAGCAGTTGGATGCAGACTTCAGCTTTTCAAAAGTTGGTTTGTTTATTTGTTTAATTTTGTGAGTGTATTTTTTTTTTTAGTGTTTTTATTTGGTTTGTTTGTTTGTTTTTTTTTTTTTTTGGAACAGATTTAGTATGTTTGGTTGGCACTAATTTTGTATGGGTGTGTTTATTTATTTATTTATTTTGGGTATGTTTTCAATAAAATTTAAATAAGAACGTATTAAAATTTTTATCAATTGAGTTTCCAAATGAGTTTGCACACGCATCGCGTACTGCACACGCATCGCGTGTGCCCAGCCGCTAGTATATATATATATATCTCAGATTTGTAAAACGAAGAAGAAGAGATCCGGACTCACATATATATATATATATAGCTCAGATATATATCTCACACACATATATATATATATATATATCTCAGATTTGTGAAGTTGGATTGTGATACCAGGCAAAGATGGAGTGAATGAATGATTAGAGAAGAAGAGTGAGGAGAGAGATGAGTGGGTCTTTTTTGCAGAGAGAGAGAGGATGGAGTCAACGAGCCTTCTTCTGTTTTTTTTTTCTTCTTTTTAAATTGAAATCTTGATCTATCAGCCAGTTTTCAACTTTGAATCAAAGAGGGGAGTGAGAACACTTCTTAGTCGGGATTTGGATGCACCATTGCTATCCGTGAGGTCGTTTTGGAAAGGGGAAAAAGAAATTTCCTTCCAACTACGTTGTTTTATTCAAAAACCAGACGCAAATTGGAGAAAAAAAAAAAGTGGTTTTGGAGGACTGCAGGGAGGACGGCCGGGAAGGGCCGCCGAGAATCTGGATTCGTACTGGCTTCCGCTTTTATCAACCAACCACCTGGTCATTGGTCCAGTTTGAGAGTGATGATGTCACTGTGTTGGGCTTCGCCTTTCATGGTGTACAACTGTAGAATTACCAAAATGCCTACACCCAATAAAATATATTGGCCTGCATGATCCTACAAATGAGGGTAGTATCGTAATTTCATGTAGTTTTAATAATCACATTCCCAAATTAATTTTTGCCCAAAAACGCTGTCGGGGGTTGGCGGTCTCAGTCAGACGCAGCGTATAACTCTTTTGAGTGTGTGGGGAAACTTTAGGGATTGGGATTCTCTTTTTGCACTCCCTTCTTGTAGGGTTTTTGGATTCACTTTTAGGTTCAATTTTGATAATTTGAACCATTTATATTTTAAGATTTATTCAGTATATCATACCTGTAAAAAATTAAGTTGATCAAATATCAGAAAGCATGTGTTCGAAAAACTATTTATTAAATTCTTTAAAAAAATAGTTTTTAGTTTGATTTTTCCGAACACATGCTTTTTGATATCCGATCAACTTGATTTTTTACAAGTATAATATACTGAATAAATCTTAAAATATGAATGGTTCGGATTATCAAAATTGAGCCTAAAAGTGGGCCCGAAGGCCCTGCAAGGAGGGAGTGCAAAGGGAGGATTTGTGCTCTGTATTCAAATACTTTCGACTTTTGTATTCAAATACTTGGTTAGGTATTTATTTGCTTGAGCTCTCAGTTTTTTTTTTTTTTTTTTTTTTTTCAATAGGGAAAAGGAATGGAGCGTCGTGGTTTCTCAACCCAATATACGAAGCCATTGAATCCTCCTGCTATTGCATTTTCGACTAAAGAAGGAGAGGTGGGTTTTTTTTTTTGCTTTTTGTTTTTTGTCTTTTGAACAATGAAATTAGCTGTTTCAGTTTCATGATATTCGTATGAAATTTTTCAGGCTATGTTGAGTGAAGTCATAGCAGAAGGAACAGCTTTTGGGTCACTAAAGCTAATTGAAAACTTCGGAATGCAAAGGGATTTGAATTTCTGTGGTCCGGCAAGTTTGTGCACCGTGCTTAATGCTCTTCGTGTTGATCCAAACCGAGCTTGGAAAGGTATATATATATATAGATATATCTACTATTTCGTTAAATCCAATATCCAATGATTTGTTGATGAATGCGTAAGAATGATTTGGAAAAGTTTTTCCTTAAATTTTGGTTTATTTTTTAATTGAAGGAAGGAACTTGAGAAACAAAATCATTGGTTTTTTAGAAACGTTGGTGGGTGGGTTTTGCTCCACCAATGTTACCTACCAACGTTTCTGAACTTGGTGGTTTTTGCTCCATGACATTGAACTCGAGAGAATTATCAGGTACAAACTACAATGATTTTGGGACTTACATGTGTTTGTGTGTGTGAGGGGGGGGGGGCTATTAATATCTGATTGACTTAATTTTTTACAAGAATATTCTAATTGATGTACACTAAAAAATGAATGATTTGGATTATTGAGATGGGACCTGAAGTGAGCCTTATTACATCTCACAGCAGTGGCTGCTATGCAAAGGGCAGAGCAACCACGCTGCATCCTAGGGGCTCATTGCTCTCATATCTGATTTGCTTTCCTGTTGTCCTTTTGTTCTCTCATGCTCCAATAATTAATGCTTGTTATGTTTTTGTCTCAATTCTCATTCCTTCATTTTTTATTATTTTATTTTATTTTTTGTTGTAGGTCCGTGGCGCTGGTTTGAGGATCCCATGATCGGGGATTCGGAGATCATGGGGAAAGTCCAGAAAAAAGGAATCTCATTTGACCGTTTGGCTGAACTTGCTAGGAAACACGTCGACATTGAAGCATTCAAGGCTCAACATAGCTCTTTAGAGCAATTTACAAACTGTGTGATCCAAACGACTTCAACAGAAGAGTTGTATATGATTCTGTCCTACTCTAGGAAGACGGTCAATCAGGTAATTTATTGATTTATTTTGTTTTAGATTCGAATATTGATTTAATTATTTTTATGATATTATGATTTTTGTTATAATATAGTAAATTAATTTTTTTTTTATTATTTTTTGAAATTTAGACGGGTGATGGTCATTTTTCACCAATGGCTGCATATCACAAGGGCAAAGACATGCTTTTGATATTGGATGTTGCCCGCTACAAATACCCTTTTCACTGGTTGCCGCGGATGATGGTTTGGGATGCTATGAACGAAATCGACAAAGAAACCGGTGAAACACGAGGGTGAGAATTTACAATTTTTATACTATTTAACTCTATAATTTTGAATTTTAATTTTTCATTGTTTGATTATATCAGGTTTATGATGGTGAGGAAGAAAATCTCATGAGCCAGAGTTATGGAGAGATTGATGAAAAGTGTAGAAATAGCTACTAGATATATATTGTTTGTTGGTACTTTGAAATTGTTAAATAGTATATAGTTAGTATTTTGTTCTGTTAGGTCTAAAGTACATGACCATGTTTTGGTGTTTATGTCCATTAGATTCACTATTCTAGATTGCTTGTCTGCATTCTTCTTCATTTGGGTTGGGTGTGTGCATATATTTGGCTAGTCTTTTTTTAAAAATGTCTTTACTGTTATATTTGTCTTATTTGTTTCAATATACATATATTAGCGTATGCTCGTGCTTAAAGACAAGGTGTAAACAATGTTAAGATTAAAATGCAGTTATAAAAATATATTAAAATATTTTTCTTTTTAAAGAACTTGTATTTGGTTATATAATTTTAAACCCATCAATGATGTATTTTAACAATCACATTAAAATGATAAAATTAAAATCAGCACTAATAACATGAAGAGTATTAAAATCGGAGCACAACAATTATCCAAATTTGAACTCTTCTCTTTCTCAACTGACTTCAATTTTATAGAGATGAAATTAAAATCCGTTAACCGTTTATTATTTAGAAAGTCCAAACATAAATTTATGCCAAAAAAACAAAAAACAAAAACAAAAACCGTTTCATCAGCAATTTATATCAACTATCAAGTAAAACTAACCCAACACATTAAAAATATAATGGAACATTTCCAAAAACAATAGAACAAACAACCCCAAATTCATAACAAAAAATGGAAAAAATACAATTGAACAAACAAACAATGGAAAATACAATTGAAAATACAATGGAACAAACTATATGTACTGGGAAAAAACTAAAAAAACACATTGGTTAAACCATACCTACTGTTTTGAATTGCAGGAAGGGAATAAAATAAATTTATCACCTATCTTATAATTCAATTAAAAACACAATTGAAATTGTTAATCACTTCAATAATTAATTAAGAAGCATTAATAAGTCACTATAGAATTTAAAGTAATGTAATGCGTTTTCTTTCGGTTTTCGTTTTCTCCATCAAATGCGTCCATTCCAAGTAAAAAAAAAAAAAAGTATTTTTTTTTTAATGTGGGCGGATTTGATTTACTTTTACTAAACAATTGAAAGTATTTTTTTAATGTGTCCATACATATGTGTGTGAATTCATCTGGGTTTGATTGATTTATGTTATGATGATAGAATTTATAAAAATTGTTATATTTGAATGAAGATTATGGTGCTCCTGCTTTAGTATGCATTCTTTGTACCATCTTGATTTTGAGTCTGTTCAATTGCTTGTTCAATTTTATTTTCCATTGTTTGTTTGTTCAAGAGATCGTGCAAGCAACGTCTTTAACGTCTTTGCAGTGTTTTTGGGTTTTACAGGGCATGAGATGAGATTATTGAGTGTGCGTTTGTTACAGATAAATCTTTAGTGAGATTAAAATTATTAATTCAGATAAGTATAAAAACAAATAATAAAGAAATTAATATTGAAATTGCATAGAAATTGTGAAATTGCATTATGGAAAATACAATTATGGTGCTTTGGTGTTTCATAAAGCTAAAGTTTTGTCAACATTTGGGGTTAGTAGTTTAGATTATTCAGAATTAGATTCCTTTATTTTTGTACCATTTTCTAAGCAACCAAACACACCACTAAGAGTCAGGTAGGGACTTGAAGAAAAAAAAAATGGTTTCTAACAAATTGCTATTTTAATGGTAGGTAAACCTAAACCCAGAAGAGTTGTTCAAATGTTTTTGTTTTTTGCACCTTTTGTGGGTAACAAAATAGAGCAGAAAGATGACGATAAAGAGATTACCTTGGTGAGAATTAGTTTAGTTCAGTTCATTCTCCGGAGTCGGAATTTTATGTTTGGTAACTGGTAAAGACAATGAAGTCAACAAAGAAAGGAGCGAGCAATTTCAGCTAAATAATTTCAAACCGCAATGAGAGGAAACATGTGGTTAGCAAATAGATACATAAAGCAAAAAAAGGAACTGAAACTGAAGAATTTAACTGGGAAAAAAAATTACAATGATCAAATATCATTTTTACAATGCCCTCAAGGGGAGGTTTTGACCAAACCCTGTATCACTGGAAAATACAATGTTTTTTATAGGTATCCTAGTGACGGAACATGGAGAGAGAAATCAAAGAAGAACCAAGGAGCATATTATAGTTCTAAAAGAAGCCATAAAGCATCAGCTTTGCATGAATTTGGAGCAGATTAAAGCTTAGCTTCTGTTAATCCCACTTCCTCATTATCTTCTCTGAACTCCACCCTTCAGGGACCAATAAGACATTCAGATATCTGTCTATTGAATTGATAAACCACACCAATTTGGGAATCACGCCATAACATTTCCCAGCTAGTCGGTAGTCCTATGGGTACCAAACAGTTAAGAGAGAATATTCACATATTAGTATTTTTCAGCACGACAAACTTATATTAGACAGGTGTCATGCAGCAAAATTTTTATTGGAATAAATTTGTTTTCAGGTCAAATCAAGATATACTTATATTGCTCTTGGATGACCTTGTAAGATTGTTGAATCGATAAATGCAAGCTCATAAAAAGGGTCCAACAGAATATGGGTTATTATATTAATAAGACAATTAGGTACCTTAAATTTAACTGGGAAAAAAAAATTACAATGATCATTCTATTTAATAAAAAACAGAACCAGCCAAGCGACAATTTTATCACATCAACACTGCATCATTGGAAAATACAATGTAATCGGATATAATTTTTACAATGCTCTCTAGTGGGAGGTTTTGACCAAACCCTATATCACTGGAAGATACAACGTCATCTGAAAAAAATTTGACAAACTAAAAATATTGTGGGAGTTTCACAAACTTACAAAATTTCATAAACTCAGAAGCTATGGGAGTTTCCAGTGAAAGTCAAAAAATTGGATTTGATTATATTATGGAAAATACAATGTTATCTAGAGAAAAAAAAATTACAAACTCAAACAATTGTGGGAGTTTCACGAACTCAGAAGCTGTGGGAGTTTACAACAGCCAATAAAAAGACTTGAGGGAATAAATAATTTAATTAGTTAGAATTAGAGGGATTTACCTGTTAGGGATGGGGATGGGCTGCAAAGAATGTAAACAAAGAAAAACTTCAATGGGAACCTCACAACAATGAAAAGACACGAAGGAAAAAAAGGTAGGTTTTAGACATCCTTACCTGCATATCTTCAGGCTTATTATCTTCTAAAATTTGTGAGATGGGATAAAGAGAATTTAATATTTCAGACTTATTATCTGTGAGATGGGATCAGTAAAATCCTTCCCTCAGCTCCTAACCAGTTAGTTGAATTAATTTTTACAATGCCCAAAAATTTAACTGGGAAAAAAAATTACAATGATCATTATATTTAATCAAAAACAGAAGTGACAATTTTAGCACATCAACAATGCATCACTGGAAAATACAATGTTATTAGATATAACTGCATCACTGGAAAAACAATTTCACAAACTCAAACAATTATGGGAGTTTCACAAACTCAGAAGCTGTGGAAGTTTACAACAGCCAATAAAAAGACTTGAGGGAATAAATAATTTAATAGTTATAATTAGAGGGATTTACCTGTTAGGGAGACCATGAAGCGATCTCCAGTGGGTCTTTTGATTGGGAATGGGCTGCAAAGAATGTAAACAAAGAAAAACTTCAATGGGAACCTTACAAAAATGAAAAGACGCGAAGGAAAAAAGGTAGGTTTTAGACATCCTTACCTACATATCTTCAGGCTTATTATCTTCTAAAATTTGTGAGATGGGATATTCAATATTTCAGGCTTATGGGATCAGTAAAAACCTACTCTCAACCCCCAACCAGTTAGTTGAGTTAATTTTTACAATGCCCAAAAATTTAACTGGGAAAAAATCACAATGATCATTCTATTTAATAAAAGACTGAACCAGCCAAGTGATAATTTTATCACATCAACACTGCTTCATTGGAAAATACAATGTTATCAGATATAATTTTTACAATGCCCTCAAGTGGGAGGTTTTGACCAAACCCTGTTATCTAAAAAAAAAATTAAAAAAAATCACGAACTCAAAAGTTGTGGGAGTTTCCAGTGAACTAATATGTATTAGATTGATTTAAAAAAAAAAAACATAAATGACCCATAAACAAAACCCTAAAATAACCTATTTGTTTATATCAGTCACAGCCTGACAGAGAGAGAAGATGAGAGACAACAACACTGAAAGGGGAAAAAGACTGAAACCAATAGATTCTAAAAAAAAATATGAACCCAACAGATTCTAAAAAACAAACAGGTTATTTCCATTACAATCTGAACCCAACAAATTCTAAAAAAAATATGAATGGACACATTACAGAATAAAACCCATTTGATATTAAAATACATATACATATACATATACATATACTAAGTTTCCATTACAATCTGAACCCAACTGTTAGGACCCTTTGTTGTCAAAATCCGTAGATCAAAACCAAGGTTGTAATTTGTTAGAGTTTTCCAGGTTTTCCAAGATTGGTCTCCCCGCTCGAGCGGGGATTACAAGGTCACAGTATCTCTGCTCTTCTTGAAAAGTACTGGATGGTGTGATTCGACGCTCGAGCATGGAACCTTCCGCTCGGGCGTGAAGCCTATATGAATCACTCAATTCTGAAGCCTCCGCTCGAGCGGGAATTCCCACGCTCGAGCGGACCGCGCGATCTCAGATTCTATAAATTCGCATGTTGGGCTTGTTTTAGGATTACTTTTCCTAGATCTTGTTTAGGGTTTTCTAGGGTTTTGTTTGAAGTTTTCTTTTGCGATTTTTGATAGTTTTCCTTGATGTTCTTGAGAGAGTTCTAAACTTATGAATTGAGATTCATACATGAAGGAGTTTGATACTTTATATTCAAGAGAGTTCTCTTCGGTGGCTTCCGAAGATCAAAGACGTAGAGTTTCAAAAGGCGTTTGATTCTCTATGTAGTCGTTAATTCGACAAGCGAAGTTGTGGAATCAACTTCAGAATTGATCAGTTCCATGACGAAGGCGTGGTGAAAGAGTTACAGAAGATTCGAGGACAAATTTACTGGGTTAGGTAATTTGTGTATTATCTTTGTAATCTTTCGTTCTTCAGTAGTGGATTGAGTAGTGGCGGTTCGCCCGTGGTTTTTTATTACAATTGAAGGTTCTTCAATTGTGGTTTTTTCCACGTAAAAATCGTTTGTGTCGATTTATTGTTTATTCCTAAAAACAAACAAATTAAAATCACTCTCGTACGTGCTTGTTGATTTTAGATTGAGTGTTTTGAATAATTGGGATTTGGAATAGTTTAATCTTGATCTAATCACGAATCACTTAGGATTTTCAATTGGTATCAGAGTAGGTCACTCTTTGTTTTATCAAAACTATAGGAGTGTGATTTTGTATGACTAGTATTATGGATTCTATTCGTGAAGGTAACTCGACTCATAAACCTCCTTTACTCGACGGTACAAACTATTCTTATTGGAAAGCTCGTATGAGAGCATTTTTAAAATCCATCGATGAGAAAGTTTGGCACTGCGTGGTCTTTAGGTGGAGTGAACCTATTGTCACCATCGATGGCATTGATATTCCTAAACCCCTTGATAAATGGGACACAACTGATTACCAGAACTCGAGTTGGAATAGCAAGGCTCTCAACTCCCTCTTTTGCTCCGTCACACCTGAAGAATTTCGTCGAATTTGCACGTGTGAGGTAGCAAAAGAGGCGTGGGATATTCTTGAAACAATTCACGAAGGTACTACCTCTGTCAAAAGGTCAAAACTTCAACGTCTCACCTCTGCCTTTGAAACCCTTTTTATGCACGACGATGAGACGTTTGATGATTTCTATGCAAAACTTAGTGATATCGTGAATTCCTGTTTCACTCTCGGTGAAAAAATCCCGGAAGCTAAAGTTGTTGGAAAAATTTTGAGGTCCCTTCCCGAGAGGTTCCAATCAAAGGTGACAGCCATCGAGGAGGCTCAGAATGTTGATACCCTCAAGCTCGATCAATTGGTTGGAAATTTGCAGACTTATGAAGCCCACCAAATTTCAAAGAAAAAACAAAAAGAAAGTGTGGCTTTCACGAGTGCTCATGAGACTGTAAAACCTCCGGAGACTGAATTTGATTTAGAGTCTGAGATGACGGCTATGCTCACAAAACAGTTTAAAATTTTTTTGAAAAAGAAGCCTAATTTCAGAGACCCTATTTCAAAAGGTAAGAGTACTGATAAACCCAAAACTTTTCCACCAAAATTTTCTCAAAAAACTGAAAAGAAGATTGTAAGGGGGCAAGGGGTCAAGTGCTATGAATGTCAAGGGTTTGGCCATATGTCCCTTGAATGCCCTTCGAAAAAGAATCGAAAGAAAGTCTACACTGTGACCTGGGATGATGAAAGCGGGTCGGAACAAGAACCCGAAGAACCTGAATCCGGTGAAGATGGGCATAGTGCTTTCATGGCATTTTGGACTACTTTTACTCAACCTCTTCCAAAGCCTTCGGAAGTAGCTCGTGGTCAGAACTTGCATCATGCTCCCACCTTTGATGGGACTAACTACCTGTATTAGAAAATCAGAATGAGGGCTTTTCTGAGAGCTTTTGAACCAGAAGGTTGGCAAGCCATTGAAGAAGATACAGAAAGTGCAGATAATCCGGGCAATCAGAGAGCCCTGATCACTATTCGTAGTGCAATTTCCAATGAAGAACAGCAACGGGTTGTTCACTGCACAAAGGCTAAAGATGCATGGGAAATTCTGAGCCAATTCCATGAAGGAAAAGATTCACTTCCACCACCATCCAGCAACTTATCTGCCTTGGTTGCTGGAGTAGATGAGGTCAAGGAGAATAAAGAGCAAAAAGAGGATGATGAAACATCTGAAGACAATGATGAGATCAATGTCGATGAACTACAACAAGCTTACGAAAAGCTGTACGAGGAATCACTAAATTTGTCCAAAACCAACGACAAACTCTCTCTCAAACTCAAAACATGTGTGAGTGAGAATGTCCGGCTAAAAGGAGAACTTGTCATAGCAAAACAGAATGTCATCAAGATCTCAAGTGACAGGCAAGACTTATGTGGAAAACTCCTATCCTGTGAAACTAAAAGGAATGAACTTCTGAAGGTGTATTCCATATATGAAGAAAAGCTTGAAAGTCTTGAGTTGTCACAAGCTGCACTGGAAGAGAGAGTCAGTCAGAAAGATGAAGAACTCCGTATCGCTAGAGCAACAATTGCCATGTGGAACAAAGGTTCCAAATCTCTAAAAGACATCCTTGGGTCTCAACAAATGGGTTGTGACAAAAGTGGGCTAGGCTATGGTACAACAGCTCACAAGGGACAGGCTTCTACCTCACATAACCTGAAGACTCAAGCAAAAGGAAAGCTAAAGATAGACCAGAATGATCCTTCTCTTCATCTACCGAAAGTGGGTAAGATCAACAAAAAGAAGATAAAACCTGTGTTTATTTGTCATCATTGTGGTAGGTATGGCCACATTCGTCCTTATTGCTATGAACTGTTTGGTAAGGTGTCTCAAAAGGGTAGAAATTCGAATACTTTTTGGGTTAGGAGACAACCTTACATGTCTAGGCGGAATACCAAAATTCATGAGGGTGCTCACAACGCCAAGACATTGACCAAGACAAAAAGGATTTGGGTTAGGAAAGATGATTTGACTTGTTTGGTTGTTCACACTGCCTTAAAAGCACGTGACTCACACATGTGGTATCTTGATAGTGGCTGCTCTCGTCACATGTCCGGTAACAAATCCTACTTCACCTCTCTTGAAAAATATGAAGGAGGAATTGTTACCTTTGGAGATGGCGGCATTTCTAGAGTCATTGGTAAGGGCTCTATAAGTGTTGCTGGTCTTCCCAAATTGGATAATGCTCTACTTGTTGATGGTCTTAAAGCAAATCTTTTAAGCATTAGTCAAATGTGTGATTCCCATCATGAAGTATTGTTTTCAAAAAATAAATGTGAAATTTTGGATAAAAAGGGAAATACTGTCTTACATGGGGTTCGCACATCTGATAATTGCTATGGAATTGTTACTACTGGTGATCTCACTTGTCACTTTGCCATCATAAGTAACATTGATTTGTGGCATCAAAGATTAGGTCACATGAATTTCAAAGACCTAACTAAGATAGCCAACAAAGAGCTTGTGAGAGGAGTACCTAAACTGGGTAAGAATTTGAGCCATGTGTGTGGACCTTGTCAACTTGGAAAGCAAACCCGTGCCCCTTATAAAAAGATGAACAGCTTTACAACCAAACGTCCTCTTGAATTGGTTCACATGGATTTAATGGGTCCTACTCGCACTGAAAGCATTGGAGGTAAAAGATACATTTTTTTAACTGTTGATGATTTTACTCGGTTTTCTTGGGTAAATTTTTTAAGAGAAAAATCTGATACGTTTGATGCTTTCCAAGCTTTAGTCCTTAAAATCCAAAATGAACAAGGTGTTTCCATTGGGCGTATCATAAGAATCCGAACTGATCATGGTCGTGAATTTGAAAATAGTTCATTTTTGGATTTTTGTGATATGCATGGAATTAAGCATGAATTTTTTGCACCTATTACTCCACAACAAAATGGAGTGGTTGAGAGGAAGAATAGAGTTGTTCAAGAAATGGCTAGAGTCATGCTCCTTAGTAAGAAACTTCCTCCTAAGTTTTGGGCTAAAGCCCTAAATACTGCGGTTTATGTCATAAATCGTGTGTATTTAAGGCCTGGCACTTTACAAACTCCATATGAATTGTGGAAGGGATTGAAACCTAATGTAAAATACTTCAAAACTTTTGGGAGTAAGTGTTACATCTTTAAAGATAGAGAGCCCTTGGGTAAATTTGACTCCCGAAGTGATGAAGGTATTTTTCTAGGGTATTCAACCAACAGTAGGGCTTTTCGAGTCTATAACCTGCGAACTTTATCTTTAATGGAATCTATCAATGTGGTTATAGATGACACAGATGCACCTACTCCAGCAACAAATGAGGATGACATTGGTGACTCTCCAATCTTGGATACTGAACCACAAAATCAAGGAGAAGCTGCGGTCCAATCACAAGAAATTGTTACAGTACCATCCTCACAGGTAAGTTCAAGTCCAAAGAGTGCTCAAAGGGACATCACTCCTATTGCTTCTGTCATCACAAGTCCTGAGCTTAAACCATCAGCAAGGGTGAAACTGAATCATCCAGCTCAACAGGTGATTGGAAGTGTTTCGGATCGAATGAAAACCCGAAGACAGATTCGGGATGCGGTATCACATATGTGTTATGTTTCTTTAATTGAACCTAAGAATTTTAAAGAGGCCTTGCTAGATGATAGTTGGGTCAATGCTATGCATGAAGAATTAGGTCAATTTGAGCGTAACAAAGTTTGGACTCTTGTTCCCCGACCTAGAGACATGAATGTGGTAGGTACCAAGTGGATCTTTAAAAAAAAATTTGATGAGAATGGTACTGTTGTAAGGAATAAAGCTAGGTTGGTTGCTCAAGGCTACACACAAGTAGAGGGTATTGACTATGATGAGACGTTTGCCCCAGTTGCACGTCTCAAATCTATTCGTATTTTGCTTTGTGTTGCATATTTTCTTGGCTTCAAGTTGTTTCAAATGGATGTGAAAAGTGCCTTTCTGAATGGGTACTTGAAAGAAGAGGCATATGTTGAGCAACCAAAAGGGTTTGAGGACCCTAAATGTCCTAATCATGTCTACAAGTTAGACAAGGCTTTGTATGGGTTGAAACAAGCCCCTCGGGCTTGGTATGATAGACTTACTACCTTTCTTCTTGATAATGATTTTCAAAGGGGTAGTGTGGATAAGACCTTATTTGTGAAACATACTAAGTCTCATATTCTTGTTGCCCAGATATATGTTGATGATATTGTGTTTGGATCTACTGCTAAGCATCTTGTGAAATATTTTTCAGATTGCATGACACATGAGTTTGAGATGAGCATGATGGGAGAGTTGTCTTATTTCTTGGGTCTTCAAATTAAACAGTCTCCTTCGGGTATATTTGTTTCCCAGTCTAAGTATGCAAAAAATCTTGTGTCAAAGTTTGGTCTTGAGTCTGCCAAACATGTACGTACTCCCATGAGTACCAGTCTTCACCTTTCCAAAGATTTCTCTGGTATTGATGTTGATCCTACCCTTTATAGGAGTATGATAGGGAGTCTTTTGTATCTGACAGCCAGTCGTCATGATATTTCTTTTAGTGTCGGTGTTTGTGCCCGTTACCAAGCCAGTCCTAAAGAGTCTTATCTTCTTGCGGTAAAACGCATCGTCAAATATGTTAATGGGACCTTGGGGTATGGGGTTTCGTTTTCCACTGATACTACTGTTGAAATTACTGGTTTTTCTGATGCCGACTGGGCAGGGTGTGCTGATGATAGGAAAAGTACATCCGGAGAGTGTTTTTACCTTGGGAATAATCTGGTTTCCTGGCATAGTAAAAAGAAAAACGCCATTTCTCTTTCTACTACTGAGGCTGAGTACATTGCTGCAGGGAGTTGTTGTGCACAAATGTTGTGGATGAAGCAAATGCTTCATGATTATGGGATAGAACAGAACACTCTCACACTTTTTTGTGATAACACAAGTGCCATAAACATTTCAAAAAATCCTGTCCAACACTCTCGCACCAAACATATTAACATTCGTCATTATTTTATTCGAGAGTTAGTGAAAGAAGGCCTTGTTGTTCTTGAGCATGTTACCACTGAGCATCAAAAAGCTGATATCTTTACAAAACCCCTTGATCTTCTCCGGTTTGAGTTCCTTAGAAAGACCTTGGGTGTCATGCTCGATCACTAGAATGTTACTTGTTCCTTGAGTAGGTGTAAGTGTTTTGCCTTATTTGTACTTGGATGCCATAATCTCATTATCATTGATATCTGTTTTTCTTGCATCCAACTTTTTATGTACACTACTCATGCTGCTTACAAGATCTCATTGTTCAGTGTTCATAACTCATTTTGAATGCCCATGCTCATTAACCTCATGATTTCATTCTGTACACATCCTTGAGATAAATTGTTGCAGGGGTTTCCGCATAAGTGATCAAAGTTCTCTATGGACCACTAACAGTGTTTCTTGTACTTTTACAGTGGAATTGACCGATACTAGTATATAATGGGTGATGCTGAGTCTCTTAACCATCCACCATCTGTTTTCACTTCCACGATTTCTCCCTCAGTTCCTTGAAGTCCGGGCATTAGGAAAAGGCTACCTTAGAGGCACCAACCAGGCCATCCTTTATGATTTCATTATTCTCTGGTTTGGTTTCCATACTCTTGAGCGTGAATGCCACCAGTGAGTGCCCACAAAAAAGAAAAAGTCTAAAATATATAAAAAAAAAAAAAAAGGACTCATTGATTGAGGGGGAGCCTCCGCGTTTACTCAACAAATACCCCGTGATTTATAGTGGTTTGACTTTTCTCTGTGTTGTTCAGTTACTCTTGTCGGAGGTCCAACCATCCTATCACTACTAGGATTAACTCTAGCTCAGTGGACTCTCATGGATTGTACACAAACACTTTATTTTGTGAGCTCTCATGTTGGATTTTGAGTTGTACATTCTCATGTAGCTTATGATCACTGATTATATTTTATCTGCTTTGCTCATGATTTCAAGTGTCATTATTTTTTAAACATTACAAGTTTACAGAATTCATGAATTGCAGATTATTTCATCCAAGTATCTATTTTGGCTAAATGTGACCATCTACTTGTGTCCCAGGGCTCACTTCATGGTTTTGAGTATCTTTTTTTTTGTTATAAAAAAAATAATAATAAAATATATATATATAAAAGTTTTTTTTTCTCCCCACTCGAGCGGACATTTCCACGCTCGAGCGCGTTTTTGAGCCTTGCAGTAGTTTGCTCTTTGCTTTTGCAGTTCTGGGAGGGGTGTTTTTTCGCTCGATCTTCAGATTTCGCACTCTAGCGGGACTTCGCGTGTTTTGTCTCACGCTCGAGCGTTAAAACCCACGCTCGAGCAGACTGGTTTTGTATATCTTCCCTCATTCGACTCTTCAAGTCATTTTTCTCCTCACTGCCTCTCTCTCCTAGGGTTTTTCTTTGCGATTCCCCTTCTCTCCTATTCCTTGGTGGTTCCTTGGTGCTTGTTTGTGTGCTTCTACATCTCAAGTATGTTTATCCTCTCCTTCTCCATTGTTCTTCTGTCCGATTTTTGTTTCATTGCTCTATTCGACCTTGGTTTTTTCTTGAGTGGTGATACCATAGGTCATTGGGTATATATTGTTTCTGATTGTCCTATTTAGGATTAGGCAATGTTCTTTTTGACTATGGCTCCGTGGATTTGGGTTTTGTGTTTCGATTTGGTTTTTTTTTATGATTTGGGTTTTGATTGGGTTGGGGATTTTGGTCTACATCTTTACCTTGTATTTCTGTGCTCCTAGTTGCTTTGTTGACTTAGTCCCTCACCATGCTAGCTCCCTATGTGCTTTACTGCTATGTTAATGGTCCTTGTTCACATCACATTTACTATGCTCCTTGTTGACATATTTGGTTCTGTTATGCTTACATGTTTTGCATTATCTGCTCTCTCATCTTGTCTCATATGGCTATATCACTGTGGTACTAATGTGTTGTGGTTTTTCTGATTGATTTCTGGTTTTACTTGGGTTGGGATTTGTCTTAGTGTTCAGCCATGTCCATCTTCAAACGTTGTAAGTCTACAGCCTCTCGCCTTCCATATAACACTGATCGTTTCCCATCGGCTGAAAAAGCCAAGTTATTCCGTAAGTCTTACCTATCCTGCTCCATCCACCTTGAACGGAATGTTCAACCCTCCACCTTTGAGTCCATTCTTATCCGGTCTTTCTTTGATTCATTAGGTGGGGATCAGGTCCTTTTGTTTTCTGGGTCACAAAATCTTACTTGGGTCTGGGAATTTTATTGTAATATGGATGGTCTTGATGATATTGGCCCCTCTTTTAAGACCTGGGTTCGATCCAAGGAAATCACAGTCACTACTGATCTTATCCGCGAGGTTTTAGGGGTTAGTGAGCGATCTCCCATCTTTTACCCTTTTCCAGTACGCCCCACGTGTGATTTTAATGAGGTTGCTCAGATTCTGTGTGGTTCTCCTCGGCCTTGGCCTTCCGCTTCTTTGATCAAACAACATGAACTTCTCCCACAATTTAGGTTACTCAACTTAATTGTGTATGCCAATATCATAGTTACCACCTACAACTTTGAGATTAACCAGGATCAAGGCTTTATTCTTCAATGTATTGCCCAAAACCGTGCCATTGATCTTGCCACCCTCATCATTCAGAAGATGGTTACAGCTTTTGAGCGCAACAATCTTGGTTTACCCTATGGCTATCTCATCAACCGGCTTTTAGCCAAATTTGAGGTTCCTACATATGATGAGGACGAGTTTGCTTCCCCTACACGACCATTTACCAAGAAGACTGTCTCCCAGAGTCAATCTCACATTAGGGGGGTCCCTTCTAGTTCTGGTCGTTCGGTCAGGTGTCCTAGTGCGGTGAGGCCATGGCGAGGAGGCGAGTATGATGTCATGTGGCGGAGATCTTGGTGAGGGGGAGCAGCACCCTCCAGTTCATACCATCCGTGGACAGCTTCAGTCGTTAGAGCGCTCTGTTGGTTCCAGGTTTGATCATCTTGAGGCCAGGATGGATATATTTGAGGCCAGACTCACTGATCTTGAGACCACTGCCAATTCTCGTTTCCGTGCTTTGGAGGCCTCTTCCCAGCGGATTGAGGATTCTGTGGCACAGTCATCGTCCCAGCTGGCTCAAATCTTGACATTGCTTCAGATGCCACCTTCGCCTCCGGCTCCATGATTCTTTTGTTACTTTGTTTTCTACCACATTCTTTTGTTCTCTCCCGGCCAAAAAGGGGGAGTGATTTTGGTACATATTATGGTACATACAGTTTTTGGTAGTACATGGTACAGTTGCAGTTTAGTTTTTGGAGTTTGGTTGGTACAGTTGTTTTGTTTTGTTTAGTAATCATTCCTTGGTACAGTTGGATTTTTATATGTTTTGGTTGGATAATATTTTTGGATATATGTTTGTGGATGGATAATGTTTTTATTATGATGGATTTATCTTTTGCTATTTAATCCAGTTCCACATATTTTTGGTTGGCTTGTGTTTGGTTGTTCTTTTTCAGGCTCATTGTACAAGCGAATGGTTGGTTGTGGTTGTTGCATATTGGTTCATAGTTGGCAAATTGTTTTAGACTAGTTTGGAAGCTTGTTTTAGTACTTTTGTGCTTTTGATTAGGAAAACTGTTTTAGAATGGTTTTGTCCGGGATTTGACAAAGGGGGAGATTGTTAGGACCCTTTGTTGTCAAAATCCGTAGATCAAAACCAAGGTTGTAATTTGTTAGAGTTTTCCAGGTTTTCCAAGATTGGTCTCCCCGCTCGAGTGGGGAAAGGGACGCTCAAGCGGGGATTACAAGGTCGCAGTATCTCTGCTCTGCTTGAAAAGTACTGGATGGTGTGATTCGACGCTCGAGCGTGGAACGTTCCGCTCGAGCGTGAAGCCTATATGAATCACTCAATTTTGAAGCCTCCGCTCGAGCGGGAATTCCCACGCTCGAGCGGACTGCGCGATCTCAGATTCTATAAATTCGCATGTTGGGCTTGTTTTAGGATTACTTTTCCTAGATCTTGTTTAGGGTTTTCTAGGGTTTTGTTTGAAGTTTTCTTCTGCGATTTTTGATAGTTTTCCTTGATATTCTTGAGAGAGTTCTAAACTTATGAATTGAGATTCATACATCAAGGAGTTTGATACTTTATATTCAAGAGAGTTCTCTTCGGTGGCTTCCGAAGATCAAAGACGTAGAGTTTCAAAAGGCGTTTGATTCTCTACGTAGTCGTTAATTCGACAAGCGAAGTTGTGAAATCAACTTCAGAATTGATCAGTTCCGTGACGAAGGCGTGGTGAAAGAGTTATAGAAGATTCGAGGACAAATTGATTGGGTTGGGTAATTTGTGTATTATCTTTGTAATCTTTCGTTCTTCAGTAGTGGATTGATTAGTGGCGATTCACCCGTGGTTTTTTATTACAATTGAAGGTTCTTCAATTGTGGTTTTTTCCACGTAAAAATCGTTTGTGTCGATTTACTGTTTATTCCTAAAAACAAACAAACTAAAATCACTCTCGTACGTGCTTGTTGATTTTAGATTGAGTGTTTTGAATAATTGGGATTTGGAATAGTTTAATCTTGATCTAATCACGAATCACTTAGGATTTTCACCAACAGATTGGAAGTTTCATTAGCAATCAATACTTTTCCATTACAAATAATTTTTCTTAATAATAATAAAAAACAGAGCAAGGAAATCGTATAAAAAAAAAAAAAAAACAACCCAATGTTACAAACACCCAACAAATTCTAAGTTTGAATGCTTTTCTGTACATATACTAAGTTTCCATTAGAATTTGAAGCTAACAGATTCTAAGTTTTCCATTTAAAAAAATACTTTTCTATTACAAATACTTTTCCATTTAAAAAAATCAAACTTTGAACACAAAAATAAAATAAAATAAAATAACAGAGCAGGGAAATCGTTAAAAAAAACAACCCAGTGGAACAAACACCCAACATATTTTAAATTTAATGCTTTTCCATTTACAAATACTTTTCCGTTTAAAAATTAAACAAAAAAAAGCCAACCTGGATATTAGAACCTTCCTATCAATTAAATCAATCAATCAACAAAAATAAAAACATAGATGAGTGAAACAAAAACCCAAAAAAAACTGACCTGGAAAGAAAGGATGCATGAAAACAACCCAAACACCAAAAAATGAGAGAACAAAACAGATTCTAAGTTTGGAAAAAAATTACTTTCCATTTACAAATACTTTTCCATTTAAGAAAAATCAAACTTTGAATACAAAATAAAAAAAAGATTGCACGCACAACAGCAGATTATTTTGGGTCGAAATAGAGCAGGGAAAATCAGGGGAAAAAAAAAAAACTAAAATCTGAATGAAACCAGGAAAAAAACACTGGACTGGATTTTGGCATAGTCAAACAATCAGCTAGAGAGATACAAACCAGTTCACGTTACCTTGTGAGCCGAGTTCGAGAAACTAACTTTTAAGGTAATCCCACTTACATCAAAACCAATAGAGCTCTTCTCCTCATTCAAGCCTAGAAATTTATTGCGGAGCTCTCCTTCCACTATCCACTGTTGTTACTACAACATTTCAACTCTGCTCCATTCACAAACACAAAAACAACATACAATTTTTTTATTTTTTTATTTTATGAGCAAATACTCATGTAAAAACCAGTTAGGAGAAAATTGCACCTTTGCAAGAGGAGATTTAAAGCTAGCATTCCCTATAGCACCACTGTTGTTTTTCCTTAGTTAATGAATCCCTGCTGTTCTATTCCAGCGGTTGGTTCCATTTGAACTTCAGCTAAAACTCAAAAATAATATATCTCAAAGATTGAAAAGAAAAAAAAAATCTCTCATACTTATTTTGTCAAACAACTTGTGAACAATGCATTAGTACAATTAAACTTGTATGTAAATTGATGAAATTTAGAGAAGCCCCTAAATATGAATAACAAAATGAAAATTATATAAAAGTACCACTATGATATAAGGAGTATTAACCCACAATAGAAACCAATACTTGGATTGCTCTATGTCTTTTGTATCCAATTTTTTTAAAAAAAAAGCATTTAAGTCATCATCACCATAACATAAAAGGTCCAAAAAAATTTAAAAATAAGAAGCAATGATAAATTCTGTAATCACCATAACATTTAACACCTTCAGTTCAACTAAAACATTTTTATAAAAAAAAAAGAATTTGAAAGAGGGGAAGGTGCGGTTTGGTAACACTTACGTTTTCAGTTTTCTGTTTATATTTATAAAAATTTAAAAAACTCAAATAAAAACTTGTTTGGTAAAATTTTTGATTTATAAATCAGTGGTCTCAGTTTATAAATTTGGCCAAAAAATGAAAACACAAAAAATGTGTTTCCATTTTGAGTTTTCAGTTTTTTTTTTTTTTTACCACCTAACACTAGCCACCACCCACCACTATTTTCCACTACCGTCTTTCGCCACCACCACTTGCTACCACCACTCACCACCCACCTGCCACCACCACCCACCACCACCACCCGCCACCTACCTGCCACCCACTCGCCGTCACCACCCACCCTTCGCCGCCACCACCACCACCACCCACCACCTGCCACTACTATCCACCGCCCGCCATTACCACTTGCTACCTACTTGCCACCACCACTCACCACCCACCTACCACCGACCACCACTAGCCACCTGCCACCCACCCACCACCACCACCACCACCCACTGCTATCACCTACCACCATGACCATCACTCACCCACCTACCACTACCACCCACCACCACCAACTATCCGCCACTCACCTGCCACCACCACCCACCACCCACTACCACCACCACCAACACCGCCTACTACCCGCCACCCACCCACCACCACCACCCACCACCACCACCACCACCCACTGCCACACCACCACTCACCGTCACCACCCACCATCACCACCTACCCGCCACCACGCACCACCACCCGCCACTCACCTGTTACCACCACCCACCACCCGCCACCACCACCACCACCACCACCTACTCGCTATCACCCACCACCCATCACCGTCATCCACCCACCCACTACCACCACCCGCTATCCGCCACCTACCTGCCACTACCACCCACCACCCGTCACCTGCCACCACCACCCACTTGCTAACACCAACCACCCGCTACTGTCACCCACCCATCCATCACCACCCGTCATTCGCCACCCACCTGCTACCACCACCCATCACCCCCTACCGTCACCCATCCACTCACCACCACCGCCACCCACTACCACACCACCACCACCCACTCACCCACCACCACCACCCACCACCACCACCGCCACACCCACTCGCTATCACCCACCACCGTCACCCACCCACCCACCACTACCAGCTACCCACCACCCACCGTCACTACTTTCCACCACCATCTTCCGCTGCCACTTGCCACCACTTGCCATTTCTTACTCTTTTTTATATTTTTAATTTTTTTAAAACATTTTGTCAATTACCAAACGCGCTTATAGTTTATGTTTTTCTAAAAATAAACAAAAAAATAAACAAAAACCAGTTTATAAAATTTTTGTAAATATCAACTGAAAACGTAAACGTTACCAAACACACCCGAAGTGAATTGCCACAGAACAACTCTATCGAAGCTCAAATAATCGTCAAAAACAAAAAACAAAAACAAAATCAAAATCAAATGACATAGGTTACACCTATAAAACAATAAAAACAAAATCATATGTTCCAAGTGAGAGTACAGATCATGGATTTGGATAGAAATTTGAAAAAAAATAAATAATAAATAAATAAATAAATAAAAAACTGAAAAAAGGTAAGGGAATGTCAATGAAATATAAGTTAAATTTTTTTATCCATTTCTCTCACATTTTCCTTTTACAATGCAAGGGAAGGGAAGCCTCTATCTCTTTACAGTGGGGTTATTTCTTTACAACTACCAATAAGTAACCAAACAAATGTGACATCACAACTCGCAAATATGAGTGCCAAAAAAGCACGAAAATAATTTCTATGAGCATATAGAAAAACAAACCAAGCACTCTTGCTAGGGAACCCCCCCCCCCAAAAAAAATAAATAAATAAATAAATAAATAAAAATAAAATACTACACACTAAACCAAGCACACAAACTAAAAAGAAAATACTACACACTAATCCAAGCACACAATAAAAAGAAAATACTACACACTAATAATCATGCTAGAAAGTGTTGGGTATACCTCCTTATTGGAGTGTGGGATCCAATTAGTTTTAGAAAAAGAATTTAATTTGGTTTAGTATTAATTATAATATATTTTTATATATTATATTTAATTTGTGGAGACTCAATCCAATTTGGAAACAACTAAAGTTTGCTAACAAACCCTAGATTCACAATATTTTAGGGTTTTGTTTTTGCTCATCCCGAGGTGAGGAGAACGGCTGCTACATATACTCCACTTTGGTGAAATCAATTATTTGGGTGTGTAAACAGTGGAATTAATTTGGGTGGTTCTTTGTTTCGTTTTCGGTGTTGATTTAGTTCCTTATTTTGGATCTTCTACAACTTTGGTTCTGAAGATTTTTGTTTATCTATTTGGTGAGGTCTTTCCTCTTGTTTATTTGTGATTATTTGGAATTCACCTAAGGGTGGTTTTGTGAGACCATTAGTGTCTCGTTTGTAATCGTTTGGAACTTATTTGGTTGATAGTGGAATCGGATTTCGATCTCGTGAACGTACCTTACATTGAGGGAATCACGTAAAAATTCCTGTGTTGCTTCTGATTTAATTTTTCCGCATTAGTTTTTATTCCCATTGATTGATTTACTTGTGGGGAATCACATATTTTCCCTAACAGAAAGACCATTATATAAGATTCCCATCAACAAACAGTAAATAACAATTAATCATAATCACTCTGATCAAAAAATAAAATAAAATAAAATACAATCACTCTGATCAAAAAATAAAATAAAATACAATCACTGTTTCAACCCTCCATTGTGAGTGACAATTTTTTAACATGAAAAACACAATCACTCTTGCAAGTAAAATCTATTATATCATCACAATTAGATGACAATGCTGCAGCAAACAAAGATAACTCCTCATGGAGTTGAAAACAAAGTTATAAAAAAAATAATAAAATAAGAATGAGAAGAGAACGAAAACACAGAAAAGTTTAGCACTTGAAAACAAAATCAGCAACTATCGGTACATTAATGAGTTTTAGAGTGAGGGAGCATACATGGGTACATTTCTTTGAAATATAAACTTAGATATGCCAACTCATGAAAGAAATTTCAGTACACACAGTCCCTCTAACTGTGGTAGGGAGCACACATGGGTACATTTTTTGATCTTGAAACTTCGCCCGTACAGTCAGAAATGTCAATATATACATTTCAGTACAGAGTTACAACGTCAATTTCCATTTAAAGAGAGAAAGAGAAAGATTTACAAACCAAGAAAAAAGCTATTTGTTTGATAACCTTTGAATTGGCTATAATACGGATATCTTCAGCTTCACAATGTAAGAAGCTGCAATCTAAAAAATCAGCTATCTCTTTGATAGCCTTCCACCAACAAACAACAATTTATCCAACTAAAATTAAAAATAAAAAACTTGAAGCATATTTCAGTACACAGTTACAATGTCAATTTTTATTTAGGGCCAAAAGGAGTTATCAAAGTTCATCAATGTGGCTTCCACCCAAGAAACTATGATATATCACAAAAATATTAACAGACACATCCATATAAAGAGAGAAAGAGAAAGATTTACTAACTAAGAAAAAAGTTATCTCTTTGATAACCTTTGAATTAGTTGTCTCTTTGATAACCTTCCACCAACAAACAACAATTTATCCAACTAAAATTAAAAATAAAAAACTTGAAGCATATATATATCTATATATATATATATATAGAGAGGGGTACCAGAGAGCTCCCATGGGGGTTCGAAGCAGAGAGAGAAAGAGAAGACGATGAGGGAGGAAAAGAAGACGGCGGCGTCGATGTAGTAGTGGTAGTGAAGTTGGTGGTAGGGAACCGAGGAGCCAACTCGGTGAGTTTGACAGCTGCTTCTTCTCTTTTGCTCAATCGGAAACCCTAGCCAACTCCGAGATTGATCTCCGCTGCGATTTCATTGCTTCTTCTCTCTTGCTCTCCCATGCGATTGTTCTCTCTTGCTTTTTCTTCTTCAACCTAGATTAGATTTCAACTGATCCAAAAGAAGAACAGAGAGGGAGAGAGAGATAAAGAGGGAAGGTGGAGAGGAGACGTGGGTAGGTGGAAAGGTGGGGGGAATTGTTTGGGCGGGAATCATCTATTGATTTGAACCATTGATGTCTATTAGAGTTGATCTGAGCCTTTGAAATTAAATGTATCTCTGATACATTTTATACATTTTCAAAAACCCTCCTATTTTATTGTATAGATGTGTTCTTTATAGTTAAGAGACACACCATATATATTATCTATATCTATATATTAGTGATAGGGTACATGCATTGCACGTGAAATATGCATATATAGTTTTTTAAGAGGTTCCTTTGGTATGAATTTGTTTGGTCAACTTTTATAATTTGTGAAAAAGAAATTGAATCTATTTGGCTAAATAAGTTGTCCCACAACTTTTTTGTTATACAAATAACTATAACAAAAGTTACAATTATGACAAACGGAATGGGATTTTTTTTGTCCATATGTATTTAAGACTTTCAAATAAACTAAAAAAAGTTACAATCTACACTATTATTAAAAATGAATACTTTACTTGTGGGTGTTTTGGGAAAATAGTTAAAAATTAATTTTTAATTTTTAACTAAGCTTTTTAGTTTTTTGGGAAAATTGGTAAAAAAAACTACTTATTTTATTTTATTTTTTGAGTTAATATTTGTTTATGATATCACATTATAATAAAATGACTAAAATACTCTCAAATGGTGATTTGCCCTAGCCCTCAACTTGTAAACATGGAGGATAGTTCATGTAATTTCATACCTTGCATTTTACTAACTTCCCAAATAGTCTGGCGTTTTTAGCTGCCGCAGGTTGAGTTTTTGAAGCCACAAAACGTAGCTTTTATTTGGGTTCCCAAATCACACATTGGTGTCCATGAACTTCCTTTCCTCCTTTTGCCAAGTGGCATTCTCTTCTTGCGTTAAGTGTCAATTTTTCCATCTAAAAAGAAAAAAAGAAAAAATAATTGTTATGAACACAAGATTTGAACCCAAAATCATTCACTTAACTTACAAATGAACACTTTCTGTTCTTAAATAACATAGAAAATATGCTATCAATTTAAAATTAAAATTTATATTTTAAGCACACTTATCAGGTGGGCTCAGACCTTAATTTATAAATAAGTAAACACTATAAATTAACTCTTTCTTAAAATAAATTAATTTATAAGTGATACCAATATAAACTTTGCTAACTTCAGTAATTCAAAACATATAAAGAATTTAAAGTTTACCATCAATCAACCTTTTTTTTTTTAAGTAACAAATTGATTTGTATATGATACTGAATGGAGCCAATATAAACGATGTCAACTTCAATAATTCAAAACATACAAATAATTTAAAGTTTTCAATTACCTCACATACGGTACTAAAGGCCCGTTTGAGAGGTGACTTTTTGACTAAAAAAATTAAAATATATAATCATATTACTTATTTTATTTTTTTATACGCTTTTTTTATAAAAAAAAATTAAAAAAATCAACTGAAAAAACAACCTCCCAAATTCTCTCAGAATTTTGACTAAAGTCAACCAAATTTCATCTCCCTTCTTGTAAATTGGAGACACAAGTTGAAACAATTGATTTTGACTATTTTGATTGAAAAATACAATTTTAAATTTTATCTGGCAGACGATTATCTACATAAATGAAATGTCAATTATATAGCATCAATAATCGAGAAAGAAGTGAAATAAACAATAATAATAATAAAGAAAGAATAACAATAGTCATTTAGATGATTTTGTACATAGTCAAACACTTTTTAATAGATAAGTAAAATGAAGGGGGAATGGAATTACTTAACAGTGGTGTCAAATGAAAAAAATTATAAATTAATGAAAAAAGTTTATAACATTAATTATTAATATTTATAATATTTTTTATTTGTTTGTAAAGTGAAATAAATAATAATAATAATAAAGAAAGAATGACAATGTACTCATTTAGGTGGTTTTGAGAAACTATTTCTTACCGTACATGATCAAACAGGGGGCATTACCTAACAGTGGTGTTGGATTAAATTTTTTTTTTATATAAATTAATAAAAAAATTTATAACATTAATTATTAATATTTATAATATGTTTTATTTGTCTATAAATAGTTTTTCACAGATTCATGTCAGTGTAATTTCCCCTAAAATGAATATCAAAATTTCATACTTTAGACTTTTTTTTTCTTAGAATAATGAATTAGGTGTCATATTATATTATTTAGCGTCTTACAAACTGTCCATTAGGCATTTACTAAAGATCAAATAATATCTGTCTAGTAAAAATAATCAAATATAATGCCTAAAAAATTGTAAGGAAAACTCAAAGCATGCATTAATTTTATGGAAGACCATCTTGCACAATTAAGGACACTCATTTACTCCTCTAGAAAATAATTAAATGGTCACTCATGTACATTTCTTAAAAAAAAAAAAAATAGAAAAATGAACTCAAGTTCAATGACACTTGAGAGGGAGGTTTGCGATCGAAATGTTGGGCCGAGCTGGTTGGGCCGGGGTCAAGAGTTTCTACTCGGCCTGTCTTTAAGTGCATATTAAACCGAGGTCTTATTTCGGATGGGCGAGCATAATTGTGGATTACCGGTCCGGGGAGTTATGCACTAGTCAAAGTTGGGTTGGATTAGTCCTTCCGATGTGGTGAACCGAGCTTCTGCTCGGTTGAGCCATGGTACAGAGTTGTTAAAGAAACCGGTGAAGTAGCTCGGTTGTTGCGTGATGGCATGGCTTCGTATTGAGTGTATCTCGGTCAAGAGTACTATGCGGCACCACGAGACTGAAGGAAGGGGATTACACTTTCCGTGCGCGTTGAAGCCGTTTGGCGGTTTTGTTAGGTGGTGTTTAGCTGTATTTGCACTGACACGTGGGGAAATGGGAGAAGAAAGCAGGTCCACGCGTCCAAAGGTGAATAGACGTAGAAGCGCGCACAGAAGTTATATAAACGGAGTTGCGCTCTCAAACTCAGGTCTGGAACATCATCTAATCAGAAGTCACCTACCACTTTGTCTCCCTCTCCCCCACTCTATTTCTGTCTCTCTCCCTAAGTGTGCTAACTTGATCATCAGAGGGGTTTTCTGGCAGCACACCACCTGGTAGCTCACCTTCATTGTGTTCTCAAGTCGATCAGAGTATAGCACAGCTTGGACACAAGGAGTACGGGTAACGTCGAATATTTGGCTCCCGTACAATTGGTGTCGTCTGTGGGAAGCTCTCTTCGGCAGACAAAACCTTGTCCTCCAAGCTTTTCCGATCATCTTTCATGGCGAACAACGACAACGTACCATTGTCTGCTATCGACGGTATCACCCTAGAGTCCGTCCGGAGAAGAGATGGTCTTCCTGTCACCCTGCTATAGTTGGTTTGGAGACCTTTCCTAGAAGACTCTCCAAAGATGCGCGAGACAAGCGCTCAAGGAGTACTGATCACTCGCGAAGCCTCGACGGGCATCGGCGGCGAAGAAAATCACACGCTCAGCGTCTGAAGCATAAGCTGAGAGATCAAGACGCCATCATTCGACAGATGGCGGCGGAGATAGAGGCGTTAAAGCGGCAGGTCAAAGAGAAGGTGTTGCTGAAGTGGATGACCATAGTGAAGGCACCCAACCCCATTGCTCAGGCAGCCAGAACCAACGGTGGACACCCTCACTCTCCATCACCAGAAGTTGTGGGGCTGGAGACTCCGATCCACAGGTAGAGAAGTCTTGCTCGCAGGATAGCAGTTACCGTCCCTCGCGTTCGTCGACAATGTTGAGGTATTCCTACTCCGCCCGCTCGAAGAGCCTGAGGGACGTCCTAGAAAAACAAGTGCGCCGACAGGAGGTGCAAAGGGTGTCGGTGTTGCAGCGATTATCCCATGGAGGTCGCACCAGTGAGAAAGTTGTAATGTCGTCACCACAACTAGCTGCACTTGCCCCTTTGGACAATGACTTGGCGAGGCTGAGTGCTACCCCCTTTTCCTTTGAGATAGAGACCATACCGCTCCTTACGGGCTTTCACCAGCCCAAGTTTACGCTCTATGATAGTAAAATTGATCCGTACATGCACGTAAGCCACTTCCAGCAGGTTATGGCTGGATATAGGCGTAACGACGCTCTCATGTGCCTTATTTTCCCGTCAAGTTTGGGTGAGTTGGGCCTGAAGTGGTTTGAGAGGCTACCAGAGGAAAGTATTGAAAGGTGGCAGCAGTTGGCGGAAGCATTCGTGACCTGATTCAAAACCAACACCAAAACGCCAAAGGAGGTTGACCACCTTTTGAGCGTCAAGATGGAATCGGGCGACTCCCTCAAAGCATACAACGCCAAATATTGAGAAACCTTCAATGAGATCATTGATTGCCCGACCAATTTGGCAATCACGAGTACATCTGCATAGAAGATGATGCAACCGTGGCCACCGTGAAGGCGAATCCGGTGGTAACGGACAAAAAGGTGGCTGGAAAAGTTCACGCGGTCAGACAGGAGGCAAACTGTCCAAGTGACCACGCAAGAGAGTCAGACCGTGGTGCAGATCGCAGCAGCTGGAGTAAAGGTCATCGCAACGACCAAGCTGATTACCCTCGCGACGCCGCGGCGGATACGAATAGAAAGTTGAACGTCCGAACAAGCATCACCATGGTTTTCAAGATTTCAATTTACCGCATCCTTAGCGAAACTTGCGATGAGGTGTACGTCTGGTTTCTGGCTAAGTTGGGCGATGCGTAGAAGGGCTTCAATCTGCGGTATCGCTGCACCTTTCATGGTGAGCGAGGACACCGTATGGAGGACTGTTTGCCTTTGAAACAACACTTGGAGGAGTTGGTCGCCGCCGGTCACTTGGATCGCTACATCGATAGAGGCAATAAGGCCGTGCATCATCCTCCGACTAAGCCAAATGGTTTGGCCACCCTAGAAGCACCCCCCAAGGCGTGGTCAATGTGATCCATGGTATCATCGAGCCAGTGCGGGTATGCGAGCTCCAAGGGATGATAAAAAAAGCGAAACATATGAGGGAAATCTTGTCTGTCCAGCCCGCAGTCTAAAGGGATAGAACCGAGGAGAAAAATGTTCTCAGCTTCTCAAACCGGGATTTTGAGCTAATTCAAACACCACACAATGACGTGCTAGTGGTCATCCTTCGCTTCAGGGACTTTGACGTTAAGCACATTTTGATCGACCAAGGTAGCTCGGTCGAAATCATGTACTACGACGCCTTTAAGTTGCTTAAACTATAAGATATAGATTTGGCTCCAGCAACTTCGCTACTGGTTGGATTCAACAAGCAACCGGAATGGCCCATGGAAAAGATAATCCTACCGGTCAAAACCGGATCCGTGGTCAAGCAGGTGGAGTTCTGGGTGTTGAAGGTGCCCTCTATATACAATCTGATCCTAGGCAAGGGATAGATTCACGCCATGCAGGCGGTGGCGCCGACCGACTACTAAGTTATGAGGTTCCCCTCTGCTATGGGGGTGATTGAAGAGATTTCGGGCGATCAGGTCATGGCTAAGCAGTGTTTCGTGCCTGTGAATGGGAGTTGAGTAGCCAAAGGCTTCGTGCAAATGATCGAAGGTCTGAAAGATCAAAGTGTCCTGGATGATGTGGGCATTAAGGCCGAAGAAAAGGCTGTTAAAGATTTGGTGGAGGTGCAGATCAACGAAGACAATCCCGACAAGTTCTTTCTGTTGGGATCCAGCCTGACCGTTCAAGAACGGCTGGAGATGGTGGAGTTCCTGGTAGCAAACATCGAAGTGTTTGCATGGATGCCTTCCAACATGCCTGGCATCGATCCAAACTTTATTTGCCACCAACTCAATGTCTTTCCGAATGCCTGGCCTATCATTCAAAGAACGCGGAGATCAACCCTTCATCACGTCGAGATAGTGGCAGAGGAGGTCAAAAACTTGCTTGAAGCAAGGGCAATCTAGGAAGTGCACTACCCTCGGTGGGTTTCTAACACGGTCGTGGTACCAAAGAAGAATGAGAAATGGCGAGTCTGCGTCAACTACAAGATGGTCAACCGAGTTTGCCCCAAAGATAGTTTTTCTTTGCCCAGAATCGACCAGCTGGTGGACCTTACTGCTGGACATAATCGACTCAAACACCAGATTGCCATGCCGCGGTTATCACCAGATCGCCATGCATGAGCCTGACCGGGAGATTACCCCTTTCACAACATTGAGAGGATTGTTCTGCTACAAAGGCATGCCTTTTGACTTGAAAAATGCCGGGCAACCTTTCAGAGAATGGTGACCAAGATGTTCGCCCCACTGCTTGGCCATACGATGGAGGCTTCCATCGACGACATGGTGGTCAAAGCAAATGTGAGGCCGACCACTTGGCCAACCTGGCAGAGATGTTCGCCATTCTTAAACAACACAAGTTGCGTCTGAATGCATCCAAGTGTACTTTCGGCGTGGGGTCAGGGAAATTCCTAGGCTTCCTGGTCACCAACGAGGCATCGAAGTGGACCCCTCCCAAATCAAAGCCATACAGGAATTGAAGCAACCGAACTCGACAAAGAACGTGCAACATCTTGCTGGTATGGCAGCCGTGCTTAATCGATTTATAAATCGGTTATCAGATCATCGCCGCCCTTTCTTCTGAGCCTTGAAGTCCAAGTTTTCATGGGATGAATAATGTGACAGACCCTTGACCAAGCTAAAGACGTATCTATCCTCCATTTCACTGTTGGTCACGCCGAAGCACGGCGAAGAACTATACCTTTATCTGGCTATTTCTCAATATGCTGTTAGTGCGGTGCTCCTCTAGGCAGAAGGCACCCAACATCTACCGATCTTCTACGTAAGCAAAACATTGCTCCTGGCGAAGTCGAGATACCTACCGTTGGAAAAACTTGTTTTAGCTCTAATGATGGCCTCTAGGAAATTGGCACACTACTTCCACGCTCACACGATCGTGGTGCTGACCGAGTTCCCTCTGAAAGCCTTATTTGAGCGGGCAGACATCTCCGACCGAATCCTAAAATGGGCAGTCGAGTTGGGGTAATGCGACGTCAAGTTTCAACCCTGAGTCGCCATCAAAGCCCAAGCATTGGCCGATTTTGTTACGGAATTCTCGCCTGGAACTCACCCGATTTTCTCGGTGGATCTTACTGACGCAACCGGGTTGAAGGGAGTAAGCACGGCGGAAGTTACGGAAGTTGATGGCTATACAGAAGTTGAGTGCCCATCTACAAACCCATCACTTGAAGGTCTACTTCAGCTTGGCAATATGACGTTGGATTTGGGAATAATAGGTCAACCTGTTAGATCCAGCGTCGCATCACCAAGGGGGTATGAAGACACGTTTGTTATAATCGTCACCGGCGCGCTTGCAGCGAAAATAGCCGAGCAACCATGATTTCCAAAACCTTCAAACATCCCAGGACCCCTCAGAATGCTGGAAACTTTTTATCGGCGAAATGTGGAAACTTTTTGTTGATGGCACTTCGAACAGACATGGAGCCGGGCTAGGCGTAGTTTTGATCTTGCCAGACGGACTAACCATTGAACATTTCATCATGCTCAGGTTTCCAGCATCAAGCAACGAGGCCGAGTACGAAGCACTGTTAACCGGATTAAAAACTACGCTCCAATTGCGAGCATCCGAGCTAATGGTCTATAACGACTCCCAATTCATTGTAAACCAAGTATCTAGAGAATATGAAGCCAAAGACGATAAAATGGCCAAATACCAAACTCTGGTGAGAGAACAGATCAAGAAGTTTCAAGCCATAAGAGTTCAACAAATTGGCCAAGAAGATAATGGTCGGGCAAATGATTTGGCTAGTTTAGTTTCCATGTCTGACAAATTAAGCCCTGGCCCTCTCTTGATTGAATTTCTCCCAAGGCCCAGCATTGAAAACTCACAGCAAACGGAAGTTCTATGCGCCGAGCTAGGTCCCTCTTGGATGGACCCTATCATCCTTTTCCTCAAAAAAAGGATCCTGCCGAACGACAAGAAAGAGGCATACAAAATTCGGGTGAAGTCTGAGCAGTTTTGGCTCTCTCCATTCGGCCTTTTGTATAAGAAGTCATTCACCGGTCTATACCTCAAATGCGTTCACCCAAATAGAGTCAATGCTTTTCTTTACGAGATCCATGAAGGAATATGTGGGAGCCACATCGGCGGGAGATCTTTAGCCTACCGTGCTATTTCGCAAGGCTATCAGTAGCCATGCACGCAGACAGATGCACAGAAATATGTGAGAAAATACAATAAGTGCAGAAGTTCTCCCATCAAATTCATCAGCCGGCTAGAGAGCTCCTTCCTCTCACGAGTCCTTAGCCTTTTGCAATGTGGGGGCTTGACATAGTGGGACCACTCCTAACTGTGCCGGGTATTCACAAGTTCTTTATAGCAGCGACGGACTACTTCACCAAGTGGGTTAAAGCCAAGCCCTTGGCGACAATTAAAGAAAAGGATGTGAAGAAATTTGTTTGGCAGAATGTGGTAACATGGTTTGGAGTCCCCAAGGTTTTGATCTTCGACAACGGCACTCAATTTGATGGACGGTTATTTAGAGGATTTCGTAAAGAACTAAAGATAGATTTCTATAATTCTACACTGGCCTACCCTCAATCCAATGGCCAAGCCAAAGCATCAAACAAGACCATTTTAGATGGGCTGAAGACAAGATTAGAGAAAGCTAAAGGAAAGTGGTCGAGGAACTTCCAAATGTTCTCTGGGTTTACCGAACAACACCAAGACACTCGACCGGAGGGACACCTTTTGCCTCGGCATATGGCATGGAGGTAGTTATCCCATTGGAGATCGGTATGCCCACCATCCGCAGAGAAGGTTTTGAGCTCGACTTGAACGCCGAAGCCATTGTCTTAGAATTGGACCTAGCAAAGAAGCGCCGAGAAAAGGCCCTGATCCATATCGCGACATATCAACAAGAACTATCCAGGAAGTATAACAAAACGGTTCACCCTAGACCGTTCAAGGTCGGGGATTGGGTCTTAAGAAAGGTGATAAGTAACACCCTGGTGCCGGGCGAAGAAAAACTGGGTGCAAACTTTGAAGGGCCTTACAAGATCATCGGTCTGGCGGGCAAAGGGGCATACCATCTGGAAGACTTAGATGGCAAAGCTATACAACGACTATGGAACGAAGCCAATCTGAAGTTTTTTTATTTTTAGTTCCCATCTTTTAATGTAATTTTTTGTAAAGGGCAAGCATTCCCCTCGATCTGCCAATGTAATTCTTTTCGTCACCTTGTAAATTCATGAACGTTATAGCAAAAAGTTACTATACATAACCAATTTGTTGTGATCAATGGATTGTGCAATGAACAAGGAACAACTGCCCTCAGCTGAGATGATTTAGCTCGGTAATAAAGTTAATGAAGTGCTTAACTCTGCTCTTTTAACCGAAATGATTTTGCTCGGTCAATTAAGTTAGTGAATTGTTCAACTCCAAGATTGAAGCCGAAATGATTTTGCTCGTCTGATAAAGTTGATGATTTGTTCAACTCTATTCTTTTAACCGAGATGATTTTGCTCGGTCAATTGAGTTGGTGAATTGTTCAACTCCAAGATTGAAATCGAAATGATTTTGCTTGGCCAATAGAGTTGATGAATTGTTCAACTCTGTTCTTTTACCCAAGATGATTTTGCTCGGCCAATGAAGTTGATGAATTGTTCAACTCCAAGATTTTAGCCAAGATGATTTTACTCAGCCAACGGAGTTGATGAATTGCTCAACTCTGCGGTTTTAGCCGAGATACTTTTTGCTCGTCCAATAGAGTTGATGAATTGTTCAACTCTATTCTTTTACCCGAGATGATTTTGTTCGGCCAATGGAGTTGATGAATTGTTCAACTCCAAAATTTTAGCCGAAATGATTTTACTCAGCCAACGGAGTTGATGAATTGCTCAACTCTGTGGTTTTAGCTGAGATACTTTTTGCTCGGCCATTGGAGTTTATGAAATATTCAATTCCATTCTTTTAACCGAGATGATTTAGCTTAGTCAATTGAGTTAATGAATTGTTCAACTCTAGTGTTGTAGCCCAGATGCTTTTGTTCGGTAACAAGTCAAAAAGTCATTTTCACTGGACAAGACTGGATGTTATGTTCCATTTTTTTACGACTGAGATGATTTCTCCGTTCAATCAGTGGGTACTTTGTCCGGTACGTATTGTACGGTTACAGGAAAGACACATAACATAAATTGCAAAAATATTCAAGATAAGTTGCTAAAAGCTTTCATTAATTGAAAATTTAAATACATAAGGAGGGGCTTATACCTCGGTCACAAAAGTTCAAATCAAAAAGATGAAGCATTAATGGCTACATCAGGAGGGAGAGGTTGGCAAACTCGTCTTCAGCCCTCTCCGTTGTGGCTTCCAGGTCGACCACGGCAGCTTTTTCTTTGTCGCTGGGCTCCTTCTGACCGGCCTCATCCTCTGCGACGCCCTAAATTCTAAGGACATCATAATAAGATTTAGAACTCAAAATCAATGTTGCCACCAATATCACCAACATCCATTAATTAACAACCCAGAAATTGAAAGTTTTCAAATTACAATTCTAATAAAACTTAAAACTTAGTCTCAGTAAAAAAAAAAAAAAAAAAAAAAAAAAAAAAAAAAAAAAAAAAAAAAAACACAAATATAAAAGAAAACTAGAGAAAAACTAGGAAACTTAAAAAATAATTTGTGGAACTTGGGGACTCTTCAAGCTAACCAAGGCTGAATATCGCCTTGCAAGGCCTCGGCGTTTCTTTCATTTTCTTCGATACCTAGCATAAAACGCCAAGGCAACGAGAATGCGAATGAGCAATGAGCTCAATAATATACTATAACTTGAAAATACCCACCCTGATGATAATACTCACAATTAAAGACTAATACGTAGTAACAGAATAACAGGTAGCATTTAATAAGCATGACAGGAATGCCATCGGTTGAAATAATAACAATAGATAAAATAAATAAATAAATAAATAAAACAATGGCAAATGGAAGCAGTATTTCATCATAAGGAAAATACCCACTTTTCTTTTTAAATTCTCATGGATTTAGTTTATCAGATAAGTTTAAGTAACTCCCCGTGGAGCACTATTTCCACTTAACCGCTAAGCAATGGCCACGGGCAATTTTGACTCCCCCTTGGTCAAATATTCAAATGTTACTTGTTGTAACTACTAATGATGCCTACGCACCAGGGTTACATACCCGAGTCGTGACATCACGGTTTGCCCTAAGGGAACGATCTATGTTGTGACACCCACACCACCGACCTTATATCGCCTACACCAATAAGAGCCGAAATACCTTCCCGTGCCATGTTAAGGTTCACAACTCACTTGCGCAAGATTCTAAACCGGGCTCACCCCATCACTTTTAAATTTTAATGTATCATCGGTTCAATTTCATGTTTCTTTACTTCGTCGAATTCACATTTTTATGCATGTGTGAGTTTTAGTTTGAAACCATAGTGACCTAATGTTTATATAGCACAACACAATCATGGATATATGGCAACCAAAATAAATATTATAGAATGTCTTAGGAATCATCACAAAATTTCTTAAGAATTCACACAGTTCGTCGTTCAGCATTGTATGGTCAGACAAAAAATATATGAAACCCATACCAAACGAAGTTCAACCATTACAATATTTTAACTGGTGCTATTTCATCAAGTTAGGAAAATATTTCGAGAAGAATACCAGGGCTAAAAACGATTTTAAATTAGAGAAATAAGTTTTGGAAGAAAATTGGTTTTTTGGGACAGTGAGTTACATTAAACTCCAGCACAGGTGATCTGTGTTTGAAAGATAAAAAAGGGGGCCTCAAACAGTGTCGAAAAGAGGCATGGTCAGAATGGCTTGCTAAATATTTGAGTTTAGGACATCTTTCCAAAAGAGTTTGAAGACTGAAAACCAGTGGAAGATGGTCAAATAATTTTTTATAAGAAAACTGGACAGATTCTGTTACATTTTGGAAAATTTGGCGTTTCTCTCTCAATGCTTAATAAAAAATTATGAAACTTGTGGAATTTGAAAGGTAACTTAAAAATCTAACTTTTTCAATTTGAATCACTTGAAAACTCATTCTGTAGAATAAATAGTGACCTGGTAAAGTCAGCATTGCTACTGCCTCCAGACAACAATGACATTAAAAATATGTTTTGACCATGAAACGTTGTCAAATAATGTTTTTCAATATCATAGTTCCATGAAAACATGTTAAATTGACTCCAGTAGTTTCAGATTCTATGAAAGTGTTCCATGGGTTTGTTTGGGTTTATTTGAAATGGATTAAAAATCTGTTTTGCTGGAAGTTTATTAGTTTGCGAAAAACACACTTTGTATTCATCACAAATCACATCCAAGACAACAAAAAAAAAATGTTTCTTACTATTATTCCCATGTGAAACTCTAATCCTTCATATTTATTTTCATTAGTGGTAACAGAAAATAATATTTATGAAGAGTAAACACAAATTCATAAGCATGCAAGATTAATTCAACAATGGAGAATATTTGAACACATAAGGAGCAAAAATCAGTAGCTAAACCATCTAATCCATACTTTCAAGAAGGATCGAAATCACATAATCCTAAGATTATCATTCTATCCAAATATAACATGCATTGAGTATTTGTGTATTATCAATACACACTCTTGCATATTTTTAATGTATAGATTTAGTTAAGAAAAACATTTAAGGGAGGATAGGGGTTGAGTATTTTTACCTCAAGAGCTCCTTACAAACTATTCTCAAAAATTTGTTTTAAATTGGTGATCACCAAGCACCCTCTCCTCTCCTTTCTTTCTTTTCTACTCTTTCTCTCTTTGCTTCTATTTGCTCAGCCGTGGAAAATAAAAGAAAAAGGGCTGGGTAGTGTTCTATATGTAGGAGTTTGGAGAAAAAAAATTTATTTTATTTTTTTCTCCTCTTAGCTTGGAATTGTCATCTACAAGTATAGGCTAGGCGTGGCTGTAAGCATGCTTGCTTAGCAGCCTTCTTTCTTGGAAATGAAGGGCCGAATTCCTTTGCCCCCCAAAAAATTTCTGATTTCATTTTTTTTTTTTTTTTGTGTGTGTAAAGATAAGAAATTAATGAATATATATATAACCTAGTCACTAGATATTTTGCTCTCTATTATTCTCTAACTAACTTAGTTATTATTTGATTAACTCATTTAGTTTCCACAACTGTATTTAGATACAAAAATTTAATCACATAAATAAATTTATTTAAAGGAGCTTAATATTGGTATTAATCATGATGCTATTATCATTATAATTTAATAGTTTAGTAATCATTATTAATTGACTTAATATTATAATATTATTATATGTAACTAAAAGACTTGAGATTGAATCAGTTAATCTCCATGGGTAAATTTTCTTGTACACAAATTATTAATGCAAAATTTTATACAGAACAATTATATAGAATAATATATATTAAGAATTAGATTTGTGTAGTCATAAAAGTGATGACAACGACAATGACGACGACAACAACAATAATAATACTATGAAGATAAAAATTGCACTAATTAAATAATTAAAAGTTAATTATAGAATTTTGTAACAAAATGTTGTTATGGAATTAGATTATGGATTGTTGATTACAAAATTTAAGTAGTTAAATATAATTACCAAAACAATTTAATATGCAAAAATATGGGTTCTCACATCCTCAACCTCTTCTTCGACTTCCTCTTGCAAAGAGTTGAAGACTTCATTGGCATAGGGTATCAAATAGACTGGCAGGAAGGCGGTGGGAAGAAAGGTGAACACCACGGTCTCAAATCCTTGGCCAAGTTTTTCACAAGTAGCCTTTCAACCGGATTTGAAGTAGATGTCCTTGGTAGCTTCAACTTGTTTGATATAGTTGTCTTCAGCCTCCTTGAAACCAAGGTTGTTGGCCTCATCCACGGCGTTTTGCCTCCCTTTCTTTTCAGCTTCTAGCTCGGCCTTCAGAGAGTCCCTCTCTTGCTCGGCCCTACGAAGCTGGCCAAGAAGTCTGGCATTGTTAACATTGGCGATCTCAAGGGAGGCCTTAGCTTGGCCAAGCTCAGCCGAGATGTTTTTACTGGCGTTGTTCAGCTCGGTAACTTTATGGCACAAATTGACAATACAGTCCATGACCAGATGTTGTTTTTGGATGGCCTGCGAGAAGTAGGAAGGAGGTTAGCCTAAGCAAAAAGATGAACTGCTCAAGGACTTGATGAAATTCTGAATCGTACCCTAGTCATGGACTTGACCGCTGACTTCACGGGCCGGGTGTCAGAAACGTGATCACTACCGGTCACATCGCTCGGCAGTAGCAATGCCTTCGATAAGTCGAAGGCCAAGAGGTGCTCCTTGTCCCCCTTGACAGACGCGGTGGCTGGGATCTCTTTGCCCCGGTGTTTGAACTCCGACTTCCACGGTAGAGTGGGCTCGGCTTCCTACACTGTCTACTCAATGCTTAGCTCGGCCATAAGCTCGGCAGAGGGGTCGACTGACCGGGCGAGCTTGCTAGCATGGCGAGACTTAAAAGATGGGATAGCCGTGGAGGCCAAGGCAATCACGGTCCCCGAACTCTTACTGACGGATGGAGCTGGAGGAACGCTCGGTAGCTCGGTTGAAGTAGCGGTGATTAGGTTCTTGATCTGGCTCCTCTTTACCTTCTATTCTTCCTCAGTCAATCGTATTAGTGGGACGTTTGGCAGAGTTGGGTTAGGCAGAGGGGAAGGAGCTCGGAGAAAGTTTGTCACCTTGCTCTTACGAGAAGCCGAGTAATGATAGGTGGGGACGTAACTGAGGAGATCGTGGCAATCTCGCTACCGGTATCTCAGCGCAACCTTGATCACCTCTTCATTGGGATACTGGTAGTTGGCTTGCAATTTGTCGATAGCTGCAAAAAGAAAGTAATTAGCTCGGCACAAACAATATTGAAAAAATAAATCGGTCAGGAAGATGGGCTTACAAGAAGAACTGAAGTTCTTGCTAATGTACCAATTGGGCACGTCAACTGTTTCATAAGTACTGGACACCCAAAAGAAATCATCATCATGCATATCTTTGTCCAGTGTACCGGTCACTGATCATTCTTTGGCCGGTCTTATTTCTAAATAATAGTTGAAACCATCTTTAGTTCGACCAAGTGTGTATTGGCGCAAGATCTCGGCTAGGCCTAAGTTTAAACCAAGCTGGTGGTTCAGCTTGGCCATGCCATTTATGATCCTGAATATGTTAGTGGACACTTGTGTTGGAGCGAGCTCGGTGCATCTTAGGAACTCGCAGATCAAGGGTTACACAGGGAAGCGCAACCCTCTTTCAACTATGCTTAGCAAGGTGAAGGGGCAGGACTCCAGGCTATCCTATGGGTTTATGCCCTCCTCACCAAGCTCTAGATGCAAGTCAGCCGGAATGCCATACTCTTCTCGAAACGCGACCATCGTGCCCGGCGTATTAACAAGAAAGCGGTAGTGCCCCATTGGAAGGCCGACTTGTTCAGCACGACAATGTTAAGTTTGCAAAATTTTGCATGGTGGCTGCTCGGCCTTTGAGAGCCCCTGTGTAGGTGTCTGGTCCCTTAGGACTTTGCAGTGAAAAACCAAGTGTAAGTGATAGTGCGGGGGTGCAAACAAGTTTGATTTTAGCTTGGTCACTTTGGGCATAATGGCACCTCGGTCCCAATTTTAAGCACGACAACCCGGTCGCTCGAACGGACCAAGTATTAGCCTGGTCGAGCAGCTCAATGCGTTTAATATCTCGGTTTTGCCCCTAGGTTCTACAAACAAGAGACTTGTTTGGCTAAGGCATGATTTAGGATCAAACGAAGGTTTGTAGCCTGGTCAGTCCCAGATCCTCACACATTCATCACAGAAGATGGTGAACAGTGTTGAAGATGAAGGGCAAAGACGTTTTGTGTCATCCAAATGGGACGAAAACCCTAGTCTAACACCATTTTCAGCATTGTGTTGCTACTGTTATCCTATCCTAGACTCATCTATGGGAGTTAGGGTTAAAGAGTATAAAAATAAAAAATAAAGAGAATAAATGGGCATGAAGAACTGACGAAGAACAAAGGAGGAGCTGAAGATTTACAAGTTAGGGCACAGATCGTAGCTCCAAACGGTGAGATGAAGCTTCAGTGACGGCGACAAGGTTGAAGTCCCTCAAGAGACAGCTCTGATTCAAGTAAAACAAATGAAAATCGGAGGCTGGGTATGCTGGGCGTCTGAGAGGAAGATGAACAGTAGGAGAAGAGATGTGAAGGGCCATGCAATATGTATATAAGGGAAGAAGAGGCGCCAAGATTTGAACTTGAAGAGACATCATAAGGTGGCTGGGTTAGTTGTACGAAGCCAATGAGTGGAGGACACGTGTCTATAACAAGACCAGTGTCAGTCTTGAAAGGACAAGTTGAAAAATCAAAGCGCTAGCTGAGCAAGTCATGGGACTTAGCATGAAATTTAGCATGGTAAATGACTTGGGGAGAAAGACCAAACAGAAAAGCGATCCCGGTCGGAGAATTTAATTCTGATCACGCTAGCGTGGACGGAATTAAGGGGCAATTGAGAGGGAGGTTTGTGACTGTAGACACCGCATTTTTTACTGGCCTTAAGACTTGGACACTTTATTTTGACCACCCTCACCAGAAAAATCAAATTGAAATTTTAATCCGAAACCTCTCCCATTTTGGCCAAATTAAAATATTTTTATTATTTTATAAATTTGTAGTATTGTATAATTTTATATAATTTTGTGTGTTCATACATAATTGTAGATGTTTGGTATAAATAATAAAATTTTGATATTTGATAAAAAGAAAAGGATAAAAAAAATAGAAAAGAAAAGATTAAAAAAAAAAAAAGAGTGGTCATTATGATTATGGTTTGTTTTGGGTGGGATAATGATAAAAAAAAAAAAAAAAAACAAAACAAAAACAAAAAAAGAAATGGTGTATCGTGAGTGGGGCTTTGGAGAATATCATTCCGATGATTAAGGGAGTGATGGAGGCAATTTTCAAAAAGAGAAAGGAGCAGGTGAATAAGATAGAAAAAAGAGGAACATGTGAGAGTGGGTGAGGGAGAGAAAAACAAGAGACATGCATGTGCTCTCTCTGTCGAGGATGGGGTCCTCTCTTGAGTTGAAAGAGGAGATCAATAAAAAAAGAATCAAGATAAGAAGGCACTGATCAGAGGGACGCAGGGATTTTCGGTGGAGAGCATTTTTTAGAGTGAGTGGGGGAATTAAAAAAAGAAAAAAAGAGAGATAAGAGAGAGGAGTGAGTGGGGAGGTTGGTTTAATAATCATATCTCCCTCTCAAATAGAGGGTTGGGGATTTGAAATAAAAGGAGGAGAAGACACATGCATGAGGGTGGACTCTCTCTCTCGGTTTGGAGGAGAGGAAGAGGACACGGGTTAGGGAAGGAGAACCACAACACAAATCCAGCAGCTCACACATAGCAGCTCACACACGCACCTAGCAGCAGACACACCACCCATGCACACACGGCAACCCCGCTAACACACACCTCTCTCTCACCCACGGCTCTCACACACGCCACTCACCTATGCACACACCAAGTCACCATACACCTCTCACACACGGCACTCACAGCAGATACCCACCACTCTCACCACACACGGCAAACCCACACACAAAGCTGGACACGCATGGATAGATACACCCACACATGGACAGAGGGCATTTTTGGAGCTTCAACACTGATAGACACACGACACATATGCACTAGCTCGATCTCTCTCACTCTCTCGGTAGTTTTGGATTGAAGATGCATACACACACACACATGGTTTAGAGGGGTGGGCACTACTTTTCAACTCTCTCTCTCTCTCTATAGTTTTTTTTTTGGGGTTTTGAAAATGTAAAGGGGAGAGCCACACACATACAACATACTCACACACATGCATGGCACCTTTTCTCTTTCTAGAATCTAGAGAGACAAAGCTCCTCCCGTCGGATTTGTGCAATCCCGGCTAGTCTGGTAGCTCCTCCACTGAAGTCTTTGTGTACTATGAGATACTTCGTTGCTCATGGAGGTGGACCGTCGGGCTTATGGTGGCTTCATGGATCAATCGCGGTGCTTATTTGGTCCTAGTTGGTGTGTTGCTAAGTGGTACTCCAACATCTGGGTTTGTAGCCCTGACGTCTGTGGGCAAGGTGTTCAAGGTGCTCGCCGGCGTTCCATTTTTTTGGTGGTCCTCTGCGAGTTACAGCCATCAGTGGGGCGATGATGAAGTGAACTGATTGTGGGTCGTGGCCATCGCTACGGATGTGTTTTATCTGCAGCATCGGTGTGGTACGTTGGTGGGTCTGTCTCAAAGGATCGGTGGATAACAACTACGTTGGCTTAAGTGGGGTGAAGTGTACTTTATACATGTTTTATATATATATATATAATCATATCTATATTGTGCTAACAACAATGCTAGGTATCATGAAAAGTCTTTCATGAAAATGGTCATGAAAGATTTGTGACATTTGGATTACACTTATAATAAAGCACCACACACTAGTCAAGGTAATCTTAGGGTCACAAATTTTTCATGATCATTTTCATGAAAAAATTTTCATGATCCCTAACATTTCTCTTGTGCTAATGGGTGAGTGCGTATTGGTTGGCTCAAGTGGGCTGAAGTATAGTTTATATATGTCTTATATGTATATATATATATATATTGTGTAAGTGGTTTACGTGGGTATCCAATTCTTTTGAGCTTGCTGTGTGTTCTCTTCTTTGGGCTCACGAATTTGCTCTCGTTAAAGAAACCGCTGATTATTTTTGGTGATAGTAGATGTTTTGTGAAGAGTTGCTTTTCTGGCCCACGTTTTCTTGTTATGGTTATTGGGCTGTAATTGATTTCATTTTGGACTTTCTGAATTATGTGGGTTCATTGGTGTTTTTGGACAGATTGCATATATTTAAATGTTTGGTGAGCCTATAAATTTCTGTTTAGCCACAATGCAGTGGGTCATCTATAGTCGATCTTCTCCTGTTGATTGATCGTGTGATCCTCATGTGGCTTGACACGAGGTTAGGCATCTGGCAGCAGAAAGCAGAAACAGTGGCTCAGGTGGGGCTCTTCATTGAAGATGCTTAATGTGGGTTTACATGGGCTGAGGCGTTGAAGACACATGGATCTTTGCTAGTTGATGAATGGCCAGGGGTTTAAAACTTGCATTTTTATTTTGAGCGTTTGTGAGGATTTTATTTTATTCATCTCCCTTGGATCTATAATATTTAAAGTGTTGTAATAATCCCCCCACCCCGCTTCTTTGCTATCCCATTCTTTACTCGCTTTCCCTAACTGTACATATGTATATATATATCTGACATGCCATGCATATCCATGCTTTACATTCATGTCTCATGCATTAAGATTCGGCTATATTTACATGTGTGGATTTAATCAATTCTTCGGTGATTCTATGCGCTACCTCATGTTATTGAGATGATTCACATGTCATATCTTACAAGCCGAATCTTTAGCTGCATCTTATGAGTGAATTGCATTAGGATTCTGTATATAAGATCATACATATTTTACTAACTTTGTTTTGTAGTTGTTCGAGGGACGTCGGTCAATCTGTGAGTTTTTATGCTCTAGCATCCCTTTTGTGTGTGATTTTCTTATTATGTTTAGCATCCTACCATGTGGCTATTTGCTTAAGTGATAAACTGTTTGAATGCCTGTGGATGAAGGCTTGTTGTTAGAATTGGAATAATTCAATAAATGTACATTTTAAGCCCACTTTGCAGTGGCAAATTCACAAACTTTAAGCCCACTTTGTCAAGTGGCAAATTCAAACCATTTTCAACAAACAAACATGAAATTGAATTGTTCCAATTTGAGCAAACTAGTCTATACCTTGTATGCTTCACATAGTAAATTTTAGGATTTATTCAATAATTAGAACATGAACATATAAAGAAAATAAAAAAGTCATATCATGGTTTAGTAGAGGCCGATCTTTTGATCGGGTGAGCGGGGGTGCTCATTATTGACCTTCCCCTCTCATACCTAAGGTTCCGAGCCAAGCATCCTTGGTTACGACGAACAGTGGCCTTGGCACCGAGTCATGGGTTTCCTAATTTCCCAAAATATTAGGTGGCGACTCTGAGATCTGATGACGCAGTCCATTTTTGACGAAATGGCAATAAGATGGATTTTCACTAAAAGTTTCCAAATTTGGACTCTCATCTACGTTTCACATTGCTCGTGAGACTTGAGATCAAAGAAATCTCGGGAGTCCGAACTGTTTAACGCGCGCGGGTACCCCCCAGGCATGTTACAGTGACCGAAATGTTAGACTGAGCTAGTTGGGTCGAAGTCAAGAGTTTCTGCTCGGCCTGTCTTTAAGTGCGTATTAAACCAAGGTCTTATTCCGGTTGGGCGAGAATAATTATGGATTACCGATCTGGGGAGTTATGCACTAGTCAGAGTTGGGCTGGATTAGTCCTTCCGACGTGGTGACCCGAGCTTCTGCTCGGTTGAGCCATGGTACGAAGTTGTTAAAGAAACTGGTGAAGTGGCTCGATTGTTGCGTGATGACATGACTCCATATTGAGTGTATCATGGTCAAGAGTACTATACGGCGCCACGAGACTGAAGGAAGGGGATTGCACTTTCCATGCATGTTGAAGCCGTTTGGCGATTTTGTTAGGTGTTGTTTAGCTATATTTGAGCTGACGCATGGGGAAATAGGAGAGGAGAGTAGGTCCATGCGTCCAAAGGTGAATGGACGCAAAAGCGCGCGCTGAAGTTCTATAAACGGAGTTGCGCCCCCAAACTCAGGTTTGGAACATCCTCTAATCAAAACTCACCTACCACTTTGTCTCCCTCTCTCTCTCTCTCTCTCTCTCTCTCTTTCCCTAAGTATGCTAACTTGATCGTCGGAGGGGTTTTCCGACAGCACACCGTCGGGTAGCTCACCTTCATTGTGTTCTCAGGTCGATCGGAGTATAGCGCAGCTTGGACAAAAGGAGTACGGGTAACGTCGGATATTTGGCTCCCGTACTACACTAATCATTTGAAGAACCTTAAATCAAAAGATTCAAAGAATAGGAGTTAGGAAAAGATTGTGCGTGTGAATTAGGAATATCCATTTAAATTCGATCCGTGGGACTCCGTTCATACCCATTCGAATGGGACGGATTTTACCCGTCCGACATTTATGTGGGGCGGGGATGGATTATGTTTCGGTCACCCTTAACGGGGGTGGGCGGGGGCGAGTATCGCTTCTCCTGATCCAAACCCGACCCAATATAATTAATAATATATGCGTATATAATATAATTAGATATAAGAAAATAATATTAAAAGTTTATGATTTTGTTTAAATATAAATAAATAATAATCTTAAAAGTCTCACTGTTTATATATATGAAAATAAAAAAATTATTTAGTATACTAAGAATTTAAATAGTTTTTAATTTTTTTTGATTATTTGAAATGTGGTCGGATACTTACAGGTATCTGCGGGTATTCGCGCACTACAACATATAAGAGTTTTAAAGACCAAATTTTTTGGTCTCTAAAAGTAAAAATTTTGTTGTAAAAGACATTTATGGATCAATTTTTATCGTCATAAGGATAGTTGTTAAAATGTTATCCCAAAAAGTCAAAAACAAGGTTTTTAGCGACAATTTTGAAAATGTTACTAATAAATAAACTTTTAAGGACAAAATAATTTAGTCTCAAAATAGTTTATTTTTTGAAACATAAAATTTGGTCCCAAAATAATAATAATAATTCATCACTAATGTCCAATTTTCGTTACTAAAAATATAATGATGACATCTTTCGCAACAAAAATATTTGGTCCCTAAAAAATAATTTTATCTTTAAATTTTGATCTCTAAAATTTTAATTTCTTGTAGTGATAGGGGTGGAGTGAGGTTAAAAAATTTCACCCGTAACAAGGGTAGGGCGGAGGTAAAGTTTGCTGACGGGACGGCAGCGGAGACAGGCAAACTCACCTCAAACCGTCTCATGACCATCACTGTGCATCTATGGTGTAAATGGAAGTCCTCCAAACTAAGAAGTATGAATTTAAAATTATGAACGATTACTATTGGCATCGAATTCTGAAAAGGTTAGGGTAAGTTTTAGATCCCACTTGCAAAAGTCACATTTTTTTTCTGCTTTTTTTAGTAGTTTTTTGTGTGGATTTTTTTCCAAAATTTTGAATTTTTATTTTTCTAGTTGGTGTAATCAAGTAGAAATAAAAGTGTATATCATTTTTAAAAATAATTTTTTTTTAAAATCTATATAATATGGGAAGAGGGTTTTTGAATTTATATCCTACTAGGACATTTGAATGGTGAAGATTTATTTGTTTATTTACATAGATGGCTCAGATTATCTCTACACATACTTCCCGCCCAAAGAAAGAGTGAACTTCCTCCTCTCCCACGTCTCTCCTTTATTCTATCCATATCTCTCTCTACTCCCCTTCCTGCTTGCCCACGTCTCCCCTTCATTTTTCCCTCCCTTCTCTGTTCTCATCAGATTGTAACCGACCCTCCCTTCTATCTTTATCCCCCCATTCTCTGTTCTCATCAGATTGTAACCGACGCTCCTCTTCATCACAAGGTATTCCTGTTCTCCTCCCTCTCTCTGTTGTATTTTTCCCTGAATGATCAAGAGTGAATCAATCAGTTTCTGGGTTATGCTTTACGGTTGGTGGTGGTTCTTTCACTGTCCTCCTCCCTCTCTCTGTTGTATTTTTTTCTGAATGATCAAGAACAGATTAAATGGGATCAGATTTTAAGTGAATCAATCAGTTTCTGGATCAGATCTTGATTCTTCCTCCTATTGAATCAGATTAAATCAGTTTGTTCTTTCACAAACACCACCAACTGTTTGTGGGTTATGCTTTATGGTTGGAGGTGGTTCTTTCACAAACACCACCAACTGTAAACACCACCAACTGTTTGTGAAATTGTCAGTTTCGATTCTCTTATTGGGTCTCACTCTCAGACTTTTCTTCTCCAAATCAATTGGGTTTTCGAATGTCGTTAAAACTCCAACCACCAGTTTTGATCGATCATTTTTTTTTGCTATTATGAACTGGGTTTCTCTTATTTTTACTTGGTTTTTTTTTTATTAGCAGAGGAAATAAAAGAAGTGGACAGTGTAGCTAAATTTCTGCAGTTAATGCTAGTGGTCGACACAAGTATTGCCATCAAATTCCATAGTTATATTGTAGAGTGTGTTTGTGAACCCAGAACCATAAGTTTCTATCTATTTTATGGAAGATTCAGATCAGATTCCTTGAAGTGGTCCTCATTTTTTTTCGCTATTATGAATTGGGTTTCTCTTATTTTTACTTGGTTTTTTTTTTATTACTCGCAGAGGAAATAAAAGAAGTGGACAGTGCATTCAAATCTGCAAATTTTTTTGGTTGTGTTTCCATTTTTTTGCTTTATGTTTTCATTTTTGTCTAATGTGCTTTGTTTTCATAAATCTGCTTTCTCAGATGTGTGTAACTGTTTGGACTACCCATTTGTTGACCTCTAAAATAATATTTAAAAAATTTAAAGGTTCTATTTTATGAGAGAACCAGGGACTTCTCCTTACTTTAGGAAGAAATTGGATCCCAGATGAGCTCACGACTCACCTTCGTCTCTTCATACAAAAAAACAAAGGGGGCTTTGCTTGCTTCAATTACCATTCAGAGCCATCCAAGATCATTTCCTATTTTACATCAATGAAGCGAAAAAAAAGTTCTTCTGCTTTCCTCATGCATATGAAGAATGGAGCGATTATATGTAATTTAAAAAACAGGGCACCCTAGCAGTATCTATCTGGCCTTCAAAATGTAATGAACAAGGATCTTTGTGCTGAGTAAGGCATTCATATCACATTGAAAGAAATTGGAATTGTACAAGCTTAAATTTAGGACCATACTGATATGGGTTTCGGCTAATTGAACCCAGAACCATAAATCTTCTTTTTGTTTTCACAACCAAACAAAGTGAATTTTTGTTTCATTTTTCTCTAATGTGGACTCGAAATGCGGATTATTTTGGGTTCTCTCTTAGTTTACTTGCAAGTTTGATCGATCTAATGTTACAATCCTTGATTGGGTTGTGCACTTTAGCTTTCCCTAAAATCAAAATTCTAGAGCATTCATGTTAATCTTTTGTGATGAAAAAAAAAACCCAATGTAAATAGCTAAATTTCTGCAGTTAATGCTGGTGGTTGACACAGGTATTGCCATCAAGTTCTGATTCTAGATGGTTTATAGCATCAAATTCATAGTTATATTGTACAGTGTGTTTGTGGATATTTTTCTCACTGACATGCATTTGAATAAAGTTTATTGGCAGTCCTACAGACAATACAAAGTTCATAAAGAAGAAATAAGATTTTCTTAACAATGTGAACTTGAACCATTTAATGCTTACTGATTTTAAACTTGGTCAGCTACGTATGTATTAACTTAAATTACTGGAGTAAGACTTATATAGCAACAATTGAGTAAGACTTAAGAGATTTTGTTTTAATAATTTTGTTTTAATAATTTTGCTTAAGAGAGAATGACATGAAATTATTCAAACAAAACAACATTTTCTGGTCCAAAATCTTGAATTATTTAATAATTCTTTGGCTATTTATTTCTGTTTAAAAAAATTTAAAAATGCATAACTTAAGTTCTACAAATCTATTTTTAACAAAATTAATATAGGTAGATTTGTCTTTCTGTTATCTTTCAAATAATAAGATCAATATTGAATATGAAATTTAAAAATAAATAAATAAGAGATTGATTTTTTGATTAATTAAAATAACAAAACAACAATTTTTTTTTTTTTTTGTAAAGAAAGTAAACACTCCAATATGTTTGTTCCTGTTAGCCGGTGTGTTACTTCCACCAAGTCATACAATCAATTGAGAACACACTGTATAGCCAGTTTTCTTTCTAACTATATATGCCTTCCAAAGGCACCTCAATCGATTGTATTCTTTTCATTTTGCATTATAAATTTGGGATTGTTTGTTCCATTTTTTTTTTTTTTGGAAATGTTCCATTTTTTTTTTCAATGTGTTGGGTTAGTTTTACTTGAGAGTTAGTATAAATTGCTAATTAAACAAAAAAAAAATTTTGGGTAGCATATATTTATGTTTGGACTTTCTAAATAATAATGATAAATTTAAATTTAATTTCAACACTATAAAATTGAAGTCAGTTGGGGAAGAGAAGAGTTCAAATTTGGACAATTATTGTGTTCCCATTTTAGTACTCTTCATGTTGCTAGGGTTGATTTTAATTTTATCATTTTAATGTGATTGTTAAAATACATCATCGAACAACCATAATTATATAACCAAACATTTCAGGTTGAAGTACAATAGTTATGGACAATATCACTATTTTTGGTCAAGTAAGTGTTCTTTTATTTTTCTTTCTTTTTTTTATTTTTTTTTCTCCCTCCATAGAAATTTAAATACCTCTCTTATAATGTAAGGCCTATTTATTTATTTATTTTAAACTTATCATAGCTAATTTTCTTCTAATAAATGTTTTTTCCCTCATACTTTAGAGGTGGATGAAGACTTACGCCGAACGGTAACATCAAGAAATAAATGATTTTTTTTTTTATTTATGTGCACAAAATTTTATTTATCACTCTAAAGTTTTTGTATATATAGATTCAATTTCTTCAAGAAAGAAATGTTAATGTTGTTGTTCGCGATGAGCGTGACCTTAATACTATTCGCATTCGTGACTTAAGCCTACAAGTAATTTATATTCGCATGCATTTCCTTATTATTTTAAAAATATATTTGAATTATATATTCTACTTATTTTTTATGGGGAAAAGGAAAGGAAAAACGCAAAGCAATATCAAAAGAGATAGAAAAAGCTATCCCTTCTGGCAAAGGAAAGGAACTTGCAAATCCCGTAGTATGGTTTCTTAACATTTTAAAAAAATTTGTTTTTAGAATTGCATAGTGTTATATACTCTTTTTTATGTATATTTTTATGAGTTATTGTTTTTTAAATATTTATTCAATTGTTTTGACTGATTGTAAAATATTTTTCTAAACCATGTTAAAGTAAGCATTTGTATAACATGCAAATGCATTTTTCTGAATATTAATTTGAACGCATGTTGCAATATTAATAATTTATGTTAATTGATACCAATATTAATAATTTATGTTAATTGATTTTCATGCATCTAATTATATAATATTCTCATTTTAGGCACACAATGAAAATGTGTTATCAAAAGCTGCATTGGCTCAATGTGCACGGCGAGAACGTGAAAGAAATCAAAACTCATGTTCTTCATACCAATTAGGACAACGCATGCGACGAGAACGAGAGAGATCAAATGAATGTATTAACCCAAGACAACATTCTGTAACATCCAATTGGTAAACAACTCAGTTTAATTCTTGAAATATATACTCTTACTATTACCACTTTATTATACAGATTTAAATTTATTCACAATCCATTTTTGTAGGCCTGCTCCTACAACCCCATCTAGAAATGTTGGTGTGGTCATCCATGATGAGCATGACCTTAATGTTATTCGTATTCGTGCGGTAAGTACAAAATCAAGTAAAACACTGTATGTATTTTTATTTATATAAGATTTTTTAAAATCTTTTCAATATTTTATTTATATTTGTTAGGCAAAAGAAAAAGAAAAGGTCAACCCAATGTCTAAGGGAAAAGAAAAGGTGACTCCTTCTGGTAAGAGAATGACAAATGCATGTCAAGTGGTATATATTCCTTTTAAAAAATATGAAGCAAAACTATGATTGTAATATATTTTCCTATAATTTGCTATTATTATATGTGTTTTCCAAATTTATTTATTTTTATTTAGCATAGATACATGTGCATTTATAATGTAACATGTGAAAAGAATATGAAAAAAAAAAAAAGAAAAAAAAAAAAAAACGAAGAAATAAAGACAAACTATGTAATGAAAGAATAAACTAAATAAGATAGATATTTATTTCTTCTTAATTTTTTTTTATTATAAAAAAAATGCATAAAGAAAGAAATAAATATAGATAACACTATTAACGGTATAAAACAAATAAAATATAAGACAAAATTAAGAGAAACAAAATAAACAAGAAAATATTTCATGTTAAGTACAAAATATTTACATATTTTGCACCAATGACAAAATATTTTCATTTTAGGCACAAAATGATAATGTAATATCAAAAGCTTCTTTGGCCCAACGTGCATGACGAGAGCGAGAACAAGAGGGATCAGAAGAATGTATTCAACCAATACACCCTTCTTTAGCACCAAATTGTCGCAATCGCGCTTGCCTGGAATGGGAAACAATAACTGAAGATTCTCACTCTGTAGAAAAATGAACAATGGTTGCCCATCATTTTACATGTTCGTTTTCTATGCCAAGCACATCTTTACCTTCACAAAGGAATCGGTAAACTACTATGTCTAATCTTGAAATACATATTCTTACCATTTTGTTTTATATAATTTTATTTATACACAAATATTCGTAGGTCTACTTCTATAAATCAATTTCTTCAAGAAGATCTATGTACTGATGATAAATTAGAAGATATGCCTATGAGTACATCAATTGATGCCCGAGCACACAACAATTCTTGCCGCCATTATCTTGGCAAGATGGACGTATTATGTCCTTATTGTTCAGGCTTACATTGGATGGATGAAAAATTGACCAAATCATCTATAAAGCGTCCCTTATTCGGAACTTGCTGTTTGGAAGGGAAGATTAGGCTACCTTTACTTATTACACCTCCTCCATCACTTCAAGTGTTGTATGATGGGAATAATGACCAATCAAAATCCTTTCGAAGTTATACTCGATTGTACAATGCAGCCAATGCTTTTACAAGTCCTGGTGCTACATTGGATCCTAGAGTACTCAGTGGAAGGGGTCCTACATCATTCACAATTCATGGGGAATTACGACATCGAATAGGATCACTACAACCACAACCAGGGCAGGATGCGAGTTATGCTCAACTGTATATCTATGACCCTGATTCAGCGTTAGAAATTCGTAATTGTAAAAATCCTAACTTGAGAAGGGATGTGCTCAAAACTATTCAGGATAGTTTGTTGCAAGTCAATGCATTTGTAGCTACATTTCACCAGGCTCATGCCATTTTACATCAATTAGACGCGGCAGGAAACAATCTACCTGCTCATCTTTATTACAATTCAACAACTGATCGACGTCAGTATAACTTACCAACTGCAGATGAGATTGCGATTGTAATACCAGGTGATGGAACAGAGCTAAGTGGAATGAGAGATATTATCTTACATTTCCAAGGAAATAATGAGTTGATGCAAATTAATGAATGTCACCCAGCATACTTACCATTACATTATGTTCTATTATTTCCTTATGGTGAGCTTGGATGGGAACCTGAGTTGAAATTATGGAATGTTCAATATGATCGACCTTCAACTGATCGACTTACTCAAATGGATTTTTATAGTTATCGTTTGTTTGAATGACCCACAGAGTATTCAACTATTTTGAGAAGTGGGAAACTATTTCAAGAGTTTTTGGTAGATGCTTGGGCCACAACTGAGCAAAATCGATTGACATACTACAAGCTTAATCAAGGGAAACTTCGAGTTGAGCTTTACCAAGAGTTGTCAGATATTGACCCAGATTATGTGCGACCTGGTCAAATTGGTCAAAGGTTTGTTTTGCCATCTTCATTTATTGGTAGTCCTAGACATATGTTTGAAATCTTTCAAGATTCAATGGCTATCACACGATACAACCAACACCCAGATATTTTTCTTACCATGACTGCAAACCCTAATTGGCCAGAAATTACTTCAGCATTATTATCACATCAAAAACCTATTGATCGTCCTGATTTAATTGCCTGTGTTTTTGAGTTGAAGAGAAAATGTTTGATGAAGGAGATAGAAGCAAATAAAGTATTTGGAAATAAAGTTGCACATGTTTTTACAATTGAATTTCAAAAACGAGGCCTCCCCCATATGCATGCACTTTTATTTCTTAAGGGTCTAGACAAAATTCGAACATGTGCTCAAGTAGACAAATTGGTGCATGCGCAATTTCCGCACCCAAAATATGATCCTATGCTTTTTGAAACTGTCAAATGTTGTATGGTACATGGACCATGTGGTGCTCGAAATCCTCATGCATCATGTATGGAAAATGGTAGATCTGATGAAGAGATATCCTCGAGCTTTCACGAAACAACAACTATGGATCAAGATGGATACCCCATCTATCGCAATCGCAATAATGGCCAAGTATATCTTGTGAGGGGCAAGAAGTTGATAACAGGATGTCGTACCATACAATGCATATCTTTCTAAACTTTTCAACTGTCATATAAATGTGGAAGTATCTTGTAGAATAAGATGTGTCAAGTATATACATAAGTACATTTACAAAGGTTATGATCATTACGATGGTGTTGGGATCGATACATGAGATTCAACAATATCTCGATGCAAGGTATATTGGACCTCCTGAAGCTGCTTGGCGAATATTTGGTCATCCTTTGCATGCAGAGATACCAACAGTTGTACGATTGGCACTTCATTTACCTGGAATGCATCGCGTTGTTTTTAACCCAGAAGAGTCATTAGAAACGATTCAATCTAGAGCTGGTCAACAAATGTCAACTCTTACTGGCTTCTTTGCATATTGTGCTGCCAGTGAAGATGAATGTCCATTCACTTATCAAGAATTTCCACAGCATTTTGTATGGCTCAAGTCAGAAAAGAGATGGAAATCAAGAGAAAGAGGATATGCAATTGGTAGAATGTACTTTGCCAGTCCTAATTGTGGTGAAAGATTTTATCTGCGTTTATTACTAACTGTTGTCAAAGGACCAAAGTCATTTCGGTCTTTACGCACGGTCGATAATGTTGTGCATGATACATTTAAATTAGCATGTGTTGCAAGGGGGCTTTTAGAAGATGATGAAGAATGGATACAATGCTTGAAAGAGGCTGCAGTTATGAAAACTGGATACCAATTGAGGAGATTGTTTAGTGTTATTCTCACCCAGTGCTCTCCACTAAATCCATGTGCATTATGGAATCAATTCTCAACGCATATATGTGATGATCTTGCACATAAGATTCATACATTGTTTGCCATTTCTAACCCAACTGAGGTTCAAATTGAAGATTATGGTCTCCATCTTTTGAATCAAATGCTTCATGAATCAGGCAAATGTTTAATTGACTTCCCACCCATGCCACAACCTACTGCAAATTGGAGTGTAGTAGTTGGTAATCGATTGATATTCGAACATCAACAACTGCAGAATGAGGCACAACAGGCAGATCTGGAAATTACTATTGATTGTCTCAACAATGGACAACGGAATGCTTATAAGACAATCACTTCTTCAATTTTTCAAAATAAAGGAACTGTTTTCTTTCTTAATGGGGTTGCTGGAACAGGGAAAACATTTCTGTACAATACGATTGCATTACAATGTCGTAGCCTTGGGCATATTATTGTTACTGTGGCTTCATCTGGAATTGCATCATTGTTATTGGTAGGAGGTCGCACAGTACATTCAACATTTTCCATTCCGTTAGATGTCTTGGAAAATTCACTTTGTGGGTTTACCAAATAATCATTACAAGTTGAGTTGTTTAGAGAAACAAAACTCATAATTTGGGATGAAGTTCCTATGCAACATAGACATTGTGTTGATGTGGTTGATCGTACATTGAGGGATATTCGTGATAGTGAAAAGCCATTTGGGGGTATTACTGTTGTTCTTGGTGGAGACTTTCGACAAATCTTACCAGTTATACCCAAAGGAATTCGTGAGCAAATTGTGAATGCTTCATTAAGACACTCTATTCTATGGAAACATATACATATCTTAACTTTGGATTTGAATATGCGCTTGAATCATGGAGACCGTGAAAGTGCTATTTTTGCAAATTTCTTGATGGAGGTAACACTACTTTAACCTTTTTCTTTATTATATAGATTATTTTAAATTAATAAATTGTTTTTACACTCATATTTTTTTAATTGATTTCACTTTTTTTAGATTGGGACTAATCCTCAGGAAATCATCAACCTTCCATCAACAATACACAAATGTCAAGATTTGAATGAATTGCTCTCTACAGTTTACCCACAGTTGAATATGATAGAGACGTCGACTCCAACATTTTTAACTGAACACACCATTCTATCTGCGCGTAACGATGATGTCAATGACATTAATACTACTGCGTTGAATATCTTTCCAGGGAGATTATATACTTATTTTGCAGTAGATAAAGTGTCTGAAGATAATGAAATTGATCCTACCATTACAAATAGATATCCTAATGAATATTTAAATTCATTGGATCCTCCCGGGCTACCAACTTTTAAGTTAGAGTTGAAAGTGGGTTGTCCTATAATATTGTTAAGAAATATTGCACCGAAAGATGGACTATGTAATGGTACAAGATTGATGGTTACTAGGTGCGACACTCGCATAATTGAAGCTCAAATTTTAACTGGAGAAAAGTGTGGCAATTTGACATTCATACCAAGGATATCTTTGACACCATCTTCTTCAGAAATGCCTTTCCAAATGACAAGACGTCAATTTCCAGTCCGATTAGCATATGCCTTGACCATTAATAAATCTCAAGGACAATCTGTGAAATTTGTTGGGGTTAATTTGCGCATACCAGTGTTTAGCCATGGCCAATTATATGTGGCATTGTCCAGATGTACATCCTTTGATCGTATAAGTATTCTCCTCCCTAAAGATAGTTTGGATTCTACTACAAATATTGTTTATCCTGAAGTGTTGTTGTAGTGTTCCATGTTCATTAAATCATGTTTTATCAAAAGGTAACCATGTAGATTTATTTCTATTGGATATATAGATTTTTTTTTATAAAATTTCAATCTAATAATAATTGGAAATATGGATTTTTTAAGGATTGGATCGAAAAATTTATGGAGCTTAAAAGGAGAAATACAACTAGCTTGCTTCGATGGGGATGTAATAAGGTAATTTCAATCTCAAAGTATTTTGATATGTATATTTCCAACAAATATACCAATCTATTTTTTTTTTTTTTGTTTCCACAAATTACCAGATTGTTGTGCATGTTCCTCACTGGGGATGCATACAAGTTGATACAAAGACTTTTTCGAAAGTAATGAGAAGGAAGTTTGGGCAAATACATGTTTGAAGACACATTATTGACACATCTTCTGTGAAGCATACATATTCTGGAAAGTTTCGACCCACTTTTTTTTTAATAGAGTTTTAACTCACTCTTTTGGCATATGACAATATAATGTTTGTTTTTCTTATGTAGTTAGAATTTGATTGGCAGTAGTAACACTAACTGATGTGCATTTTAATTTTAATTTCTTTTAAATTGCAAAGTATTGGCTGGTGTGCATTATTTGATATTTAATTTTTTTTATATTTGATTTGTTTGAAATTGTAAAGTGTAGTCTATTAAATAGATTTTTATAATTGCATTTTAATCTTAAATTTCAATAGTGTTGCGATTACAATTATATTATAATCTTAACATTATTTACACCGTGTCTTCAGGCACGGGTATACGCTAGTATTTAATAAAGAAGAAACAAAGTCAACAACAAGATCACTAAAAAATTAATAAAAAAATCTCATTTTTGTATAATATTTGACAGGAATTATGTAATTAAGACGGAGATGAAACATAGAATAATCAATGATGACATTTGAATGTACCGTATAACCTGTATAAAAAATAAAAAATAAAAAATAAAAAGTGGAAAACATGGTTACGTCCTTCCGTCTTTTGTTTTTCAAAGGAATTTGAAATAAATTTTCTAAACTTAGAGATTAGTGAGAAGTTTCCTCTATTTGGTTTGATTTTAAAAATTTTTGTTTTGAATATTTTGGTTTTAGTTATGAAAAATTGTAAAAAAGTTCAATCTAAGAAATATATAAGGCATTTGATTTAGTGAATATTTTTTTGTTAGTGAAAGATCTGTAAAATTGTTGGTGAGAGGTTTGTGAAATAGTTTGTTGAGAAATCCTTTTGTTAGTTTTAGATGACATTTTACGGCTTAATTTATCTGTTGAATTTTTTTGACTATCTATTCAAATTTATATCTATCTATTCAAATTTTTTGACTATCTATTCAATTTGTTTCCCTTATCTATTTAAATTTTATCTGTCTAATTTTTTATCTATACAAATTTTTTTATTTGTTAAAATAACAATTCAATTTCCTATCTATTGAAATTTACTAACATATTTTCCTTATATGTTTAATTTTTACTCCGCAAATCCACTTTCTCTCCCCTCTCATTTCCCTTATTTGTTCTTAGGTATAATTATTTAGTAATTATGGAATATAGACACATGGCACTCCATAGCATTGTGATTGGTGGAGAAGATGAGTAAGTGTGGTATTGTGTTGGGTTATTGAGGGACATGAGGGAGTGTAATGAATGATAATTTATTAGAGAGTATAGACACGTAGTATTACGAGAATATTTTATAATTTTTCATTCTTTTGGTAGATTTTTTTGGACATTTTATTTAAATTATTGTGTTTTTTTTTTTTCAAACGTAAGTTTTCTCTTTTATTTTCTTCTTTTGTTTACAATTTGTGATCTTTGTTTCTCGTGTATTTGTTAAGATTTTTTTCTATCATTTTGAGAATTTATTTTTATTAATTATGCATTGTATTTGATTTTTATTATTATAATTCATTGAGTTTCATTGCACCATATCATTAATGAAAAAAAAAAATCATTTTTTATTAAATAAAATATTTTTCAAAGTGTGAGACAAATAGAAAATGATGAATCTTATGCACATGCTTTTATTTAATAAAATTTGCTAATTTTTAAAATAGTTTTAAACAAATAAATTAACTTTTTTTTATAAAATTGTTATATATATATATTATAAGGAAAATGGAGTTTTTAGTGATAAACCTTGTAAGAGTTTCAATATCTCATATTAATTTTCTTGATTTTCTTAATTTTAAACAATTAAGAAAATCTCCATTGATTAGCTTTTATTTGATAATTCCATATCAGGAGAAGAAGGCAAAAAAATGAGTTGTTTTACTCATACAAAGTGAATCTTACACTTCTATCTCATTTAATATTGTAATGTTGTGCATGTTTCAATTCAATATAGTTTAAATTTTAAAAGTTTAATTAATTAATTTTTGTGTAACTTGGTTGGTATTTTGACCTAGCTGATTGGGCTAAATCACTTTTGATTTGATTGATTTGTTGATTTAATCGCGATTTTAGCGGATTAAATCATTTTTGATTTGATTGATTTGTTAGTTTAATCTTGATTTTAACGGTTTTATTAAAATATATTGATTAGATTTGTTTGATTCGAAATAAACTAAAGATTGATCTGATTAAATATTGAAAGACCAAGATTGCTTGATTAGAAATAAACTTGCCGTCAAAATAATTGTTAACTTTTATTTTATAATCTCACATCGGAAAAAGAAGAAAAAAGTGAGTTGTTTCACTTATATAAAGTGAATCTTAATAGTGTAGTATTATGTATACTTCAATTCAACGCAGTTTAAATTTTAAAATTAAAATAAAATTTAAAAGTTTTAATTAATTAATTCTTGTATAATTTTGTTAGTCATTTGATCTAAGTGATTAGATTGAACTATTTTGGATTTGACCAAATTTGCCAGTTTAATCGGGATTTCTCATACTGATTTTATTAATTTTAAACAATTAAAAAAAATTTCATTGGCTAACTTTCATTTAACCATATAAAAATAAAACTCTAATTAATTTATGATTTATTTTATAATCTCATATCGGGAGAAGAAGAAAAAGCAAAATTTGTTTCACTTATATAAAGTAAATTTTATACTCCCTTTAATATTGTGATGGTGTGCATAATTCAGTTCAAGATAGTTTAAATTATAAAAACTCTGATTAGTCTATGATATAATTTATTTTAGAGTTAATTACCTAACATTTTTATTTACAAATGTTATAATAGCTCAGGTCTTATCTAAAATTTTTTGAACTGATAAGTCCTATTTAATAAAATTAAGAATATTATCATTTTTTTTCTTCTAATTTTTAAAACTAACAGCGTTATCAATTTTGCATAATAATGTTCTAAATAATTGTTTCACTAATTGATATAAAAAATAAATAAAAAAATAGAGCATGAGAGTAAACATTTTTGCCTTTCTACTTATTCATTTGATTCAACTATCCAATAAAACCGTTAATATTATCAGTTTTTTCCAATTTTAAAATTGAGAACATTATTAATTTTTTTATTTTTTATTTTTTATTATTTAGTTTTGCACATCAATGTTCCATCATCATACTCTTTTATAGATACAAAATTTTACTTTTGCACAAAAAAATAATTCAGTGTTTTCAATTTTTTGAAAAAAAAAAACATTTTTTTTTGCACATAATTTTTAAATTTTTTTTTAGTTTGAAAGTTGATATTTTAAAGTTTTGAAAATCAAAATAAATGTCAAATCATCATGTTCCTTTCATAAATGATGAACAATAATTGCTTGAAGGGTAATTTCAACTATTAAAAATTCAATGGGACTTGAAGGTTCAAAAAATCTTAATTAGGACTTAATGGAGTATAAGTCCATAAATTATGGCTTGTGTGCAAATGCCCATTTATTTTATAATCTCATATCTGGAGAATAAAGAAAAAAGTGAGTTGTTTCACTTATATAAAATGAATCTTATACTCCCATTTAATATTGTAGTATTGTGCATGTTTCAGTTCAAGACAGTTTAAATTTAAAAATTTTAATTAATTAATTTTTGTGTAAGTTGGTTAATCTTTTGACCTAGTTGATTTAGCTGAATCATTTTTTGTCTGACTGATTCACTAGTTTAACTGCGATTTTAACGGTTTTATCAAAATATATTAGTTGGATTTGTTTGATTCGAAATAAATTAAAGATTGATTTGATTAAAGATTGAACGACTGATTGCTTGATTAAAAATAAACTTTCGCCCAAACAATTGTTAACTTTTATTTTACAATCTTACATCGAGAAAATAAGGAAAAAGTAAGTTGTTTCACTTATATAAAATGAACCTTATGTTTCTATTTAATATTGTAGTGTTGTGTATGTTTCAGTTCAAGGCAATTCAAATTTAAAATTAAAATAACATTTAAAAGTTTTAATTAATTAATTTTTATATAAGTTGGTTGGTTTTTTTACCTAACCGATTAAGCTGAATTGTTTTTTGTTTAATTGATTCGTTGGTTTAATCGCGATCTTAGCAATTTTATCAAAATATATTGATTAGATTTGTTTGATTCGAAATAAACTAGAAATTGATCTAATTAAAGATTAAATGACTGATATTGTTATATTCGAAATAAACTTTCCGCCCGAACAATTGTTAATTTTTATTTTATACAATCCTATATCAGAAAAAGAAAGAAAAAGTGATTTGTTTCAATTATATAAAGTAAACATATGTTCTCATTGTAGTGTTGTACATGTTTTCAGTTGAAAACAATTTAAATTTTAAAATAAAATAAAATTTAAAAAATTTTAATTAATTCTTTTTTTGTGTAAGTTGTTTAGTCTTTTGACCGATTTGAATGATTTTATCAATATATATTGTTGTATTTTTAGAAGGTATGTTTAAGTTTTATGACAAATTTTAATATAGAATAAACTAAAATTAAAAAATTTATAAAATAAAATTTATTTTTATTTTATCATATATATATATATTAATTTATTCTATTTTTCTTTTCATCTTTCCAATTAAATTATGACAACTTGCAATGTATATTTTAATAAAATGGTTAAAATTTAATTCATTCTAAATTATTTTGTCTATACTTTCTTAATAAATTTTATGTTATTATTTAATTTTAAAATCATTTTTAATTATTTATTTAATTCGTGCATCTCACAGGTTCATATTTTAATATGAAGGGTAAACTTAAAATAAAACATACAAATCATAAAGAATTAAACTTTTTGGAAACAAAATATCACAACAAAGATTTAGTTATCTACATTTAAATTTAATAGGATTCACTTAAAATTTTGAGAGCAAAATAAGGCTTACTAATATTTTTTTTCGTTTTATTATTGACAAACTGTCATTTAGTTAAAATGAGAGGGACTTATGGACAGTCCTTTGGACTGGACTACAAGTCTTGCTAAACCATAATTTCCAACTCACATTTATTCTGGCAACAAACTCACTTTTCTAACTATCCTTGAAAACTTAATAAGTTTGATTTTCAAGATTAATATATCCATAAAAACTTCACATAGAAATTATTAGGTAATTACTCCAATCGCTAGTGCGTCTGATGCATCCTTTTGGTTACATAACTGGACATGGGCTAGGTAGTATAAGAGCATCTCCAACAGTAATAGACATTTTACCTATCTAAATATTATTATAAAGTATATATATGTTATTTTACCTATCAACTGTTTTATATTTTTACTCCAATCATACTCTTTATTTTAGCTATTCATCCAAACATTATTAACTTTATAAAATGTCATATTAGCAACAAAGATAAAGGGAAATGATCATAATGATTAAGTACATTTTGCCTAGGCTTGAAGGCTAGTTACATGTAGATAGTGAATGTGAGTTAAGCTAAATGCCTAATCATATGCCTAGTACATTAGAGTTGAAAAAGGTGAGTCATACTAGACATTTTAACTAACAAGTATTATATACCTAATGAGTTGGAAATGCTCTTAGACATGCTTTTGCTGGACCCCTCCATTGGGACAAAAAAACAATTTTTGTTAGAGACTGTTGGGTTAACTCTGGCCGGGAGTTCTCTAGACTCTCCTTTACATTTCCTTCATATATTTCGAACCATATTTGTAGTATCACCCTTCTTCGGTTCACTTCGGGTAGGAACCTACCTGTTTGGGGTTCATCAGCTGATGGAGAATTCAATAGTAAATCTGCTTACCTCCTTACTAAAGTGTTCAATTCATCCCCTCTTTTTTCCATTCCATTTAATCTGAGCAAATCGTCTTTTCATCGCCGGCGATTTTTCCGGCTCGTTACCTCTTCGCTTCAAGAGGTAGGGTTTATTTCTTTAACTCAATATGAGTTCAATAATGTATTTATGGCGTATTTTGTTATGTAGATTTTGTTGTTGTTGGGTTGATTTTGAAATTATGATTTGTAGGTTGAGGGTTTGTCCAAATTAAGGGTTGTTTGGTCATGATTTTGCTATTAAATCTATTTTCGGTATACAAAATTACATATGGATTTCTAAAAGTGGAGAAGCTCCAATTTGTAGAAAAACCATAAATGATGTTAATTTTGGAAATTGGTTAGAGTTTTGGAAAATGGATTTGGCTGGAAAAGTGTTATGAGATTTTGGAAATACCGAGTATTGAATACTCTTTTGGGAATGTTCTGGAAATGTGATTTTAAAATTACTGGATTGTATATCCGTATTGTTATATTTTAATTACTACATTAGAGATAACTGTTTTGGCTATCGGTGAAGAATAGTATTGTCGTTTATCAGAAATTACATGTGGATTAAGAAAACTGAAATGTTTATAAAATCATACATATCATGGTGCACGTCATGGGTTTTGGTTTGTTTTTCAAAAATTTTTGGGAAAAATTTTTTACAAACAAATTTTCAAGAGTAATCAAACTAAATAAATTTTTTCAAAAAAAATTTCTAGATTTTGTTTGGTTACTTACTTTCCAAAATCACACACTCTCTCATACACATCAAATCAATCACTTTTTTTAAAATTCTCTCCCAAAATAATTTTTCAAAACCATTTCTGAAAAAAGGTAAACCAAACAAGTTTTCATACTTTTTATCTCAAAAACTACTCTACAAACACAAACCAAACACATCCATTTTGGATCACATGTATTGTGCTACTAAAAAAGGGTAAATAAAGTAGTAAAGCTATAAAGGGGTATTAAAGCAGAACTAAGTTAACTTGTGTGTCCACAGTAAAAGACCTAAAACCCGCGTGGTAGGTGCTGATTCCATTCGGATAATCCCGGTAAAATAGCATAGTGCCTTGTATAGCGCACTATTACGAACACTAGCCTTGGAGATTTACCCATTTATTTATTGTCATTTTGGTTTTGAAAATGATGTTTTGAAAACAGTTTTTAGCAATATATTTGTTGTTATTTAGCGATGTATTTACGTTTGATTTAGCAATGTATTTGCTAATTGGCATTGTGATATACCGAACTTGTTTTGGAAAAAGGTTTGAACAGATAGATGTTTTAATTTTTGAAAAAATCATTTTGAATGAACGAAAAGGATTTTGGTGATCGGGAAAAAAGGATTTGTGTTCTAAGAATCAGATGGATCTTGAAAATGCATCTGGGCATATTGTATATATGTACTGCATCATGATTATTTATGCTAGTAAAGCATATTTAGTTTTTAAAATATTTTCTATTGAGCTTTATGCTCACTTTACATGGCTGAAAATATTTTTTAGGTATATGGTTTATACGGATGTGGACTGAGGCATTGAAGTTGTGGTCGAAACCGTATATGATGGTTCCTTTATTTGTAGGCTATGGGCCATTTTTTTTTTTTATTTATTTGGCCATGTGCCATTCTTGTAAGGGTTACACCCTTTGTATATGATGTAAGCCTACGGTCATTTCATTATAATAAATAACATCATTACATGTTTAATATAGAGAACATTCATCCCGCTTAGAGGTTATATATAGAATGTATATGGAATTGGATAAACACATGTATTGTGTGACTATATTGTATACATCTGCATGAGAATTGTTATCTTTCTCTATATTATTATCGTCTTTTCTTCATCGTTAGGTGGTTTGATCACGTGGGCCGGACTCTATAAATCTGGGACGCGACAAAAAAAAAAAAAATAGTTTGGTGGGAAAATCTTTATGAAAATGATACACAAATAATTTCCTTACACTTTTTTTTTTCTTTTTGCAATTTTGGTACATAATATTTACCATTGATGCAATAAAAAGAAATTGTAAAATTCAAAGTCTTTCTAGCCGTCAAACTTGAGTATTATATTAAAAAAATAAATTTATGATGTCACTTGCAAAAAAAAAAATAATAATTTAGACAAAAATTACAAATGTATAAAGCATTTTACTCATACCTAAAATAATATAAAATTCTATAATATATATCTATAAAGAGAGAGAGAGAGAGAGAGAGAGAGAGAGAGAGAGCAACGTGGGTTAATTGCAAGAGACCAAGATCATTGTGTCCAAGCTCAAAAAGTAATAATAATTTAATATTCATGTTGGTAGCCAAATCTTTAGACTTGAATACAAATGACCCTATTTGCTTTTGTCAATAGTTTTGCAAATATTTACAATCAATTGAAACATAGCTGTTTGTATAGGAGGAGAGAGATGTGAAATTGGATAATATAAATTATCTTTATATATTCAAATTTAAATTTAAATCATCTTTATTTTGAATTTTCGTGATAGATATAGATTATCTTTATATAGATTTTCAATTCAAATACTTTTAATTTTCCAATAACTTATTTTCTTTCTTGTTGATAAGTTTATATTTGGATAACTATTATTCTAAAAGCATATTATTATTAAATTATTAAAGAAAATATTTTTTATTTTAAATGGAATTGAGGAAAGATGAGTGATGAGTTGAAAATTTGACTTAGAAATAAATGTCTCATAATTTTTTAAAATTTTGGATTTTATAAGAAATTAGAAATGAAAATTTCAAGGCTTATAGATTTTCAATTCAAATACTTTGAATTTTTGGAGAAAACCTAGCTTAGAAATAAGGGGTACTTACCGATTAGTCTTATTAACTAGACTTATTTACCTACAGGTCCTAACTAATAAATTTAACACTATAAAAATAAGAGAGTGATAAATTTATCACTAAAAATTTATTCATAAAAACAAAGAGACTGATAAATTTATCACTACAAATTTATTCATAAAAATAAAAGACTGATAAATTTATCTTTATTACTTAATAAATTTATCAATAGGACTTAATGAGTAATAAGTCTCCAAAGTAGGACCTATTGGATAATAAGCCTCCAAAGTAGGACCTATTAGTAGTTTATCCTAGAAATAAGTGCCATGCATTTTTTTATTTTTTTATTTAAAATTATTTTTAAAAAAAAAATTCAGAATGGAGATTTGGAGGCCTATAGATTATCAATTTAAATATTATTGAATTTTTGGATAACTTTTTTTTTCCTCTTGTTAATAAGTTTATGTTTGGATAACTATTATTCTAAAAGCATAATAATAATAATAATATTATTATTATTATTATTATTATTATTATTATTATTATTATTATTATTAAATTCTTAAAGAAATAGTTTTATTATAAATAGAAGTGATGGGAGAGGAATTAGTGGGAAACTTAGCTTAAAAATAAGGGCCACATAATTTTTTTAAATTTTAAATTTTATAAGAAATTAGGAATAAAGATTTAGAGGTCTAATAGCAAACCAACTATATTTGTTTATATACATAGTATAGATTACTTCAGACACCAAGAAGTTGGATTCATTGTCCACTAACCTTTCTCTCTCCCCTATGTTATATGTATTAGATTGCTATGAATCATGGATTGATTTCAACATGAAATTGTGTTGTTATATGGCTAAGTTCTTGATGCTTTCTTTGTACCTTTTTTTTAAAAGAAATACATTATAAAAGCATGTATGTCAGTTCATGATTGTAGTATTTATTAACATCTTAGTTCTTAATTGAACGGTATATCCTGAAGACATTATTTCATGTTAGAAATTAGGTAAAAATTATTTTGAAATTGACAAAATAGCCGAAAAAGTTCTGAAATCAATAAAAAAAAGTTCTGAACATAGTGAATTTTGTCTTAAGTTATTTATTTATTTATTTATTTATTTACACTTGCTAACAAGCTAGACCCTCACTAGAATAGCATTGAAAAAGTTCTGAAATCCTTGTAAAAAGTTATGAACTTAGTGAATTTTGTCTTTATTTTTTATTTTTTATTTTTTGTTTTTTTTTTTTTTTACACTTGCTAGCAAGCAAGACCCTCACTAGAATCGCATTGAGGAGTCATCAAGTCCACCTGTTTGGGTTATTTATTAGCAATTGTTACTATACATACACACCATATATAGTATGCACCTACAATTTGAACCATAGTAGTTCACAATTTACCAATTTTGGTCATAATAACAAAATCAAATTAATTTAGAACAAAACCTCATAAGTAAGACCACTTCGGTTCATAACTAAAATACCACAAAATCTCATAACTAAAATCAACTCATAACCAAAAATACCACAAAAAATTCATAACCAACTAACACAAAGTTTAATAATTAAGTACAACACAAATTTGACTACTAAGACATTTTGCAACTACACACTAACATGATCAATAGCCATAACTAGAGCTTATGGTATACATCTAAAATTTTCCAGTTTAGAATTCGTGTGTTGAACATAATTTTAGACAAATACAATTTGTTGAAGTCCTTGAAGAGGAAAATCAACTGCCAAATATGGCCTAATTTTGGATGTATCATCCTGAATTAATTGCAAGAAACATTTTAGTGTGCATAAGAGAGCATACATAAGTGCAAAATGTATATTAATTTTGAGGATATTGATGTTGAAGTGATTAGGAAGTGGCAATCATTTTAGAGATCTGTCTAAAGGTTTGGAATTAAATCCTTTAATCAAGAACATAACCATGTTTTGTACACTTTTTTTTTCTTTTTTTTTTTTAACACTTAATTCTATGTTTCGAATGACATCCATCAAGAAACATGACATCCACCAATTTTGGACCTATTAAACAAATGTAGCAATGATAATTCACATAATAAACTACATATGATTTGATAATATGATCGTTGTAAATATATGCTCTCGACATGCCCAACACAACTCTTATTGGCGCTCTTATTAGCTTCTTGTATTTGTTCAAAATATGTGATCAGAGAATGTTGTTTAATTATGAGGTTTATGTTCTTGAAATGGGTCCAAAGAACTCTGCCTAAGACATGATTCCCGATTATAATAATAATAATAATAATAATAATAATAATAATTGTAACATTACTGATAAATTGTAGCCATTCATAAGTATTGTACATCATGCTAAGACTAGTGACTGCAAAAAACAGAGTATATAGACAAACAAATTATTTCAAATGTCAACTTGGTGAACACTTTCTCATATAGTACTTTCTTTTTTTTTTTCTTTCGTTTTTTTTTTGGTGGCTGAGAGGGAGATTTATGAGCTGGAAATAGGCCATGGAAAGGGCCAGGCAAATTGAGGGCCGAGCGTGTGCGAGCCATGATAACCTGGGCTTGCCCGGAGATGGTGTTGCTCAGTTAAGGCCCGAGACCGTGTTAGATCGAGCTACTTGAACTTGTCTATGTAGAAACCGGGCTACTTGAGTTGCTTGACTGAGATGATTGCCTGCCATTCCGGCTTCCACGGTTCGTGCGTTTAGCTCGACAGGAAGGCCTTCAGTTAACTGGCTTGACCTGTCTCGAACTTGGCTTTGCCGGGATGCAACCGAACTTGGACGTTATGGAGCTCCGCGAGTGGAGCACTCGGGCACGCTACGCAGCACGGTTACGAAAGGCCGAGGTGGTACCGCCGGTCTGCCGAGCTCCGCTAATATAGCCTGACAACTTGGTTAGGTGGTGATTGCTGAATTTGTGCTGACGGATGGGAAAGTAGCACCACGTGTCAAGAGACTAATGGGAGCAGATTTGGAGTGCAGAGAGTATATAAGCTTGACTACGCCCCCCATGCTGGGGATAGATCATTTGGTAAGAAACACTTAAACACTCAACTCTCGCCTCTCTCTCTCTCTATCCCTGAGTGTGTGCTAACTTGACCGTCGGAGGGGTTTTCCAGCCACACACCGCCGGGTAGCTCACTGTCGTTGTGTTCGTAGGTCGATCGGACAGGCAAGGAGCTTGGTAGAAACGAGTACGGGCACGCCAGAATATTTGCTCCCCGTACAATTGGCGCTGTCTGTGGAAAGTTTGATAGACAAAACCTTGTCTTCCAAGCTCATCTGATCGCCTCCCATGGCGAACAACGACGAGATACCGTTGTTCGCCATCGACGAAGTAACCCCGGAGTCAGCCAGACGGAGAGACAGACTCCTCACCATTCCTCCCATGGCGGACCTGGAGACTTCCCCAGAAGAACATTCAAGAGACGCGCAGGATAAGCACGGAAGAAGTTTCAGTCATTCTCGGAGCCCAGACGGACACCGGCAGCGGAGAGAATCACACGCCAGACGTCTGGAGCACAAGTTGAGGGACTAAGACGCCGTCATCCGAAGAATGGCGGCAGAGATGGAAGATCTCAAGCGGCATGTCAAAGGGAAGGGTGTTGCTGGAGTGGGAGACCACAGTGAGCGCACCCAACCACGCCGTTCAGGCAGTCAGAACCATAGGCACACTCCCTCCCTTTCGATCACTAGAAGTTACAGGGTTGGAGATTCTGACACGCCTATAGAAAAGTCAAGCGTACAAGATAGTACCTACATTCCCTCCCGTCCGGCGACGATGTCGAGGTATTCTTACTCCGCTCGTTCAGAGGACTTGCGGGTAGTCTTGAAAAAGCAGGCTCGCCGGCGAGAGAACCAAAGGTTACTGGCGTTCTAGCGGCTATCTTATGAGCATCACGCTAGTGAAGAGGTCCTAATGCCACCACCCCGCCCAGCTGAGCCCCTCATTCTAGACACAGATTTGGCGAGGCTGAGCGCCACTCCCTTCTCCCTGGAGATAGAGATCGCACCACTCCCAGCAGGCTTTCACCAGCCCAAATTTACGCTCTACGACGAAAAGACCGATCCATATATGCATGTAAGTCACATCCGACAGGTCATGGCCGGACATAAGCGGAATGACGCTCTTATGTGCCTTATCTTCCCGTCGAGCTTGGGTGAGCTGGGCTTGAAATGGTTTGAGAGGCAACCAGAGGGAAGCATCGAAAGGTGGCAGTAGTTGGCAGAAGCCTTTGTGACGCGTTTCAAAACCAATACCAAAACGCCAAAGGAAGTTGACCACCTTCTCAGTGTCAAGATGGAGCCGAGCGACACACTCAAGGCTTACAACTCCAGATACTGGGAAACATTCAACGAGATCCTAGACTGCTCGATCAACTTGGCAATCACCCAATATAAGAGCAGTCTCCCGGTCGGACATAGGCTGAGGGACTCACTTACCATGAACCAGCCGACATCCATGGGCCAGCTAATGCAGCGTATCAACGAGCACATCCAAGTAGAGGATGACGCAGCAGCTTCCACCGCGAAGACAACTCCGGTGGTAGCAGATAAGAGGTCGGCTGGCAAGGTACATGCGGTCGGACAGGAGACTAACCGTTCAAATGATCACGCCGAGGAATTTGACCGAGGATCAAATCACCGAAACTGGGGAAGGGGTCGGCGGAATGACCGAGATGAATACACCCGCGATGACGTAGCAGATGCACACAGAAGATTGAAAGCCCGAACGGGCATTACCACGGTTTTTAAGATTCCAATCTACCGCATACTTTGTGAAATCTGTGACGAGGATTATGTCTGGTTTCCTGCTAAGTTAGGCGATGCGCAAAAGGGTTTCAATATGCGGTACCGTTGCACATTTCACCGGAAGCACGGGCACTGGACAAAGGACTGTTTGCCTTTGAAACAGCACTTGGAGGAGCTAGTCACAGCCGCACACTTGGACCTTTACATTGATGGGGGTGTTAAGGCCATACACCCTGCCCCGGTTGATCCGCGTGGACCGGATAACTTGGGGGCACCCCCTCAAGGAGTTGTTAATGTGATCCATGGCATTGTGGAACCGGCGCGTGTCTGCGAGCTCCGAGGTATGATCAAGAAGGAAGAACACATGAGGGAGGTTTTGTCGATCCAGCCCGCGATCAAAAAGGGCAAGACCGAGGAGAAAGACGTGATCAGTTTCTCCACAAGGGACCTAGAGCGCATTCAGACGCCGTACAATGATGCCCTAGTAGTTACGCTACGCGTCAAGGAGTTCGATGTCAAGCGTATCTTGATTGACCAGGGAAGCTCGGTTGAGATTATGTACTACGACGCGTTCAAATAACTCAAACTCCGAGATACAGACTTGGCTCCGGCAACTTCGCCATTGGTTGGTTTCAATTTGCAACCGAAGTGGCCTTTGGGAAAAATTATTTTGCCGGTCAAAGCAGGATCCGTGGTCAAACAAGTAGAGTTCTGGGTATTGCAGGTGCCGTCTACGTACAACTTGATCCTCGATAGGGGATGGCTTCACACTATGTAGGCAGTAGCGTGGACCTACCACCAGGTCATGAGATTCCCCTCGGCTATGGAGGAAATTGAGGAAGTTTGGGGTGATCAAGTCATGTTGAAGCAATGCTTCGTGGCAGTGAATGGGAGCCGAGCTGCCAAAGGCTTCGTCCAAATGATTAAAGGACCGGAAGACCGAGGAGTCTTTGAAGATGTGGGCGCCAAGGCTGAGGACAAAGCCGTTGAGGAGTTGGTAGAAGTGTGGATTGACACTGACAGCCCGAACAAGTTCTTCTTGCTCGGCTCAAGCCTTACCGCCCAAGAAAGGACCGAGATGGTGGAATTCTTGATGGTAAATATCGAAGTCTTCGCATGGTCGCCCTACGACATGCTCGACATCGATCTGTGCTTTATTTGTCATCACCTCAATGTTTTTCCCGGTGCAAGGCCGGTCATTTAGAGGATGAGAAGATCGGCGCTGCACCACGTGGAGGTAGTTGCGGAGGAGGTAAAGAATTTGCTTGAAGCACGGGCTATTCAGGAATTGCACTACCCTCGGTGGATTTCGAACACGGTCGTAGTACCCAAGAAGAATGGGAAGTGGCGAGTTTGCGTCGACTACAAGATCATCAACCGAGCTTGCCCTAAATCTCTAATGAGAAAATTGTTTTGACAAATAATTTTGACATCATCTCTAATGAGAGAATTTCTTTGAAAAACAATGTTAATGATTTGACTAAAACACTTGAAAATTTTGTAAAATGTAGAGATAATCTCAACATGCTTCTTGGAAATCAAATATGTTTTTTTGATAAGGCGGGCATTGGATATGACCCTATTAAGAAACAAAAGAATCTTAAAACAATTTTTGAAAATGCACCTCTCATGACACACCCTCATATTACTTGTCATTATTGTAGAAAGAAAAGTCATTCAAAAAGAATATGAACATGGGAATTAAAAAAATTTGGATTGTTAAGGGAACTAACAAAACTAACCAAGAAGGACCCAAGAAATCATCGGTACCAAAATTTAACATTTGATTTCTATTTTATAGGTATGCCTTATGTCCAAAACTAAAAAAAGAAGGTGGTACCTTGATAGTGGATGGTCTAGACACTTGACCAGAGATAAATCTTTCTTCACTACTCTATCACCCAAAGATGGAGGATTTGTCACTTTTGGAGACAATAAGAAAGGAAAAATCATTGGCATTGGGAGCATCGGTATCTCTCCTAACCCTTCCATTGAAAATGTTTTACTTGTTAATGGACTTAAGCATAATCTATTTAGTATTAGCCAATTATGTGATAAGGGTAATTGTGTTATTTTTGATAAATCACATTGTAAAATTGAAAGCACAATTGATCACAAAGTTTTATTTGTTGGTAATCGCCTTGATAATGTTTATGTGTTCCATCTCAATGATCTCTATGCTAGTGATGCTAAATGTTTATATGCTAGTAATGATAGTAGTTGGTTATGGCTTAGAAGACTTGGTCATTCTCACATGGATTTAATTTCAAAACTTTTGAGAAAAGATTTGGTCGTTGGACTTTCGAAAATTAATTTTGAAAAAGATCGACTTTGTGGTGCATGTCAACAAGGAAAATATCGCGACCCAAACCCGCCCCTATGGGTTTAGCATCGTAACCGGCCAATAATCCGAGATTACCGAAGGCCCGCTAATAAGAAACAAGAATTCAGTAGTGGCGGAAGCCAATACAGTAATTAAAAGATGTCCAATGAGCTGTGACAGTCTGTATGCAAAAAGATTTTTCGTACATATATACAGTCTGTACCAAAACAGTATGCACAGTATTTACAATTATCCAGATTAGAGACTTGATCCCTATTAAAACAGTACAGTATAAAAACATTCAGTCTACACAGGTTAGAAACAAAAAGGGGAAAACTAAAAGACCCCAAATAGCCTTGGTTTTAACGGGCTCGGAACCTCGCAGTGAGGCACATAGGTTGGCTTAACAAAACGAGAGTTTGACCCAACGCTCCTAGCTTCGTTCTGGTGCCTGTACACCTACATATATATATATATATATAAGCAGTGAGTTAAAGCCCAGTGAATAACATAATGCGTAAAGAGGTTAAGAATGAATGTCCTTTCAGTATTGAAAACAGTCATTTCAATCAGTATATCAGTTATTCAGTCATAGCAGTCATATGTGGTACATCCAATAGCAAAACAGTACAGTAGGTCTAAACAGACCGAACAGTCAGTTGATGGCCATCATATCAGTAAACAGTAGTGGTTCCAACATGGGAACCGACAGAGATCTCTGTGACAGTAGCAGTACAGTACAGTAACAGTAGGTTGCTAAGGATGCCACAATACAGTTCACAATTAGGACATCATTCATTCAGTAACAGTATCATTTCAGAAAACAGTACAGTTCAATTGTTCAGAAGATAATCATTTTTGAACATATCTTTACAACATTGTTACTCACAGAGTTCTGGGCTACAGATAAACTAGTGCGCGTCCTCGGATGCCAACCCTACACAGTTACAGGATGAACACACACTAAGCTACACAGTTGGGAAAATAATAACTTAATCCCTAATTTGCCTCGGTGTGGTTCTACATTAATATCCTCATTAAGATGCCTTAAACTAGGCCTAAGAATGCCTAGGATGGAATGAGGATGCAAAGATGCACTTTAAAAACATTTTTAGAATTTTCAGAAAAATAGGGTCCCGCTCGAGCGTGCCTTTACCCACTCGAGCGGACATGCTGACTAGAGAGCTCCGCTCGAGCGTGACTTCCCCGCTCGAGCGGACTGCAAAAGTACTGGATGCTCAAAATTCACGCTCGACGGGCGCTCGACCCCTGCTCAAGCGTGTGACTCAGGTTCCCGCCCGAGCGTGCATTCCCCCACTCGAGCGGACTGTAAAACAATGCAAAGTGCTGGGAGCACGTATTCCACGCTCGAGCGCCAATATCCCCACTCGAGCGTGAGTCCAAATTCTGGAAATTCCAGATTTGAACCTTAAGCTCAAAACCAAGTTTTAATGCATCAAATTCGATCCTCTTCGGCTAATTTTCTGGAAAACACTTGTAAACTCATAGTATTAAATGATTCAAAGCTCAATTTGTAAAATCAAAGCCCAAAGGTGAGTCAATTAAATACCAATTTCAAACCAACTTTCATGAACATGATGTACATGCAACATGCATGAATTGAAACAACTTCAAAGCTCAAATACGTGTCCTAATGAGCCAATTCTTCTCAAAACATGGTGAATTCATAGATTTCAACAATAATATGGACATGCATGCAATAATTTCCATGAAAACAACTCTAAACTTCAAGATATATACATGCATGCAAGGAATGAGCTTCAATTCAACAATCTAAACCAATTCTAGGCTCAACTCTTCAATTTAGCATAAAACATGCAAGAACTAACTTAAATACACAATCAAGAAGGTAATTACTCTACCTTAAGTCTCCAACTCCAAGTCTAGAAGCTAAATTTTGCAATTATCTTCTAAATCCCCTAAGCCTCTAAGCAAAATCAAGATGAAAACAAGTTTTCTCCTTTCCCTCTCTCTCTTTAGTCGGTTATAGACTCAAGATGGCTGATGAAATGTTTTGTTTGAATGTAATAAGGCTCAAATGTGTTTTGTATAAAGTGGCCGCTAAGTGGTAGTTTGGTAAATAAGTCCAACTATTGCAATTTAGCATTATTTAATCTAATTTAATCATACCAATTCAAATTTCAATTAAATATACCAGAAAATCACATTAATCCTAAGTAGCATAAAACATTAATCAATTCCAAATTCGGTCACAGATAAGGCCTTCAATTCGCAGTTCAAAGCATAAAACACGAACAGATCATTTAAACGACAAACAGATAGATATGCAAATAACACAATACGTTCATGCAATTAATTCAGGATTTCAGTCTAATCAGTTACTTATCCAGTTCAGTCACAATTTAGCAGTGGTCTTATCAGTAAATAGTGGTGAGGGTTATTACAGAAAACAAACCAAAACCTCTTTTAAATCAAAATCTCATATTTCCACCACTAGACCTTTACAATTGTTGCATATGGACTTATTTGGTCCCTCGAGGACATCTAGTCTTGGTGGTAAACATTATTGTCTTGTTATTGTTGATGATTATTTTAGATTTACATGGGTTATGTTTTTAGCACACAAAGATGAAACATTTTCTTCTTTTATAAAACTTTGTCACAGAATTCAAAATGAAAAAGGCTTTCGTATTACTAATATTCGAACCGACCATGGAAGAGAACTTGAAAATGAAAATTTTGAATTGTTTTGTGATGAGCATGGAATTGGATATAATTTTTCTACACCTATAACCCTTCAACAAAATGGTATAGTAGAAAGGAAGAATAGAACATTGGAAGAAATGAGTAGAACAATGCTTTGCGAAAAACAATCTTCCTAAATATTTTTGGGCCGAGGCCGTTCAAACCGCATGCTATATTTTAAATCGTGCATAGATTAGACCAATTCTCAAAAAGACTCCTTATGAACTTTGGCATGATAGAAAGTCCAACATTAGTCACTTGCACGTTTTTTCTTGTAAATGTTATGTACATAATAATGGTAAGGACAACTTGGGTAAATTTGATTCAAAATCCGATGAAGCAATTTTTCTTGGCTATTCCTTAACTAGTACAGCTTATTGCACGTTTTTAACAAAAGAACTCTTGTTGTTGAAGAATCTATACATGTGGCTTTTGATGAAACTAATATCTTTTCTCCAAAGCAAATTGCTAGTGATGTTTTTGTAAACACGAAACCAAACGTGGAAGATTCAAGCATATACAAAGAAGGGGGTCAATCGTGTGATTTGAACAAAGAGATTGAACAAACTATTCTCCCACCTCAAGGAGAAGGTAGAAACAACGATGATTTGCCAAGAGAATGGAAGTTTGTTCATAATCACCCTAAGGATTTAATCCTAGGTGATTCTACCAAAGGTATCGCCACTCGCTCTTCATTTAGAAATATTTGTGGTAACTTCGCTTTTCTCTCACAGATTGAGCCTAAGAACTTTCAAGAAGCCGAATTCGATGAACATTGGATAATGGCCATGCATGAAGAGCTTAACCAATTTGAGAGAAACAAAGTGTGGGAAATAGTGCCAAAACCTAAAGATCATACCATTATCGGCACTAAATGGATCTTTCGAAATAAGCTTGATGAATCCGGCACAATTGTAAAAAACAAGGTTAGACTTCTCGCACAAGGATACAATCAAGAAGAATGTATTGATTTCGATGAAACTTTTGCTCTGATAGCTAGATTAGAAGCCATTTGCATGTTGTTTTCCTTTGCATGTTTTAGAGATTTTAAACTTTATCAAATGGATGTAAAAAGTGTTTTTCTAAATGGTTTTATAAATGAGGAAGTTTACGTCAAATAACCTCCTAGTTTTGAAAATCATGTTTTTCCAAATCATGTGTTTAAACTCTCAAAAGCTCTATATGGTTTGAAACAAGCATCATGTGCATGGTATGAATGTTTGAGCAAATTTTTGATTGAAAATGATTTTACTAGAAAAAAGATTGATACAACACTTTTTGTTAATGTAACGACCCCAAAATGCGTATTGGAAATTATCTTTAACTAATTGTGGGTTAATGTACTTTAATTTAATGATATCTATTCAAATTGAAGCATTATCTGTTGAGTTACAACTTTAAAATTGAAATTGCCGACTTTTATGGGTTCAGAAATCAAAATTGAGTACTTGGATATGTTAATGGGAATTTTTAGAGTTATTTAGGAAAGTTAATTAGAAATTTATTTCGTATGATTCGTTAAGGTGTGTTTGGGTGGTTAACTTTGCATTGCAAATTGAAGGCCTTAGAGGCTTCAGAAACCAGAACGAAGTACATAGTTATGATCGACATATTTTTTAGAGTCATCTGGGAAGCTTAATTGAAATTTGATTTCGTACGATTCGTAAGGGTGCGTTTGGCTCCCTCTATTGTGATAAGCTTATGTAATATATATATATATATATATGCCATATGAGGTGAACTCATCATTTTGGAGTCCAAAAAAGTATCTGAGAGAGAGGAAGAGAACCGAGAGAAAGATAGGGCAAAGGAGAGATGAAGCTTCTCTAAGAGAGAGAGCTCAACATTCATGGGAGTTTGAAGATAAACTTGAAGAGATTGAAGAGAGAGGAAGAAGATCAACCATGAAAGCTTGAGAAATTGGAGAGAGCTAAGAGAAAGGTAAAAATTGAACTAAGGTATGGAAGTCTACCTTGAATTCCTATGTTTAATGCATTAATTTCATGAAATCATAGTGATATTGGAAGATTTGAAACCCAATTGGGTTAGGGTTTTATATATGTATTTAATTGAGCTCAATTTAAGAAATTAGACCTTGGGTTCTATGATTTTGTTTATGATTGGAACTCAACCTTATGAATACCATATGAATGAACTCTAGATTGTCCATAGAATAAGGTTATGCAAAGATCAAGTGTGTTTGTGGGTTGTGAATTGGGAACTTTTAAAATTATGAAAGATAAAACATTGATCTTGAACTTGAGGCAAAGATTGATTTGTTTAAAATGGAATTACACTTGAATGGTGTTAGTTTATCATGTTGTGGGATAATTTTATATGGTTTTGGGTGATTAGAGTTGAAACCAAGCTTAGAAATGGAAAGAACAAATGTTAGAGCAAACAACATTTTCGGACAACAGAATTTGCCTAGAGCTACACGTGTGGCGGGGATTCCCACACGTACAGTAGTCTCCTTCCAACACCAAAAATGATTCTGAAATAAAAGCACCCTGTCCTATACGTGCGACTTAATTCCCAAGACGTGGCCTGTTTCGCAAAGGTCTTGAAATTGTTTGACCAACTTCAAATAAGTATATTTCTTGCATCCGGACTCCGTTTTGAGTGATTCTTGAGCCTAAATTCAAACCCCGGAAGTCTAGTTTCCAATGGTGATAGTCTTACATCCAAATTCTAAGTATACAAATAGATATGCCCAAATTAGTGAAAATTGTTCACTTTCTGTCCAACCATTTCATGCAATTTTCTCACCTAACCCAATTTCCTATCATTTCTTCCTATCTTCCTTAACATGAATTATGATTCATTAAAGACCTATGAGTTTAGAACAAACATAACTAATTGATCAAAGAGCACAAGTAAGGGATCGGTTATATCCTCATATTATGCTTTGTGCATTGTGTTTGTAGGTCAAGACGAGGACATCGTCCCAGTTCTACCGAAAGCCCATCACTATGAGTAAAGTAGTGTAACGATATGTTTTACTTACTTTCTATGATTATGATTTATATATTGTTGTTTGTGAATGGCATATACTATTGACATTGTGCTTGATTGAATTAATGGACATGATTGAACGATGGCATTGATATGGACCTAAGGTCGTTTTGTCCCTATTAATAAAAGTGGGCCCGATGCCGCTATGATGTGAATTGTTTATGACTCATGGCCCTAAAGCCGAGGGAGATGGAGACATGCCAATGTTCCATCTATCCTATAATGATATGAATCATACATGATTAATGGCTCTAATGCCAAGGGAGATGGAGACATGCCGATGTTCCATCTTCCCTACATTGCTCTAGACAGCTGTCATTATGTTGGGCCTAAGGCCGTTTTGTATCAAACATAGGCTCGAGGTCGTTCTGTATTACATGTGGGCCTGAGGCCATTTTGAAATATAATTATAGATAAGACCTGTGTATGGTTTGATATATGTATATTTATTCTCCAAGGCTATGCTCATTCACCTAACCTCCTTATATTGTTATTATTCACTGAGCCTTACTCATTCCATTTATATATATATATATATATAGTTATGTAGGTGAGCCATCGAAGATCAATACTAAAGTTGTATTGAGGACCACTTCTCTGTCAAGCCGCCCGGGTTACGCCTCCGCGTCGAGGCTTTAATTTGGTATTGGAGAAGTATGTGATTCATTGAGTCTTATGTAAATGTGTGTGAGATCTGTATAAATTCTGTGATTATATATGCAAATATGGAAGCGTATGTAAATGCTTAAATTAATCTAAACCTTCATGTATGCACAAGCTCAATGGGCATTTTACCTATGTTGGTATTTGCTTTTGCTTAAGGCCTCGTATTTGAATAAATACTATTTTGAAATTGTGTTTTGAGGCCTAAGTGCAGGCCGGTCATGGACCAAACTTCTAGGGGCGGGTTTGGGTCGTGACAGTTAAAACAAAAAATGATGATATACTTGTTATGCAAATATATGTGGATGATATTATAATTGGTACTACTAATGAAACCTTGTGTAAGGAATTTACTAAGTGTATGCAAGGTGAGTTTGAGATGAACATGATGGGAGAGCTAAATTATTTCCTTGGGGTTCAAATCAAACAATGTGAGGAAGGGATTTATGTCAACCAAGCTAAGTACATAAAAGAACTAGTCAAAAAGTTTGGTATGCATGACTCCAAAGTAGCCAGGACACCTATGAGCATATCAATTAAGCTAGACAAGGATGAAAAGGTAAGTCCATTGACCAAATAAAATATCGAGGTATGATTGGCTCCCTTCTCTATTTAACCGCAAGTAGACCCGATGTTATGTTTAGTGTTTGCATGTGTGCAAAATATCAATCAAATCCTAAGGAATCACACCTAAGTGCTGTTAAAAGAATTTTTAGATATATTGTTGGCACTCAAAATTTGGGACTATTTTATCCTAAAGGTGTTGCATTTGATTTGATTAGCTACTCGGATGCCGACTTTGCCGGGTGCAAACTTGATAGAAAAGGCACTAGCGGCACTTGTTACTTGCTTGGTAACTCATTAGTATCTTGGTTTAGCAAAAAGCAAAATTCAGAACCTGAATATATAGCTTTTGGAAGTTATTGTGCTCAAGTACTTTGGATGAAACAACAATTGGAGGACTTTGATTTGCTTTATGATCATATCCCTATTAATATATGATAATACTAGTGCCATCAATTTAAGCAAAAATCCGGTTCAACATTCACGAACAAAACATATTGAAATTCTACACCACTTTTTAAGAGATCATGTTCAAAAAGGGGATATTATACTTGAATTTGTAAACACCAACAAGCAATTTGCGGATATTTTCACAAAACCCCTAAACGAAGATCACTTCAATTTTATTCGTGGTGTACTTGGAATGTCGAATTCAACTTAAAGTTTTTTGTTGTGAATGTGAACCTTGAATTTTACTTAAAAGGAGACATGTGTACTATTCCATTGATATGGAAACTGTTTTATCATTGAATGCTATCAAAAAGTCTCAAACATTTCAATTCAATATCATTTTGTTATTTTGATTAATTGTACACTTTTGGTATCTTGGTTAATTTTTTTCACTCATCAAATGTTCTATATTGCACATGGATCTTCAAACTTTATCTCCAAGGCTTGTTACTTGAATGTTGCTTAAACTGGTTTTATGCTCTTGATTGACAACTTCTTGGACTATGCATTGTTATGTTTTTATCTCTAATAGTCTTGAACTTGGTACTAATTTGGATTATCATGTCAAAATGCTTAAAGAATACCTCACATATATATTTCATGACATTTTCTCATGAGGCATACAAACATCTTTCATAAAATTTGTATGCTCTTACTAGAAATTGATTGATAGATTATGCTCAAATGCTTCACTTGTACTTATTAATAATTTGGTATCTCCTTGGCTCTTGCTTGAAAATAGATTGAAATAGCATGAATTCTTCATAATGGATAAGCTCATTGATTCATTGTTGCCATATTTCTTTGCTAACACATCATATGTGCCTCATTCTTGACCTTTTTGAAATTCTCCTTATTACACCCATGACATTTATCTACACTTGATGCTACTTTGTGATATCCTTTATGTGTTTTTGATAATGACACAGGGGGAGAAATTGTGATGTTTTGAGCTTAAATGTTTTGATTGAGATTATGTCACAGGGGGTTTGAAATAATGTCACAGGGGGAGGACTTGCTATGTATATTTTGTTGTTGGTATCTAAAAGCCTAGGCAAAATTTACCCTCACTAAATCTCCTAAGTTTATATGTTAGTATCTTTATGCTTATACTATTATATATTGCTAACGTGCTAAACATGTTTATATCTATAAGAAGCAAACTTTTAGGAGAGCATGACTTAAGGAGGAGTTTTTCTTACTCCCAAACAAATCAAAACATTATGATGTATCATTATTGAAAATAGGGAGATTGTTAGCCATATTTTATTTTGATGATTATTTTGATTATGTTTTGATTTTGTTCTTAATAAATTAAATTGATCAATATAATATTTTTATCCATATCAATTTAATTTATCTTCTCATGATGCTAATCATGTTCTTGGAGGCCAATATACAGCTTAAACAGGCCCAAAACAACATTAGAATTGAGCCAAAACAGCACCAACACTATAGAATGAGTTGGCCGGTCATATAGGTATTTTGGCAAGCTGGCAGATAATTTGGCCGGCTGATAGATATTTTGGCTAGCTTGGATAGGAAATTTGATCGTGGCAGTTATCCGGCCGGACGTCCGGGAGGACGACCGGCTGAGGCATTTCGGCCCCTAACAGCTCCGTTTCAACTTTGCTTCACACCAGTTGTCAAACCAACAATATACTCGACATCCGCAGCGGTCATGGCGGATAACCACCAAGAAAAAAAACTCCAACTAGGACATCCGGGTGGACGTCTACTCTGTATGAATCTGTTGCAACGGCTCTTTTTTAAATTTACTTGTCATCAATCAGACCCATTCTTTAACTCCTTTAACATCAAATCATGTATAGGAAATACAAATTTGAGTAGAGTAGATTTAACCAAAATCTTACTTAATCTTTTTAACACACGCAACAAACAATGGATACATTTTTTCTTCATAAATAGAAGTACTCCTACTGCTGAAATAGATACAATGACAACAGAGCAACAACACAAGCAAGAAATCATTTCTGATCTTTCATCAATCTCATTCTCTTTGATCATCTGAGAAGTTCTTCATTTGGTTTTCATTTTATTCTCAGAAAATCATACACAAAGCATTTTAGCTTTAAGCATATATACCCATGAGAGGTTTTTACTGATATAACTCAAAGCTTCAATCTTTGTAATATTTCTTGAGAGAGTTTCATTTCAAACTTTCTGTGAAAGCAAAACTTATCATTCAAACATTGTAAGAGTGTAGTACACTCAGGTTTGGTTTCTGGATTCCTTGAGAGTGATTATGAATCACCTAAGGTTTGCAAGGGTTTGAGGACTTAGAAAGTCTGTGTAAATCTATGGAGAATCGCTCCATTTGTGAAGAGGTTGCTAGCACTCCTGTAAAGCTAGAAGATAGTGAAAAATCTTAAGTGAAGCTTGAGGAGTGGATATAGGCTTGATTGAAGCCGAACCACTATAAATCTGTTTGCCTCCTTCCTTTGTCTCTTCCTCACTACTATAGCTATATTTGTCATATTCTTTGTGCTAATTTTGTCATTGCTATGTCTGGTAAGAGTATTTGTTGTTCTTGAGCTAAACCCCTAATCTCTTCAAATTGATATACCTATATGTTGTTTGTTTCTCTTAAGCTCTTAATCATATTACTTTACACTAATGAAATATGATATTCATATATTTTAGTTATGATATTCATATATTTTAAAAATTATCATAATTTTATTGATTCTTTTAAAAAGTCTTAATTGCAATTAACATTAATGAAATGTGTGACTACAATAACATATAATGAAGGGTACCTATCTGTTAATTATGATATTCATATATTTTAAAAATAATCATAATTTTATTGATTCTTTAAAAAGTCTTAATTGTAATTAACATTAATGAAATATGTGAAATTGGCTTTTTCAATGGTTTTTATTCATTTTTTTCATTTTTAGTAAATTTTTCAAAAATTTGAAAAAAAATTAAATTTCTAAAATTTACTTGATTAGACAAACTAGAAAGTAAAAAACAAATAATAAAAAAAAATGAAAAAAATCTATTAAAGACAAAAAAAAATTATAAGTAAAAACAAATGAATAAGATTTGTTAATGTTTATGTTCAAATCTAAAAAGAAAAAAAAAAAAAAAGATTTGCTTATGTATGTAAATGGTGATTCTACCCAAAAAAAAAAAAAAAAAAAAAAAAAAAAAAATTCATTAGAATCACCAAATGATACCTCAAGTTGCCAAACAGTGATGTTGTATATTACATATAAATTAAGGGGTACTTAATTGCTTCTAATGTATACGGTCATTCCATAATTTTTTATACTAGGAACTTAAATGTCTGTCAAACTTGGTATTGTTCACCTATTTGATCGTCAATGGATTCTAATTAAAATGTAAGATCTAAAAGTACTATTTTTTAAATTTAGATAATAAATTTTTTAATCATAAATTATAAATTAAAGTTGTATCAAATATTGTTTCTCACACACACACACCTATGTATATATATTCTTTTTTTAAATACCTATAAACTAGGAATGGATATCGCCCTACACAGCCCGCTTAGCCCAAATTTATTTTTTAAGGGTTTGGGAAGATTGTTTTAGTCCATAGGACTGGACTAGGCCAATATTTTTAGTCCGTTATATTAATGAATTGGGTTTAGGATTTATACTTTCAATTCGGTTTGGTTCGGCCCGACCCATTATTAAATAAATAAATAAATTATAATATGTTAAAAATATATATTCTTTTGGGATCTAGATTTTATCTTTATTGATTTTATTGAAACTCACATTTATAGTAATGTGTGATTGGATTTATTTAAGAAAGCTTTCAATCTATACAGAAAATCTTTCAAGTTTTTTTAATGTCAATATATTTATTTAAGAAATATAATGTGTGATTGAATTTAATTATGAAACATTTTAAATTTTTTTAAACATATAACACAATGGTTGGGCTCGGACAGATATAGAAGCCTGATGTTAAGGCCGAGTTGAACTTGAGCAAACATAAAGTTTCTTACTATGTGTTGGTCCTAACTTGGTCTCGTCCGACAAATGTCTACCTCTACTATAAACAACCGGAAGAAGAGCAACGTCTAACAAGCCTTTAATAAAATGTTTGTTTGTTTCGGTGGTAGTTGATTCCATAGCACTGAGGGTTGCAATGGTTAATGCTTCAGTGCACAATACATATCGTATGTAATCCTGCTATAAAATTATGTAAGTTTTTATGAACTCACATAAGTGATCTCACAAAAATGTATAATTTTAACGCAAATTCAGGTCCACAAAATTATGTAAATTTTCATGAACTTACACAAGTGATCTAAAAAAATACGTAAATTGAACAAAAATTCGCATAAATTCACTTTTATAAATAGACTTATGCGAATTTGTATGAATTTTTGTGAGATTAATTATGTAAGTTCGTAAAAATTTATACAAAACAACATCAAACTGTTTGACACATTCATGTTCCAAATAAAGATATGGAATCACCTTTTACAATATACAACATCACTGCCAACAGAGGTTAGTTGAATTGGTAAAGATGGGACTCTTCGCCTTCAAGGCTTAGCTTTGATTCCCACTGCTAGCAGTTCACCTTGGTGGGCGATCTATAAATCCAATGTAAGCCTTTGCTGAAATCTGCGGCTTGCCTTGGACTGAGATAAGTCTCCCCTGACCTAAACTTTTTAATACCAAATATATATATATATATATGTACAACATCACTATCAGGCAACTTGAGGTATCATACAATGCATAGAAACAATTACACCATACAACACTTAGCAGACCCCTTTTTTTATGTTATAAAGTATTGTACATTACGAAGGCTTGTTTGATACAGCTTCAACCAAGTTACACACTGACAATGAAAAAATAGAAGCAAAAAATCTCACTTCCCTACTTAATAGTCACTTTTTTCAATTTATTTAAATTATTTCTACATTATAAGTTGTAAGTAGAAACTGCATTGAACACAAATTTCCAAAAAAAGATGTAATATGCAATTCGATAAGCCACACCAACCAGCCCCTATCACCACTTGCCAGAATCTCTACTCTCGTGAAGACGAGCTCAAAGAATCATAAAACGAAATCCTCCGCCTCTTGTTTGGAAGTGTAGTTCTGGGTGAGTACTCTGCCAAGGCAGAACCCTTATCCACGATACGGCTCAAAGCCCGATGAACAGAGTTCATGAGGAGTTGGCATGCCTCAGCATTGTCCCCATTTGTGTCTTTCCTGCTGGTGAAAACTAAAACAGTTTTCACCCGGCTGCCCAAGGTCGAGATATCTGCTTGCACCGCATTCAGATGAAGGGCATCAAGAGCTTGTTTGAGTTCGGAGAGAAGTTCAGGCCAGTAATCGCAACAGAGAGATACCCTCAATGAAATATTTTTGTCTCCCCCAATATTTGGCTCAGGCTCAACTCTTACCTCGTCGGTGTCCATTGGAATAATTAAACCTTTACTGGATTCTGTTGCGGTTTTCTTCAATTGTTTCACTTGGCTTATAACTTCTGCAAGCAACGTAGCTTTGTCCATCTATGAACAACAATTCAAACACAGAGTAAGCTCATATCACATCATGGAAATTGCTATGAACCATAATTTTTTTTTTTTTTTACTCCTATAAACAAATTATAATAAAAAAATGAAATCCTTTTTCTGTTTACTTGACATACAAATCACCACATATAACTAGGGACAATATCAAAATACAGTATTTGATTTTAATTTTTTAAATTCAATTTTCTAAAAGTTAAATTTTTTATTTTTTGTGTTTTTTTGTTTTTAGTGAATATTTTTAAAATGTTAAGCAATTTTTTACTTTCTTAAATGCACTTTACTCAGAGGTATCTACATAGTAAAAAAATACATAAAAAAATTAATAAATACACAAAAATATGAAAAATACAGTGAATTTTTATATTTTTGTATTTTTTTTGTATTTTTGATATTTAGTGAATTTTTTTAAATATTTTTTTTATAAATACTATATTTTTTAAGTGTATTTATGTTAGGCGTGTCTAAAAATTTAAAACAAATGCTTAAAATATTATAAAAAAAAATTAATGAAAACAAAAAAATATGAAAAATGAAAAATTGAATTTTTTGAAAGTGAATTCTGAAAATGAAAACCAAAAAGAACTTTAAAAAAAAAAATTAAAAAAAAATCATAGTGTATTGATAAGGAAAACAATTCATGGAAATCCACTTCCAGCAGATACTCTCTCGTTTTCAATGAAATGATTGAGAAGTTATTGATTATCAATAAAAAAAAATAGAAAAATACAGAAATTGATAATCAGGAAGTCGAACTAAATTTAGGGTTGGTTTGGGATGTTTTAAAAAAGTGCACTTTTTGACTTATTGACTTATATGGGTTGAGTTTTGGTTGGGTTTGATGTGATGTGTTAGAGCATCTCCAACGGTTATCAAACTTTTTACCAAATCTGAGTAAAAAAATACTCTTTCTCCAATTTGATACCAGAGGCTCCAATGGTTCACCAAATATCAAATCTGCCCGGGACAACCGGTTGGTCGACCGGCCGGTCGATCGGTTGGTCGACCGGTGAGTGAAATTTTTTTTTTTGAACGAATTGAACCTTTTTTGTTGAACTTTTTGAACTTTTTCTGAGACGACCGGTTGGTCGACCGGTTAGGCGAAATTTTTTTTTTTTTTTGAACGGTTTGAACCAGAAATGTTGAACTGTTTGAACTCTTTTCGGGACAACCGGTTGGTCAACCGGCCGATCAACCGACTGGTCGGCCGGTTGGTCTCCCCCAACGGTCAGGAACAGTGATTTGGTGAAATGCTTCGCCTGTTCTCATTTTGGTGAAATGTTTGGTGAATTCTCGATTTGATATCGATTTGGTGAAACCGTTGGAGCTCAAAAAAGTGATTTTTTCACCAAATTTTGAATTTGATATCAGGTTTGGTAAACCGTTGGAGATGGTCTTAGAGAGGTAATGTAATTTAAATAAGATGATGTGACTTAAATAGGATAGTGACTTTTTAACTTTTTGTATTATTTAATTTATGCCAAACCAACCCTTAATCTCAGTTCTTCATCACTTTCAGTTGCAACAGAACTTTCACAATAGTTTAATAACGAGCAGTTTAATTAGGAAAGTTTTTCAACCCAAACCTCGTAACATGAAGATTTTTTTAGGTGGATAAGTCATAATTAAAGATAAAAAAATATACACATTTACAAGGGACATACCCCAACTAATATAATAAATCTAACACTAACCCCAAAGAGAGGATAGAGTAAACCAAAATAAAAGAACATAAAACAAACCCCGCAATTCCCGGGAAACCAAAGGAAAATCACAAGTAAAGTCGAAAATTTGCCAATATATCCTTTTTATTCCCAAATTACCCCTATCATAAAAGATAATAGATAGAAATATGAGGAAGATATATGGGCAAGTATATAACATGAAGCAACATAACACACATAATAATCTAATCGACACACATACTAAACAAAATAAATAAGCTAAACGCCTACCCAGACCAAGCAAGGTATGATAACCACCCCTACAAGCTCGCAGTCTCTACCACAGATAAAACATAGAGTCCAATAAGCATCTCTCTCCTCATGGCCGTGACATTCATAGCCACTTAACAAAAGCCATGACAGAGGAAAAGGTCTACCCCATGAAGGATCCGGATGGAATCACATGAAACTCGCACAACCAGTTACCATAATTAACAATCTAATAGAAGTATAGTGCAACCCAATAACCACTGCAGCAACAGTCAAAGTCAATTCCATTATAAGAGCAATCACCGCATCTACCAATCCCTTCCTTGGCTGATCACCAAGCCTCGAATCCCACGACAGTGTCCCATTCACTCCATTTCAGGGACAGCTAAAAGACCAATCAAGATGAGACATATGAAGACAAGAGGCAATCAGAACAAATCAGCAGACCACACATCTCCTAGTCTCTAATTCGGCTAGTCATCAAACCAACAATTCCTCATAGCAATGACCCCTTAATCGCCCATGGCGGACATGGCTCAGGACCAACCTCATATGGAGTCAAATGAGGATGAGAATCACGTAATCAATCATCATAAATAAATTGCTACAACAATATACCGCTGTCCAGTGGCTCAACAAAAAAATCCATATAAACCTCATATGGGCCCACCAAATCACATAAATAATCTAACTCCACTGTTGGTGAAGCCAAATAGACACCAGACCCTGGGCAAAAGAAAACCCACGGAACCATTCTCTAAAAACCTCCGGTTAGCTCCAGCCACTACCCACATGGTTAGGGATATAAAAATGGCCCAAGGCCCGTGGGCAACTCGAACCCCGCGGCGGGCCCGGCCCGTTTCGGCCCGGTTAACCCCGGCCGAGTACCTTGGGCCCGGGTAATACATTTTGGGGCCCCACCCAAAAAATTTCAAGCCTTGCGGGTTGCCCGCCCCGGCCCGATAAATTTCAACAAAAAAAAACAACTTACAATAGTTAAGGTGCCGTTTGGTAACACTTACGTTTTTAATTTTTTGTTTATATTTACAAAAATTTTAAAAACTCAAATAAAAACTTGTTTGGTAAATATTTGATTTATAAATCAGTGATCTCAGTTTATAAATTTGGCCAAAAAATGTAAACTCAAAAAATGTGTTTCCGTTTTGAGTTTTGAATTTTTTTTTTTTTTTTTACACCAACACTAGCCACCACCCGCCACCATTTTTCACCACCGTCTTTTGCTACCACCACCCACCACTCGCCACTACCATCCACTGCCCGCTACCGCCACCACCACCCGCCACCACCAACCATCCACCACCACCAGCCACCTGTCACCCACCCGCCATCCACCCACCTGCCACCACTACCCACCACCACCACCACCACCACCAACTCGCTACCATCCACCACCCGCCACCGTCACCCACCCACCCACCCACCACCCGCCACCGTCACCGTCACCGTCACCTACCCACCCACTCACCACCACCCGCCACCACCACCCACTCGCTACCACCTGCCACCGTCACCCACCCACCACCACCACCTACCCGCTACCCACCACCCACTGTCATCACTTTCCACCACCGTCTTCCGCCGCCACTTGCCATTTCTCACTCTTTTTTATATTTTTAAAATTTTTTACACATTTTTTCAATTATCAAACGCGTTTGTAGTTTATGTTTTTCTAAAAATAAACAAAAAAATAAACAAAAATCAGTTTATAAATATAAACTGAAAACGTAAATGTTACCAAACAGATCATTAAAATAAATAAATAAAAAGATTGATCTTATAAAAATAAAAAAATAAAAAGATTGATTTTATAAAAATAAAAAATAAAAAAATTAAATAAAAATTAATATAATTAAATAAATAACATCAATAATTTAAAAATAAAACAAAAATTAATAATAATTTATTAAATTAAAATCAAATTATGAATTATTTAATGGAAAATGATGATATAATGTATCACTGTGTGCATAACAGTACAGTTTGTGTATGAAGCTGGAAAAGTGGGAAAGTGAACCTAATAATATATATGGGAAAGTACACCTAAGGTCCTAAGCTCACGTGAAAATATATATATGCTAAGTTGGAAGGTAATATTGGGCTTGTGGGGGCTCACCACGAGTCTCATTTTGATAATCCGACCCGTTTAATGTGTAGAACTCTTCCATTACTATTTGCCTGTAAAAAATCACGTTAATCGGATATCGCTAATTACATGATCAAATCAATTTGATATAAAAATGCATGGTATTACAGTTAATGATTTACAAAAAAACTAATCCGATCAGATAGTTATAGATATCCGATCAATGTGATTTTTTACAAATATATAATACTCGACGAGTTGTATACATTGAACGATTTCGATTAGCAAAACAGGACCCGTGATGACTTCCACTGGCCAAAGAGCACCGTTCAAATGGTTGTTCGAGAAGGAGGCAACCATTTCCTAGCCTAACCTCAATTTTGAGCCATTACAAACTCAAACGGATATATATACAATAGTCATAATAATTCAAATGGATAGATTTTAAACTAGTATAAATATATTTTAGTTTTCAAAATATATTTTACAACAAATCATTCTCTCTCTCTTCAACTCTCTCAATCTCTCTCAACTCTCAATTAATTTTGAAGTACCATCCCTAAGTGGCTATTGCACTTGTGCAACAAGAAACTTTTAGCAGAAGAAGAAAATTTCTATATCGCATTCGCCAGTTGATAACATTAACTAGTTTAATTAAATTTATGTACATATATTAATTATTATTTTTTACTGATTGAATTTACACATTATTTAAATTAATTGTTAATTCTTATATATTGTTTTATTTGCATTACTATGGATCCTAATATGCCTAATGTTTATGTCGATGTTGATACATATATTACACCATATGAATCTGTTGATTCTCCTTCTAATATCCATGTTCCAACAGTTACATCATCATCATCATCTAAGAGCAGAAGTAGTAGTGTTTGGAAACATTTTGAAAAAATATCTATAAATAATCCTGATGGCAAAATTACATTTACAGCAAAATGTAAATATTGTGCACGTTTACTTAGTGGTACATCTACAGGGGATATTAGTCATTTAAAAAGGCATTCTTACAAACATTTACAAAGTAAACAACCTGATATTCGAAGTCAAATGCAATTAGGGGCTTCATCAATTGGTAATTTGCAAACATTTTCATATGATCCTATACGTGCACAAAATTTTAGAATTGATTATATTATTAAAAAAGGACAACCTTTTAGTACTAGTGAAGTCCCGATTTTACCGAAATGATTTACGAAAGTTTTGCATCGCAATATTAAAATTTTTCAAGAAATACTATTAGAAACAGGATTTTAAAGAAATTTGAGGATATTAAAAGTAAATTATTTGATATCTTTAAAGATTTGAATGGAAGAGTTTGTTTAACATCTGATCTATGGTCAAATAATAGTTTTGAATATCAATGTATCACTGCACATTTTATTGATAATGATTGGAAATTAGGCCTCGTTTGGAAACAGGGTAATTTAGTAACTTTTTGACTATTTAGCTAAAATATGAACTAAAAAAAACTAGTATATTTGGAATGACTTTTTGACTTTTTACGAAAAGATGTGCAAAAAATAAAGAGAAAAGAGAATCTTTGACTTTTTGACATGAGTTGTTGACTTTTTGACTTTTTTAGTAACTTTTTGACTTTTTGACTGAATTAGCTTATTGCCAAACGAGGCCTAAATAAAAGAATTATTTCATTTAAATTAATTGAACTTCTATACACTGGTCATTCACTTGGTGTAGAAATAAGAAATGTATTATATGAGTGAGCTTTATAAAATAAAATATTTACAATTAGTTTAGATAATACATCATATTATAATCAAATTGTAGCCCACTTAAAATCAACTTTACAATTACTTGTTGATGGTGATTTATTTCATGTTCGTTGTTGTGCCCATATTTTAAATTTGATTGTTAAAGAAACTATGCATGTATACGAAACTTTTGTACTTGTAATAAAAAATGTAGCTTTTACTATTATGTCTTCTAGTAATCGAATTTCAAAATATAAAAAAATTTGTCAACGAGAAAATATGTTATTTAAAAAATTAATTTTAGATGTAGATAGTAGGTGGAATTCAACATATAATATGTTAAAAATAGCTTGTAAACTAAGAAGAGCAATATATTTATTTTTTGTAATAACATCAATAGGAGGAGTACTGACACCCACTGAACTTAATTGGCGCTAAGTAACCTTGTATAAAGATTTTTTTAAAAGTTTTCGATACTTCAACAAAATTATTTTCTTATATATATATATTCCTACTTCACCATTTGTTTTACATATGCTAGCAGAAATAATTAAAGTTTTCATAAAATATATAGGTAATGAACTTTATGTAACCATTATTACTTCAATGAAAGAAAAATTTGATAAATATTTTCATCCTTTGCTTCATCTATTAGGTCTAGCTATAATAATTGATCCTAAGTGTAAAGAAGTTGGTTTACAAGAATTTTTAGAGCGTATTTTCGATAATCAAATACAGTTTGCCCCTATTATGCAAACATGTAACAGATTATTTCAAGAATACAGGGTAGCTGCAGCTGCATCTGCATCTATAAATACACCTACACACACTACACTAGCAGTCCAACAATCTCGAGGCGGGAGATTAAGTATTTTCACAGCAATAAAAAGTAGAAGAATATTTCAACATACAAGTGTAAGTAGTTCTGAACTGTAACGTTATTTGGAAAGCCTGTCAGTGGATGATTCCGATAATTTTGACATTTTGAAATGGTGGAAACAAAATGAATCTATGTGGCCTGTGATATACTAAACGTTCCTATTTCTACAGTTGCTTCAGAAACAACTTTTAGTACAGGTGGACGGGTGCTGAGTGACTACAAGAGCAGGCTTTCACCCGAAATGGTTGAGGCATTGATGATATCTAGGGATCATATGCACGCGCTTACAAGAAGACAAAATTTTAGTGAAAAGGAACGAATTCAATATGATTTGGATGACATATCATCGGGCAATGCGACTGAAATGTCTGTTTCTTTCGATGATTGATCAACAATTTATTTTTTACTATTTCATTTCATTTCATTTTTTTCTTGGTTTTTGTTTTTGTTTTTGTTTTTGTTTTTGTTTTTTGTATTAGATTATTGAGGTGGAATATAATGCAAATGATTGGTAGGCTAGTAGGTGCCAACCTAGTTGGGATGTACTTGACCTATAGTGATGCAATTGCTATACCATCATCAGTAATCTACATTTAATTTATTTAATAATATCAATTTTTGAAATATTTTATTTCATTTTGAAATAAAAATTATTCATTCAATAAATGTTATATAACTAATTTAATATTGTAATATTGAAAGTTTCAATTTTATATATATAAAATTATTCATTTTGAAAGAAAAAAAATTACATAATTGCATACTTTTTTAGTTATAAGTTCACAATTAAAAAAACATAAGTCATATATAAATAAATTTAAATATCACTATAAAACATTACATAACCAAACAAAATATCTAATTAATCGTAATTAAAATACTTTAGTATAATTTTTTTTTTAATTTTTTACTTCTATTATTAAAAAAAAGCCCGACTAGGCCCGGCCCGTGGGCCAAGGTCCCAGCCCAGGCCCTAGGCCCAGCCCGTGGCCCTAGGCTCGAGCCCTGACCATAGGCCCTATTATGAGTGGGCTTGGGCCTGGGCCCCACATTTTAGCCCATGGGCTAGGCCGGGCCATTATTACACCCTTACACATGGTAAGGAGCCCACTATCCACATGGTGTGGGTGACATCATGTGGTAAAGAAAGTTGGTGGGGCAGTACCAACTCACCAAAGGTAGATTGTGAGAGTGACACAACCAAGCCCAATCATTGTTGTCACCAAACCAACTCCTCCTCTCTCGTTATAAATTGAGATGAATGAGGAGAGATTGGAGATGAGAGTGACACACAAAGCTGAAGAAAGCAAACACAGAGTGTATAATCTGTGAGTGAGAGTGCATTCTATAGAGGGTTGTGAGGTGTAAGTTGTAATCTCCCTCCAGGATAATTCTATAGTGGATATCACTCTTGTGGACGTAGGTAATTGCTGAATCACATAAATCTCTTGTGTTATTGTGTGTAATTGATTTCTAGTGTCCCATAGTCCCAACAAGTGGTATCAAAGCCTCGCCGGTCACGTTTCGAAACAAAAACAGAATGTTTTTTGAAACTGTCCACAAATCAAGTTGCTCAAAATCAGGTTTTGAGCATAACAAGAGCAATGTCCTGTGGGAAGGAGTCCATAATTACAAAGAACAGCCTAAGAAACAACAAGACGTGCTCACGTACACCGAATAAGGCTCGTGAATCCTAGTCTCGACACGCGTTGCCACCGGCGCGGTCACCCAGTTGCACACACGCATCTGACGCGCGGCTGAAGGAGGAAGAAGAGTCACTCTGCGTGTGATAGTGACGTCATCAACGCGTCACTGCCACATGGCGTCACGTCAGCGGCCACGTGTCGCCATATCATCAAACATGTGTCACTACGTCAACAACGTGTCACCACGTTAGCAGCCACGTGTCGCCACATCATCAGACACGTCAACACCTCGTTGACCAGTCAACCCAGAGGCGAGAGTTATACGCTGCTGCGCGGCTAAGGTACACCCACAGATCTGAATTGTTCAAACCGTTGTGGCTTGATCTGAGCCATTCTGTGTCCGTTTTTGATGGTCCAATAGTATTTTCCAACTCTTTGGAGTATTCTGGATGCATCCGTACGGTCAGATTGTTCATTCGGAGTTTTCTGTAAAAAGAAAGAAACGATGGAGGAATCCACATCAACTTCAGGATCTATGTTCAAGTTGACTCCTTTCAATTATGTAATTTGGAAGTCACGGATGGAAGACATCCTGTTTTATAAAGACCTACTTGACCCTATTTTTGTAAAAATGGTTAAACCTGAAGGAGTGAAAGATGATGACTGGATAAAAATGAACCGCAAGACTATTGGTTGTATCAGATAATGGATGGATAGACCACGGTGTGTACCATCATGTCGCCGAGGAGACATATGCCGATTCTCTACGGACAATGTTAGACATGTACCAGTCAAAAACCGACTGGAACAAAGCCTTGGTGATGAGAAGGCTTGTCAATTTGAAGTTGAAGAATGGTATGTTTATTGCCAAGCACACCAGTGAATTCAAAAATCTGGTGAATCAGCTTGCAACCATCAAGATGTGCTTAGACGATGAAATGCAAGCCGTACTACTGTTCAGTTCTTTACCGGACAGTTGGGAGACGTTGGTGATCTCTCTCAGCAACTCCGCACCAGAAGGGAAGCTGACCATGAGCATGGTCACAAATGCCACGTACAATGAAGAGACAAGAAGGAAAGACATGAGAGGTAATTAGTCCCATGCTAGTCACAGAAGATAAAGGCAGAGAAAGAGGTAAATGAAGAGGTAGAGGAAGAAGCGAGAGTAGAGACAGCTGGAACAACAAGAGTAAATCCAGAGACAACAAAGGTCGAGGTAACTCCAGCTTCACTTGCTTTCACTGTAGCTAGGAGGGTCACATAAAGAGGAACTGCCCAAGCCGAAAAGATAAACGCCAAAGCAGTAACTCAAAGGGAGATGAGAACACGACAGCCATAATAACTGATGAAATACTTTTTGCAGTTGGTGAAGAGGAGGGTTGCCTTCACGTGGCTGACCACAGCTACACAAAATGGGTGATAGACACAGCTGTATCCTATCACGCCACTTCCCACAAAGAACTCTTCAGCTTATACAACGCTGGAGATTTTGGCACTGTTCGAATGGGGAATTCTAGTTATTCGAAGATTGTGGATATTGGAGACATTAGTATTCAGACTAATGTTGGGCACAAGCTGGTTCTCAAAGATGTGAGTCATGTTTCAGATTTGCGGCTCAATGTTATCTCCGAAAGCGCCCTAGACCGTCAGGGCTATACAAGTACATTCGGAAATGGCTGGTTGGAAGCTGACAGGAAGAGCTTTGACAATCGCCAGAAGAGAAATGTCTTTAACACTATATAAGACTCAAACGAAGATTTGCCTAGAAAGTCTTAATGCAACAGAAGACAAGGAATCACCGGACTTATGGCACAGAAGACTGGCTCACGTGAGTGAGAAGGGATTGCATATGTTGGCAAAGCAATCCAGAATACCGTTATCCAAAGGGAGTGCCTTGAAACCGTGTGATCATTGCCTTTATGGCAAGCAACATTGAGTATCATTCAGTTCAACGAGCAAGAGGAAAACAGAAGAGCATGGTATACTCGGATGTTTGTGGCCCAGTGGAGTCACATGACGGCCACAAGTATTTTCTGACTTTCATTGATAATGCATCAAGGAAGTTGTGAGTGTATTTCCTGAAGACAAAGGATGAGGTATTTTAGCACTTTCAGGAGTTCCATGCAATGGTGGAAAGAGAGACCGGGAAGAAGTTGAAGTGTCTTCGCACAGACAATGAAAGCGAGTACACTTCCAATGCTTTTGCAGCATACTGTGCCAGCAGAGGTATCCGACACGAGACAACAGTTCCTGGCACCCCACAATGGTAGTAGAAAGGATGAACCGCACTATTATTGAAAGAGTCAAATGTATGCTCAAAAATGGCAAAATTGCCAAAGTCATTCTGAGTTGAAGCTGCCCGTACAGCCTGTTATCTCATCAACAGGTCACCTTCAGTCCCATTGAATTTTGCGATACCTGAGGAAGTCTAGTCCAGAAGAAATGTATCATATTCTCACTTGAAAGTCTTCAGGTGTAAGGCTTTTGCACACATCTCCAAGGAAAACAGACAGAAGCTTGATGACAAGTCCACTCTATGCATATTTGTGGGCAATTTAGATGCAGCATTTGGGTACAAGGTGTGGGACCCAGTGAACAAGAAGATGTTCAGCAGAGATATTGTGTTCCAAGAGAACCAGACAGTAGCAGATTTTGAGAAATCTGTAAAGTCTAGAGATGTCATCACTCCAGACTTGTTTCTATCTCCCGAGCCATCACAAAATGCTAGATGTGATGATATGCAATAAGAAGTGTCAGAGTTGCAGGATCCTATGCCAGAAATTGAGGATTATGAAGAAAGAGATGAAGACCCGGATGAAGAGGATGTTGAGCAGGGGGAGCAACCCCCTTAACCAGAGGCAACTAGGCCTTAGTTGCGAAGATTTGAAAGAGCTGTCGTGCCATCAACCAAATATCCCACTTCTCAGTATATTCTGATTACTGTTGAGGGGGAGCTCAAGAGTTTTTCGGAAGCTAAGAGTCATACAGAGAAAGACTATTGGATGCAAGCTATGAAGGAAGAGATGAGTTCTTTGCAGAAGAACCACAATTATGAGTTTATTTCACTTCCAAGAGACAGGAAAGCCTTGAAGAACAAATGGGTGTATAAGTTAAAGAAAGATGGAAACGGTAAACTATTACAGCATAAAGCTCGTTTGGTGGTTAAAGGCTTTGGGCAGAAGAAATGAATTGATTTTGATGAGATCTTCTCCCCAATTGTGAAGATGACTTCCATTTGAGTAGCTCTGGGATTAGTAGCTCACTTGAATCTGGAAGTAGAACAAATGGATGTCTAGACTGCCTTTCTCCATAGTGATTTGGAGGAAGAGATCTACATGGAGCAACCAGAAGGATTTAAAGTTAAAGGAAAACAGAATCTAGTTTGCAAACTGAAGAAGAGTCTCTACGGCTTGAAACAGGCGCCGAGACAATGGTACAAGAAGGCTGATTCATTTATGGTGGATCACGAGTACACAAGAACGGTGGTAGACTAGTGTGTATATTTCTGAAGGTTTTTGGATAGAAACTTCATTATCCTACTGTTGTATGTTGATGATATGCTGATCATCGGACAGAATACTGCTATGATCAACAAGTTGAAAAAGGACTTGTCGCAGTATTTTGATATGAAGAATTTAGGCCCAGCACAACAAATTTTGGGCATGAAGAATATTCGTGACAGAAAAGCTAAGAAGATATGGCTGTCACAGGAGAAATATGTTGAACGGGTGATTAAAAGGTTCAACATGAAAGATACCAAGCCAGTCAGCACACCACTGGCCAACCATTTCAATGTGACAAAGCGTTCGTGTCCCACGACCAGCTCTGAAAGGAAATAAATGGAGGCAATCCCTTATTCTTCTGCCTTAGGAAGTTTGATATATGCAATGGTGTGTACCCGGCCAGATATAGCTCACGCAGTTGACGTTGTGAGCAGATTCCTCGCCAATCCAGGAAAGGAGCATTGGAAGGTGGTCAAATGGATTCTTCAGTACTTGAAAGGAACTTCAAAAATGTGTTTATGTTTCGGGGGAGCTGAACCAATTTTGAAGGGTTTAACAGATGCCGATATGGCAGGTGATCTTGATGGTAGAAAGTCTACATCATGATTTCTGTTCACCTTTGCAGGGGGAGCTATTTCATGGCAGTCTAAACTACAAAAGTGTGTTGCTTTATCTACAACAGGCTTTATCTACAACAGAGGCAGAGTACATTGTTGCCGCAGATGCTGGAAATGAAATATTGTGGTTAAAGCGGTTTCTCCAAGAATTGGGTCTACAGCAGGAAGAGTACAAAGTACATTGTGATAGTCAGAGTGCAATTGATCTGAGCAAGAATTCCATGTACCATTCACGTACAAAACACATTGATGTCCGGTATCATTGGATACGAGAAGTGATGGAAAAGCAGCTGATGAAGCTAGTGAAGATTCACACGGACAAGAATTCGTCTGACATGATGACCAAGGGTGTCACCAGAGACAAATAGGAAGTTTACAAGAATCTGACCGGGATGGACTTCAAGTGAGAAGTCAGTTATCCATGTGAGCGTGGAAGGGGAGAATTGTTAGCTCCAGCCACAACCCACATGGTAAGGAGCCCACTATCCACATGGTGTGGATGGCACCATGTGGTAAAGGAAGTTGGTGGGGCAGTACCAACTCACCAAAGGTAAATGGTGAGGGTGGCACAACCAAGCCCACTCATTGTTGTCATCAAACCCACTCCTCCTCTCTTGTTATAAATTGAGATGAGTGAGGAGAGGTTGGAGATGGGAGTGACACATAGAGCTGAAGAAAACAAACACAGAGTGTATAATCTGTGAGTGAAAGTGCATTCTATACAGGGTTGTGAGGTGTGAGTTGTAACCTCCTTCCAGGATAATTCTATAGTGAATATCACTCCCGTAGACGTAGGCAATTGCCGAACCACGTAAATCTCTTGTGTTATTGTGTATGATTGATTTCTAGTGTCCCATAATCCCAACACCTCCGTGAACAAATTTCAACCCAAGGCCCACATCAATCAATTCAATGCAAGAGGGCCCAAAATTTGCCAATCCAAACTCGGTTCAAATCAGTTACCCAAAACACATTTACCCAAAATTTGAGCTATCCCTCCATGATTCAAAATCATGTGCTAGAACACCTCTCTATGTGTATAACACTCAAAGACCAAAAGATCGGTCTAACTTGAGCAGCAGCTTTACCCAGACCCACGTGGGTGATACAACTAACCTAACGTGGTTGATAACCTACAAACAACCACGCGCAAACCTGTACCGGCGATAAACCAGCGCTGGAGAAGAAACAACACCTCCACGCTTTGGCATTGCGTGCAGACTACAACACCATCCTCATCATTCCAGAACAAAAACAACACCATCTTGGACAAGCAACGATGGCCGGCGTTAGAACAACCACCGCCTGCGACAATCAAAAACCCCAAGATTTCTAAAAGACTCTGACAATCGAAACATGGGCAGTGACCACGCAGAACACTGCTGGAACCTAAACAGACAATCCAAACAAACGACCGGCCGGACGATGATGACCAACGCCAATCAACAAACCCACGCTAACCACCATTGCCGGAGTACTTCGAAAAAACTGTAGCGGCACCAACCTAACCCATAAGCAAGAATGTCGGCAAGACACTCAAAACCATTTGCCAAACCAGCACAACACCCCAGATGAAGTTGCAAATGAACCACATTTCAAACTAGACCAACTGCTGAATAAAAAAAACCCACTGAATCTTCCAAACCAGACCCACTGTACGTGTCTAGGCGAAGCAAAACAACAGCACACGGGCAACCAGACACCCCCCGGTAAACTTTGAAAACCCTCCAAATAACCACATCCCACCATGGTGAATCAAAGAAACCCTCCACCATGATCAGCAAGAGTGAAGACCACACCATTCACCTTCATTAACGCTTCACCTCCGATGACAACCGCCGGACTGGACCAACGAGGCCCTAGCTCCGATGTAACTGAAACCAACTACCTCCATAAAACATTAACCACCATAGCTAAGCAGCTCAAAACAGCACCTCCTCACACACACTGTAGCAACGGCGCCGAAATTAGAACCTTGTCGGAGCAACATGAGCCACCTATACACTCTCACACTCACTTTCCATCTCAACAACCTGAGCTCACAACAAAGACACCATTTTTACACTCCGGGGGGGGAGCTTTCTCTCTAGAGAGGCTCTACTTTCTTTCCCTCTTTGCCAAGTGATATGTTCGTAACAGGAAGATCACATGCGAATGACAGCGATTTTTTTAACAAAATAATATTTGTTTGTAGTGTCAACTTAGTGATAGTTTTACTCTACTAACAAAGGCACAAGCAATATGTGCAATAAACATCAATGCTGCCTACAAATAAATAAATTTTTTTTAAAAAAACAAGGTTAATGGTTTCCACATTGATCAGCTTGCCATCTTAACAGCAGAATTGGCTCAGTCAACTGAAATCCATAGAGAACACAGTTGCGAAAAGTGAAAAAATTCAGAAGACACCTTCAATTTGGTTAACTTTTGCAAGATTGAAAGATGACATGAAAAGCTAGTTATTATTTTGAAAAATAGATTATAAAATTCAATGGCGGTTCTTCTCACAGACGTCTGTTTACAAGTTAAACAACACAAAATATGATGTGCCATCCATATCTCACCAGCTAGCATACTACCCCACATCCAATCATAATCATGCCAATCACTTATCAATACATATACGGCCTCCTAGAATTTCTTAATTATATTAGTAAGCAAATATATATACATAGGTGTATTCTAGTAAAACCACCATAAAATCATCAGATATAATACTACGCCAAATTTGGTAATAAATTATTGCTTTACTTTGTTGTGTAATGGTGCATGTCACTTGACATTTTACATTTTAATAAAGTAAGATGAAAAGACTTTTGTTAGCTTGATACCAATCTCTCTCTCCTTACTTCAAAAGTTGTTGCATGCAAAGATCAAAGATATTAACGAAGCTCCTCAAATTCAATATTTGAAAATAAAGCCTTCAATGAAACCTAAATTTAAATAGTGCAAATCACCTAATTATTATTAATTGTCCAGAAAACACAAACATATATCATCATTCGATTAGCAAGATAATCTTGCCAAATTTCATACAGAAAATTATGTTGCATTTGTAAATACTCAAAATTACTCCAAATGATAAAAATATACCCATCTTTACTAACTAGAAGGCATCTCCAATCATTGACTCAAACCTATATCAAACTTAAATTTGGGTAAAAATTACTTCAAACACTCTCCACTCCTTCATCCAAATTTATACTAAATTGAGTTTAACTAATTTTTATTCCAAATCAAGGAATACTCTAATGTTTACTCAAAATTTTCAAAGCTATTTTGTGGCCCTCTACCACTGCTAATTAAGTTGGGGCATTGATATGCCCTATATTATGAGTGAAGCCCATACCAGTTGACCACAATTTATTAATCATCAAAATATAAATAATTTATTAGGAAGACACTAATATCTGCATACGTAGACTCTGGATTCCCAAATCCGGACCTTGTTTGGGATCTACTACAAAAGTACACTTTTTGGGTCATATCAATCAACATCTCCTCTTTATTTTTTTACACATCTTTTTATAAAAATTCAAAAAGTACACTAATTTAGAACATCCCGGGATAGAAAAAACAAACAAGGGTCTTTTTTACTTCATGATAAAAATAAAAATAAAAATAATTTGAAAAAGTGTACCATATCTTATAGAAATAAAAAATAAATAAAAAAGTAGAACCCCAATTGTTATTTATATATACAGAGCCTTGTTAAGGAAGGAATGCCATGTTGGGTTCACAAAATCACTTCAATCACTCATGACAACTCAACAAATGTGACCAATGCAAAAAAAAAAAAAAAAAAATCATATGAAAAAAATTACCATAGTGCCGGGTGTCTTAGAATCTATTCAATGCTTGAAAACAATCGTAGGAATAGAATCAAGAAAAGAACCAAATCAAATACAAAGCCATTCATAAGTTGTCTTGCCATTAGTCTAACTATCCAAGAAACTACATGTATCACAACATAGGTAAAACAGAATAACTGCAAACAAGAAACTCTCACTTTCCTGTTAGCATGTTCTCTAAAGCATGCCATCATGATGTTCCATAAGCTGGAACGTTCTTAAGGCTGAGTTTCATTAGAATGAAAGTGGTGGAAACTAACGAAAGTTTTTTTTTTTTTTGTACAACCCATATTAGTATTATAACTAGGTTTTTAATTTCTTGCAAAATACAGAGGAGAACAAGAAAATTTAAAATCTCTCTCTCTCTTGCAAAATTTTCAGCCTAATCAATGCTTGCAAGAGGATACATTTTCCTTTATACTTCTTTTCTTTCATTTTACTTTCTACCACTTTCACTTCCCACTATTTTTCTTTCTAATCAAAGAGAGCCTAAAAGTAAAATTACATGAAATCAATAACCCCAATTCACCAAATTAAGGAATCTGTTCTTTATCTTTCCTACTCATGAAATTTCGTTGTAGCAAATGAATATGTAATATGAAGATTAAAATCAACAAACTATACAAAATTATAACATAATAAGACTATACTAACAATAACAAATCAGCAAAAACTACTATTGATCATAAATTTACCTTTTCAGTGCGAGGCACGAGGCCACAAAGCGTGCCGAGATGAGCATTAATCCTCTCTCTCCTCCTCCTCTCTGCCTCACTATGATTCTTCAAAGCAGCCATAACTTTCTCCTCTGAAGCCCCACTTTTCTTCCCAACTCTCACTGGTGGAGTCTTCACAAGCTCACACCCTTCACTATCCAACACCAAAGATTGCGAAACCGACATCGACCCACCTCCCCAATTCTCACTAAACCCACGTAAATTCTCAAACATCCCCAAACAATTGGACCCAAAATCCGAATTGCTCGATTTCCAAGAATATAAACTCATATTTCAATATAAATCAGAGTATACAAGTATAGAAATTAGCAATAAAATTCTAAGGATCGTCGACACCAGGAGGGCGAGTGGTGGGTGCGAACCAGAAAGAGAGGATTCGAAGGCGAAAATTGAGTTTTTGAGAAGTGGGTAGTGATGTTGTGGTGGTTGTGTGTGTGGTCATACCTTCCATAACGCGAAAGAGGACAAGTGGGATTGTTTGTGAGAAGATATCAAATAGAGAACATCCACATTTTCTTCTTCATAGTCTTGAATTGGAGCATCTTGATGACGAAAAACGATGAGACCCAGTTGAGGAAATCGATGAATATACAAAATGAAATCGAATCAGAACCCTCGAAACATGTATATATGTGTGTGTAGATGTGTGCAGAGAGAGAGAGAGAGAGAGAGAGAGAGAGAGTGGGGTTTGTATAGGGACTTTTTGAAGAAGAGTTTGACAGAGATGAGACAAGTGAATGGAAAGAATGTTTGGACTTACAGAGTGCTTGTTTGGACTTTGTGGCCGCTTCTATTTCTTTATCAAATTCTAACCAAGTGGCATTGTATTGTCTTAAAATATTTTTATTTTGTTATTTAGAATTCTTTAATGATTTTTTTTTAAAAAAATTCATAAAAAAGTGTAAAAATTTGAAGAGAATAATTTGTTTTTATTTTTGTTAACTTTTTAATTAAAATGTATGGTTTCCAAACATAGTTGAACAAAATGTAAATAATTTCCTTTTTCTTCATAATTTTCAAAATAATTTTTATTAAAAATTTCGTATGTTGTTTTTACATAATTCACGTTCAAAATATGTCTTTTTAACCATTTTAAAACGGGATTTTTTTTTTTGATAAATCGCATTTTTAAGAGTTTTATTTCATCTAACTTATATTTTTTTTTGACTATTCTATTAAGTCCTATTTGAGGTAAAAAGATCAAAATATCATAAATCTCTCTTTCCCTTATTAATGTTGATTGTCATTATATCTTCACTCCAAAAAAATATATTAATTACACATCACTATTTAATGTTGATATATATTACACATAAAAAATTAAACGTGGTTCTTTATTGATAACGTGAATGTAAATGTTTATATCAGATGACGTGAACATGAATGTTCACATCAGATGACGTTGTGGTAAAGATGATGTTAAGGTTCACATCAGCATTGCATCAAATTACACAACTACAAGTCTTAACTTAAAATGAATTTTTGTCATTGTGCTGTCAATTACATGATATGAATATTCATACTAAAACATATAAATGTGAATGTTCACGTCATTACATTAGATGAGAGAGAATATTCACATGTTGTGAATAAGAATATGTTATCAATTAAAAATATAATGAACGTTATTTTTAATGTGTTGTCAATTAAAAATAAGAAACTTCACATGCCGTGAACGTTCACATCACTACATTATATGAGAGAGAATTTTTTGGAAAGATATTGTGAACGTTTACATTAGATGAGAGATAATGTTCACATTATTTTTAATGTGTTGTCAATTCAAAATATATTCACATTATATAATAATATAAAATAATAACATCAATATTATTTAATTTGTGTATGAAATTTCCTATGCATTGGTCCTTTCCTTTGTCTCTCCTCCCTCTAACAATAAATATCAATATTAAAATATAAGGGCATAAGAGTCTAACAAAATAGTATAAATCAAGAAAAATAACTTTATTGAATAAAACTATAAATACATGGGACTAAGTAGATTAAAAAAATCTTTCATAAATTTTTTAGATTAAAATACTTCTAAATGAGACTTATCAATAAAAATCTCATTTTAAAACTTTTTTTTTTTTCTTTTTCTTTTTGTGTTCAAGAGCATGCAATAGGAAGACTTTTTATTTATATTGGCTGAATAAATGAATAAGTGTAATTTATCAAAACATAAACAAGCTCAACCAACCCAATAAAAAAGACATAATGGGAGCTATTCTATTTATCCTCTTTTTTTTGGGGGGGGGGGGGGTGTTCCAAACCCATTGTATGAGAGGAAAGAATGAAGGAGTGAAAATTTATTTTTAAAATAATTGAAAATAATTTGTAATTTATAAGAATTTATTGTATTTTGTTAATTAATTTTAAGGAAAAATTATTTATAAGTCCTATTAGGGAGACTTATGCTACATATGGTTCTACTAAAAAACTTATGTTCCCATAAGTCTTGTGAGAAGTTTGTTGACACATTTACCCTCAATGTTAGTTGTTAACATCATAAATAATAGTAAAACCATATATAGGAAATTGAATGTTACCATAGATCATCTCTGTATAAATGTAACGTAACGTGACACCCATATAAATATAACGTGACATCTACATAAACGTAATGTGCACCTATGATTTATAGGAAATTGCATGTTACTATAGTGTAGACGTCCCCGAACGCCCCGGGGGGATGAACCCCTGTTCTGTTCATATTTGGGCTTACTACAGTTCGGACTCGATTTGTTGTCACGGTTCTTAATCTTGAACCAAAGAGTCCAAATCCGGCAAATCATTTTTAGAAAACAGGTTTTGAAAGAAGTGCCAAACATAGACCGCTTTGCCAGATACAGAGTCGCCACATAAATATTTTTTAAATGGGAGAATTTAGGAAACCCTGACTCGGTGCCAAAGGCCACGTGTCCGTCATCACCAGAGTTGCCTCGGCTCGGGAACTTGGGTACGATTGGGGAAGGTCAGCTATGAGCACCCCCTCTCGCCCGATCAAAGATCGGCCTCTACTAACCGTGATATCTTGTTTTGAAAACGTTATGTGCTCTTATTCTGGTTATTAGCCTAGAATTACTATGTTATGCGCGCAGCAAACAAGTATAGATCAAATCGCCTAAATTGGAACAAAACATTTCATGTTTGTTTTGAAAATGGTTTGCTACTCGCAAGTAGGCTAAAATGCAGGTTTTGCCACCCTCAAGTGGGCTTTAAAAAAAAATGATTTTGCCACTAACTAGTGGGCTTAAAACTCTCAATTTTAATGCATTATTCCAATTTAGGTAATTTGACCTCCATCCACAGGCATTTAAGCAGTTATATCACATAAGCAGCTAGCCTCATGGTTATCATGCTATTATGGCAACATTCACACGCATGCGATATGCTAAAGCATAAAAGCTTACCTAGTACTCTAAGCCAAAACGGAAACTAATTAGTAATCATATGCATGATCCTAGTTCATATTAAGATGGCTAATGCAACACATGCAAAATGCAACTATAATAGGCTCGGTTATCCTAAAGATGGCATGTAAAATGCTGCAACTAACAAGTACTCAACTTGGAATTAAAATACAAGTGCAATTAGCATGATGTGCCGAGCCCGATGTATGTAAAGCAAATGTATGGATGCACGCATGCATAGCATAAGGTATGCTAATTTAAATATGTCCTAATACTAACCATTGAAAGCAGGTAAATAAAAGGGAAGAAAGACGTGGGGTTGGAAGACATACACACACGCACCCACACTTATTACACAATTACCCTCGCTCGGAGGGTCCGAATAAATATTACAGTCCGAACAAATAATACTGAATTAATTAAATATTACAAAACTTCTAATTACTTAACAAAATAAATGCAGAAGAAAAGGCCATACCTTTTGGAATGCGCGAATGATGCATGCTCGATCCTCTTGCCCGAAACCCGCTACATAGCATTATCGCCTGTTTTCCGCTTTGCTTCTCTGAAACGCAAGTCCTGGGGATCTTCAATGAGCACTGCAGAACACCATCGGCTAAGTGAAATGACCACCGGCCATGGTAAAATGCCGTCAGCTGCTGATGAAGTTATCGGCCATTCGTTAATGGCCGGTCGGCACTAAATGTTGCCGGTCGGTAAAAACTTCCTGCAGAAAATAGTTTTGACAGCAATAGAGGACAAGTAGTGCATGGTATAGAATTTCAAGCACATGTAAGCATGGTCATGTTCCCTATCACGTATTGAACTCAGGGGAGCATGGTTCTTGATCCTTGGGTCATCAATTGTGCATGATAGCCTAAGGGACCAAACTTGCCATTCAATATAAAATGCATGTGACACACAAATGAGGACCAAGACCCTATCATGTCAAAGTCAAGGGCCTCGGTGACCGAGGGTTGAGATGTGTTTCATCACTTGTAGTATGAACACCTCTTACCCTCACACTAGGTTTGACACCCCAAACCAAGCAATGCAATGCATGTTGTGCAAACATGGCTAAAAAATGCAACAAGAAGCTAAGATGCAAAACATGTCAAATGTGATGCAATGCAAACTATTATGCAAACAACATGGTAATGCCAGTAGCATGCAGCACCACAAGCAACACTACAATGCACATTAGATAGGCAAGTATGTAAAGAGGTGGGCATGCAACAATGCACAAACCATAAGGATACCACAACATGCAATGTCATGAGCATACTACAAGATGCAAATATATGATCCATGGACTTACACTAAGATGGAGGACCCTCAGCCACACCCCAAAACAGTGGCCAAAAGTGATGGAATGATGGGCAAATACTCATGCAAACTTGCATACCAAAGAGCATAAGGCTAAGGCATAAAAAGAAGCCTTCTACCACAATTATCATAACCACACATGGCATGAATGAAACAACCAAAAACAGAGTTTTAATGCATTAAAACACGCCCCAAAACCCTCATGAATGGCAACCCAAGTGACTTAAACATACAAGCATGCACAATGCCCATTTCAAGGCACAAAACTACAACACCTCAAGGCATGAAAGGGATGATAAATGCTATCATACAAGCATGATATAGGGACTGAAATAGCATAAGAAGTGACTCCAAATCATTTAAACAACCTAACCAAAGCATGCTAATGACTCACTCACTCAAGGCCAAAATTCTAGAATGCAAAGGAGCTATATAAAGCATGTCAAACATGACAAAAACAGTGGCCAACAGACCTAAAGCATGACAAATCATGACCAAAAGCTTCAATAAGCTAAGCCAAATCATGAAGATATACTAGGCTAAACACATGGCACATTTCTAGGCAAGATAAAGAATTACAAAGCAAGTATAAGACGCATGCTAAGGACTATAAATCCAACCAAAGACAGAGATATAACATGACTGAAAGACACCCAAAGACCTCTGAGATGGGATCAAAAACAACCAAGCATGCATGTTGCCCTTTAAGCCAAAAACAAAGGTAAAAGAAGGACAAAGGGGAAAGGGGTGTCCCTCCCCTACACAAGACTTCAAAATCACTTCATCACCACTGAAAATCCACTGGATTTCAGTGGTGAGAAGACCAACACAACAAAGTAAACAAAGCTTAAAGAAAAGGGCACCAAAATAGGCCAAAAGAGGCCTAAGGGGGGGAGTTCGACCCCCAATGCCAAAACACCCTTAATGAAAGATGTTAAGAATGAAAATACAAGACTTTTTTATGTTATACACAAAGCTTAAATCAGCATGCAAGATAGGTAGAAAACTAGTGCAAGATTGGGGAAACTAAAGCAAATGTCTCACCCTTGAAGAACCCTTGAAGAACAGATGATCCAGCCACCCTCTACTGATCAAAATCAGTCCAAAACCTCAACAAACAACCCTCAATGCCTCTCAATCTCGGAGCAAGGTGTAATGGTGTGTGTGTTAGTGCAAAAGTAAGGTCAAAATACACTTTTAGGCTTCCAAACACACCCTAAGGATGAGAGAGAGGGAGATATAGAGAAAGAGGATGATATATCAGATGTATAGATATAGAAGCTCTGGTTTTTTGATTCAAAAGCTCTAACCCCTAACAAAGGGAGAGGATGAGTGCTTATATAGGCAAAGGCCAAGGTTCTAGGCTTCTCCAAGAAGCTAGATGAAAGGGGCAAACGGTGTAAAGGGTTCTTGGCTTCTTGGAGAAGCTAATACAGCTGGCCAAGCTTCCCCAAGAAGCTTGGCCAAAGGGTTCAAGTTTCTAGAAGGAAAGGGGGTTCAAAGGTTCATACTAGCCAAAAACTGCACGGGGAGGAGTGATGGTGTATTCCAGCTGGCACAGCTGGCATGCACCATGCCTCAAGGGTGCAAAGGAGTCACACCGGCCAGCAAAAGAGGTCGCCAACAAAATAAAATGCCGGTCGGCCAAATATAGTGCCGACCGGCCATTGGTTTTAAGAAACCATGGCTGGTGGCACCCATAAACAGCCGGTGATGTTAGGGGAAGGCCAGTGGGATGTGGGGATGGCCAACAAGCCATTCCCTCCCCTTCAAGGCAAAAACACAGGTGTTTGGTGCCAAAACCAAACATGGAACAGTCGAGTTGAGAGATCCTGAGGCAAGGCGCGCATCCAAGACCTTCGGGAACTCAAGACGAACACAAACAAAGAGGATCATCGAGTGTTCAAGCGGTGACGTCCAAGCCTTGAGGATGGTCAAAAATGGGGTGTCTACACATAGATCATATTTACATAAATGTAACGTAATGTGACACCTACATAAACGTAACGTGACACCTATAATCTATGGCAACATTCAATTTTCTATATAGGAAATTGAATGTTACCATAGATCATATCTACATAAACGTAACGTAATGTGACACCTACATAAACGTAACGTGACACCTATGATCTATGGCAACATTCAATTTTTTATATAAGAAATTGAATGTTACCATAGATCATATTTATATGAAACGTAACATGACACCAACATAAACCAGTAACATTTTTAGATTCAATTTTAAAAAATTAAAACTCATTAAGTTTGCGAAACGTAACGTGACACGTCACGTTACGTTTATGTAGGTGTCACGTTACGTTACGTTTATATAGGTGTCACGTTACGTTACGTTACGTTTATGTAGGTGTCACGTTACGTTACGTTTATGTAAGTGTCATGTCACATTACGTTTATGTAAGATCTTGTGAAATATATTCTTATTTAAATAGGACTTGAGACTCTATAAGAAATTATACAAGACTTAGCCTACCATAAGTGTCTAAAAATAGACACTAAACAAGTTTTTACCCAAATTTTTTCAAAACTTATGTAAGCAAAAATGTTACTAAATAGTGCCTAAACTATTACTATTTTTTTGAATTTAAGTTGTGATATAAATATATTTATATTTATTAATTAATCAACGATATACCTGGGTTTTGTATTATTAATTTTCCTTGAGTGGACTTGAGATTTTAATTTAGATTTGAGTATTGAGTCGGACTGAGCTTGAATTAGTACATATTATATTATTAATAGAGTAATCTTGATATGCCATATGTTCACCCCTAATTGTAGCCCCCTTTTCCCCTCTTCCTCCACGCACCACTTATAAATGATTGCCACCCATTACTATTGCCCACCTCTTTGCAACCTTTTCCTTGCCACTCCCATCCATCTGGCATCTCTCTCCCACAACTCCACTCCTTGTCCTTTCCTCGCTCCTCTACTCCTGCTATCCCTTCCCCTTCCCTTCCTCTTCCTCTCCCATCAGTCTCCTAATGTCACTACCACAGTCTTCACCACTACACAACTTCAAAAATAAGTTTTGATTTTCCATCTTCCACTGTTATTCTCTCCTTTGTGCTCCATTATTATTCCGTGAATGAGATGACAGAAAAAGTGGGGGCTACACAGAACAATTTGGGGCCTTAGGCAAAAAATCTAGGTAAAGTCCATCTATCAACTCTAGTTAATTTTTCACTAATTTTAAAAATGCAAAATCAAATTAAACTAAAAAAAGTAAGTGAAAAAATTGAAGTGTTAAGGAAAAACAACCTACAATTTTAAATTTATTATATCTATAAGAACAAAATTTTAAACTCATACAATCTATTAACTAAAAAACAAATAGTGAAAAATGTGCTTACAGGTAAGGGTAAAATGGTAAAACATAATTGAAGATAATGGATAGGAAAACTGTTGAAGATAGAGTTGTCATGACCCGAACCCGCCCCTATGGGTTAAGGACATAACCGACCAGTAATCAAGGGATTACCTGTGGCCTCAAACCAAACCAGACATAACTCATCAGAGTAAAGAGGCCAAACAGAAGCAAAATTTAAAACTTTGTCCTTAGAGCTGTGCTTACATGACACTTCATAACAAACCATGCATATACATGCTAATAACTCACATCAAAATATGTACTAACACAAAGCTCTGTACATACAGGATCATTCAAGTCTAGGTCAGCCATCAAAACTATATACGAACATGTTCAAAGTCCTCGCCAACATAACAAAATAAATCAAGATAACAAAAGGGCGAAGACGGGTCTCGTGCGTGAGACGCAAGGGCTGACTCGTCAAAAATTTGGTTGTTCCACACAGACTTCACTGAGGCTGGGTTTGGACCTCTCTTGGCTCACCTACAAACACATGAATGAGCGTGAGCAAAAGCCCAGTGAATAATATCAAATAAGAAGGATACATTAGAATAACATACATCAAACAGTCTCGGGCCCAATCTACATTTCTAACTAGTATATATATATATATATAGATCAAGTGACTGCGGTTCCAAACACATCAAACGGCCTCGGGCCTAATTCATTCATGTCAGACTGGCCTTTGGCCCACTTAGACTTTCGATTATGTCAAACTGGCCTTTGGCCCATTTAGACTTTCATTCATGTCAAACTGGCTTTTGGCCCATTCAGACCTTCTTGTCAAACTGGCATTTGGCCCATTCATTTATTCATGTCAAACTGGCCTTTGGCCCATTTATCTTTCATTCATATCAGGCTGGCCTTTGGCTTATTCATTCTATCATTCAGATCATACTGGCCTCTGGCCCATTCATTCTATCATTCAGATCATACTGGCCTCTGGCCCATTCATTTTATCATTCAAACTCATACTGGCCTCTAGCCCATTCATTCTATCATTCAAACTCATACTGGCCTCTGATCTATTCATTCTATCATGTCAAACATTTGTCCACCATTCAAATTAACAAACTTATAAGACTTACATGGAAGTAACCAATTGGACAAACAACATACGTCTTTATTAAGATATTACTCACAGTGATCGGCTGGATGATTTGCCCTGGAGCTTGATCCTACACATTACATGAACACAACGGGTCACAAATAATTCAATCTGTTCTTAATTCACATTTTTCTCTTTCGGTTTCATTCTTATCTCTTTAACACATTTACAATGCTCAATGCATGCCTGAGAGTACTTAGAAGTCAAAGGGAACGAAAAACGAAACGCAAAATGCATTTTTAAAATTTCAGAAACAGGGGTCCCCGCTCGAGCGGACCTATAAGTTCTGCAAAAGTACTGGTTACATCAAATTTACGCTCGAGCATGAAGTCGGGCGCTCGAGTTGTAGTTCAGTCTACATAGCTCCTCGTTTGAGCGTGAACTTCCTCGCTCGAGCGGACATCATATCTGTAGAAAATACTGGGAGCCCGTATTTTACGCTCGAGCAGCGGTTTCCCCACTCGAGCGGATATCAAAATTTCTGGATTTTTCAGAACTTTTTCTTGCGCTTCAACTTGATATTCAAAGGCTCAAAACACATGATTTTGGCTCAAACTTCACATATACATGTACTAACATGACCCAACACCAAATTTATTACCTTATGAAGCTCAATTCCACAAATTAGTCACATGCATGTCTCAATTCACACCAAACTTATTTTCAACATAACAATTTCATGCATTCAAAGCTCATTCTCTTAGGAATTGTACATGCATGTGAGGTATAACCTTCATTACCAACTCAAATGGTGCAAATGGTGATCACAAGCATGAACTCTAACCAAAATCCTACATGGATCATACCTTTCATGCTCAACTATACAAGTTCATGGCAATTATACACATGCATTTATTCCATGACTTCAAATTCATCAATTACAACACAATTCTTGTTCTTGATCACCCTTCAACTTTGAATTCACAAAATTATAATATTAAACTCATGAATTCATAGCAAATTGCTTACCTAGAAGCCCAATCTTCCCAATTTATGGTCAAATCTTGAGTTGGTCTTCAAATTACTCAAGCTTCAAAATCAAAACTCCAATTGTTTCCCTCTTTCTCTCTAGCCGGCGCTCTCTCTCTTTTCTTTGAGTTGATTTCAGCCAAATAAACAAAAAGAGAGGGATTGGGTGTATAATGCTCCACTTACATGAGTTTCCTTAATTACAATTACAATATTGCATAATTGAGCACTATAACATTAATTTAATCTAAGTAATTTGATCCGAATCAATTTCCAATTAAATTTCACCGTAGGCTCTAAAAATTATGCCAATCACAATTGCGTAATCAATTTTGGGTTCTGTGGCCGATAAGGCCTTCAATTTAAATTTCAAAGCAGATAATCAAACAGATATTCCTACGGTGAACAGATAGAAATTCAAAGCACATATCTTCACATAATGGCACACAGAATCATATTAAACACATAATCATATTCATAATAAGGACCAATTAGCATACTACGGAACAGGGATATCACAATCTTCCCCCCTTTAGGAAGTTTGGTCCTCCAAACTTATTTTACCTTCGTTAGGAAACAAATGTGGATAGCGTAGTTGCATTTCCTCCTCTTTTTCCCACGTGGCATCTGTCCCATAGTGTTCTTTCCATTCCACTTTCACCATTGGGATGGACTTGCTTCTCAATTATTTTACTTGCCGGTTAACGATTCGCTCCAGCCATTCGGCGTACTCCATATTTTCATCAATAGCTACCCGGTGATAATCAATCACATGAAACGGGTCTCGGAGGTAACCCCTCAACATCGACACATGAAACACATTATGGATTTGTTCAAATCCCTGTGGCAAAGCAACTCTATAAGCAACTGGACCAAGTCTTTCCAGAATTTTAAATGACCCAATGTAACGGGGCGACAGCTTGCCCTTCTTTCCAAACCTGACTTGGCCTTTCATCGGAGACACACGGATGAACACATGGTCACCAACCTCATACTCAAGAGGTCTTCTCCGAACATCTGCATAATTCTTTTACCGGTCTTGAGCTGTTTTGATCCTCTGTTGAATGGTCTTAATCTTCTCAGAAGTGTCTTGCACAATTTCAGGCCCAAGTAAAGCTCTATCCCCGACTTCTGTCCAACAAATTGGTGATCTACATTTTTTGCCATACAAAGTTTCGTATGGTGCCATACCGATGCTGGAGTGGAAGCTGTTGTTGTAGGCAAACTCTGCTAGTGGCAAATAGTCTTCCCAACTCCCCTGAAAATCCAAAGCACACATCCAAAGCATATCCTCCAAAGTTTGTATTGTTCGTTCTGATTGCCTATCTGCCTGTGGGTGGAATGCAGTACTGAACCTTAGTTCTGTCCCCATAACCTCCTACAAACTCTTCCACAATCTAGATACAAATTTCGAATCTCTATCCAACACAATAGATACCGGAACTCCGTGCAAACGGACAATCTCATCAACATATATTGTAGCCAGTCTATAAGCATTAAATGTAGTTCTAACTGGTAGAAAATGTACAGACTTAGTCAATCTATCAACTACAACCCAAATAGAATCCATACCTCAAGGAGTCCGAGGTAGACCAACAACAAAATCCATAGTCACATGCTCCCACTTCCATTCAGGAATAGAGAGAGGTTGAAGTAGACCGCCTGGTTTTTGGTGTTCATCTTTAACTTGCTGACATTGAAGACACTTGGACACATATTTTGCAATTTCTTTCTTCATTTTAGGCCACCAATAGCTTTGTTTCAAATCCCGATACATGTTATTGTTACCCGGATGAATAGAAAACACTGATTTATGGGCTTCATCTAAAACCCTTTTCTTTAGTTTCGGAATATCTGGAATACACATTCAGTTCCGAAATCTCAACACTTCATTTTCAATGTTAAACTCCGCTTTTGGACTTGTCCCAAATTCGTCAATCACTTTCTTGAGGAATTCATCCTCTTTCTACTTCTGTTTAATTTCATCAATGATTGCCAGTTCGGCTGAAATAGCGGCTATCAATCCACTCTATTCACACAATACCACTTCGATTTTAGACTTCTCAAAATCTTGCAAGATGTCCTTCTGTTCAGTAAGCAAACAAGCTATACTCCCAGTTGATTTCTTGCTCAAGGCATCAGCAACTGTATTAGCTTTCCCGGGGTGGTACTGAATCTCGAGATCATAGTCTTTTATCAGTTCAAGCCATCTCCTCTGATGCATGTTCAACTTTTTCTGCGTAAAGAAGTATTTCAAACTTTTGTGGTCTGTGTAGGCTTCACATTTTGCCCTATACAAATAATGCCGCTAGATTTTCAAAGCAAAAACAACTGCGGCCAACTCTAAATCATGTGTTGGGTAGTTCTTCTCGTGTAGTCTCAACTGTCGGGAGGTGTAAGCAATAACCTTTCCGTTCTGCATTAGCACACAACCCAAACCTGTATAAGATGCATCACTGAAAATTACAAAGTTTTTCGTACCTGTGGGCAATGTCAATACTGGTGCAATGGTCAGTCTCGTTTTCAGTTCATGAAAGGCAGATTCTCTTTTGTCATTCCATTCAAATGATTGCCCCTTGCGTGTCAGTTGGGTAAGAGGTACAACTATTTTTGAGAAATCCTTCACAAATCTCCTGTAGTACCCAACTAAGCCCATGAAACTGTGGACTTCTGTCACATTAGTCGGTGTAGGCCAATTCATAATCGCCTCTATTTTCTGTGGGTCCACTGAAATTCCCTCCTTGTTGATAACATGTCCTAAGAAAACAACTTCATCCAATCAAAACTCACATTTCTTTAGTTTAGCAAATAATTTCCTTTCCCGAAGTATTTGTAGGACAGTTCTCAAATGATGTTCATGTTCAAGTCTATCTTTAGAATATATCAAAATGTTATCAATAGAAACCACAACAAATTCGTCAAGGTAGGTTTTAAAAATTCGGTTCATTAAGTCCATAAATGCTGCCGGGGCATTGGTCACTCTAAATGGCATAACAAGAAACTCAAAATGTCCATACCTCGTTCTGAATGCGGTTTTCTCAACATTTTCTGCCTTTACTTTCAACTGATGATACCCGGATTTCAAATCAATATTGGAAAACACTTGTGATCCCTGCAACTGATCAAACAAGTCATCAATACGGGGTAAGGGATATTTATTCTTTATTGTTACCTTGTTCAACTCTCAGTAGTCGATACACAGGCGTAAGGTTCTATCTTTCTTTTTCACAAACAACATTGGTGCACCCCACGGTGAAGTACTAGGTCGGATAAACCCCTTGTCAAGCAGGTCTTGCAACTGTTCTTTCAATTCTTTCATTTTGGCAGTAGCCATTCTGTAGGGAATTTTGGAAATAGGCTGGGTGCCTGGCATAATCTCAATTGTAAACTCTATCTCCCTGTCTATCAATTCCCCTGGTAATTCATTTGGAAACACATCTGTAAATTCTCTAACAATAGGGATATTGTTCAATTCAACATTCATAGATTGTTCAGACAACACATAGCACAAATAACCTTGACACCCTTTCTTAATTAGTTTGCATGCTTTCATTGCGGATATCAAATAAGGTGGAGGTACTACCCCGTTACCCACAAACACAATTTCTTCCTGTTCTGGTGGTCTAAACACAACCCGTTTTGTCACACAATCAATGGTGGCACAATATTTAGTTAACTAGTCCATGCCCAAAATTATGTCAAAGTGCCTAAAGTTCAGGGGCAACAAATCCACATATAGAACGGCATTCCCAACATGCATGTCACAAAAATGATATACAGATTCACACAATACAGATTCCCCGGATGGAGCAGATACACATAGCAGATATGGCAATAATTTTAGAGGTCTACTCAATCTAGATGCAAATGCACATGTCACAAAAGAGTGTGTTGATCTGGAGTCAATTAATACAAAAGCATCCTGATTACATATAGAAATAGTACCTGAGACAACTGCGTTGGCATTCCGCGTATCGCCCGGAACAAGCGCAAAAACTCTCCCTTATCTCACGGTATCCCCGGTGGTGGTAGATCTCGTAGTATTTCCCGGCTTTGGGATCGATGTAGTGGAACTAGCAGCTATCTTCCCACTGTTCTGATTACAATCTCGGGCCATATGCCCTTGTTTCCCACATTTAAAACAGGCTCCTGGCATATGGTAACAAACCCCACGGTGCCTTTTACTACAAATGTTGCACACAGGAGATGTATCTCGGGAAGAATTCAAAGTAGTCGAGGAGCCCGTGTTTTGCTTTTTCAAAAATTTCTTATTTGAAAGGAAGCCTTGCCTTTTGTTGCCTTTCCAGTCTGTCGTTGACTTAGTCTGTCTAGCTATATTAGCTTCTGAAATTATGGCCCTGTCTAGCACCCTAATGTAGGTTTCCAGCTTTAAGACATTCACCCTTTCTAAAATGTCGCTTCGGAGCCCACCTTTAAAATGCCTCGCTTTCTTATAATCAGTATCAATCACGTATGGTGCAAACCTAGCCAATTCAGTGAATTTGGCTTCATATTCGGCTACAGTCATACTGTCCTGCCTAAGTTCCATGAACTATGATACTTTCCTGTCCCGGACACACTGCGGGAAGTACTTATCATAGAAAATTTCCAGAAATTTCACCCAGTCAACATCTTATGATTTTCTCGCATTAACATCCACCATCTTCTTGCTTTGTTCTCTAGCATAAAAGTGGTTAGAAGCACTTTCTATGTCTCCGAACACGGAAACACTTCAAACAATTTTTCGATGCCGAGAACCCATGCTTCGGCTTTCAACGGATCTAATCTACCATGGAACTGTGGTGGTTTCATTTTCTTGAATTCTTTGGTGAGAGCTATTATCCGATCATCATTCTGATTATCTGGCACAGGTGGTGCCGGAGGTGGAGGTAGAGGATGTGGTTGCTGCCACTGTTGTTGCCACTGTTGTTGTTGCCTTAATGTTTTTGCCATTTCCTGAATCAACCTTTCCATTTTATCTATTCTGGCAGTAGAGGACTCCTCTATCTCATCACCTCTTGTTCTCACCATCTGATTAACTTGCATTATACTTTTTTACAAAAGATTCACAAGTATGCATATACTAAAGGGCATGCATATTCAAATAATTTACAACGCAAGTGAATCACAAACTTATAGCACATAATTGTTTATATCAAAACATTTAAGCATATTCTTGATGCTTCCAAATTCATAATCATCATATGAATGCATCCTAGATCTTTTCTAGACGCTTATTGCTCTTTTGGACAAGTGTGTGAGTTATTAACTTGTGTTTTGATACCACTCTGTCATGACCCAAACCCGCACCTATGGGTTAAGGACATAACCGGCCAGTAATCAAGGGATTACCTGCGGCCTCAAACCAAACCAGACATAACTCATCAGAGTAAAGGGGCCAAACGGAAGCAAAATTTAAAACTTTGTCCTTAGAGCTGTGCTTACATGGCACTTCATAACAAACCATGTATATATATGTTAATAACTCACATCAAAATATGTACTAACACAAAGCTCTGTACATATAGGATCATTCAAGTCTAGGGCAGCCCATCAAAACTATATACAAACATGTTCAAAGTCCTCGCCGACACGACAAAATAAATCAAGATAGCAAAAGGGCGAAGACGGATCTTGTGCGTGAGACGCAAGGGCTGACTCTTCAAAACTTTGGTTGTTCTACATAAACTTCACTGAGGCTGGGTTTGGACCTCTCTTGGCTCACCTACAAATACATGAATGAGCGTGAGCGAAAGCCCAATGAATAATATCAAATAAGGAGGATACATTAGAATAACATACATCAAACGGCCTTGGGCCCAATCCACATTTCTAACTAGTATATATATATATAGATCAAGTGACTGCGGTTCTAAACACATCAAACGGCCTCGGGCCCAATTCATTCATGTCAGACTGGCCTTTGGCCCACTCAGACTTTCGATCACGTCAAACTGGTCTTTGGCCCATTCAGACTTTCATTTATGTCAAACTGGCCTTTGGTCCATTCATTTATTCATGTCAAACTGGCTTTTGGCCCATTTATCTTTCATTCATGTCAGACTGGCCTTTGGCTCATTCATTCTATCATTCAGATCATACTAGCCTCTGAACCATTCATTCTATCATTCAGATCATACTGGCCACTGGCCCATTCATTTTATCATTCAAACTCATACTGGCCTTTGGCCCATTCATTCTATCATTCAAACTCATACTGGCCTCTGATCCATTCATTCTATCATGTCAAACATTTGTCCACCATTCAAATTAACAAACTTATAAGACTTACATGGAAGTAATCAATTGGACAAACAACATATGTCTTTATTAAGATATTACTCACAGTGATCGGCTGGATGATTTACCCTGGAGCTTGACCCTACACATTACATGAACACAACGGGTCACAAATAATTCAATCCGTTCTTAATTCACATTTTTCTCTTTAGGCTTCATTCTTATCCCTTTAACTCATTTACAATGCTCAATGCATGCCTAAGAGTACTTAGAAGTGAAAGGGAACGGAAAACGAAACACAGAACGCATTTTCAAAATTTCAGAAACAGGGTCTCGCCGAAAGGCACCCATGAGGTCTGCAAAATCGTTACATCAAATTTACGCCGGCGTGAAGTCAGCGCTGAGAAGTTCATCTACATAACTCGCCGGCGTGAACTTTCCTCGGCCGGACATCATGTCTGCAGAAAATACTGGGAGCCCGTATTTAACGCTTGAGCGGCGGTTTCTCTGCTCGAGCGGACATCAAAATTTCTGGATTTTCTAGAACTTTTTCTTGAGCTTCAACTTGATATTCAAAGGCTCAAAACACATGATTTTGGCTCAAACTTCACATATACATGTACTAACATGACCCAACACCAAATTCATTACCTTATGAAGCTCAATTCCACAAATTAGTCATATGCATGTCTCAATTCACCCCAAACTTATTTTCAACATAACAATTTCATGCATTCAAAGCTCATTCTCTTAGGAATTGTACATGCATGTGAGGTATAACCTTCATTACCAACTCAAATGGTGCAAATGGTGATCACAAGCATGAACTCTAACCAAAATTCTACATGGATCATACCTTTCATGCTCAACTATACAAGTTCATGGCAATTATACACATGCATGCATTCCATGAGTTCAAATTCATCAATTACAACACAATTCTTGTTCTTGATCACCCTTCAACTTTGAATTCACAAAATTATAATATTAAACTCATGAATTCATAGCCAATTGCTTACCTAGAAGTCCAATCTTCCCAATTTATGGTCAAATCTTGAGTTGGTGTAGACGTGCCCGGTGAGGGCCTCACTCTACAGTTCGGACTCCCTTTTGTTATCGGTTCTTAATCTGAACCAAAGAGTCTAAATCCGGCAAATCGTTTTAAGAAAAACAGATTTTTAGAAAAGAAGTGCCAAACATGGACTACTTTGCCAGATACAGAGTCGCCACCTAAATATTTTATTTTGGGGGAATTTAGGAAACCCTGACTCAGTGCCAAAGGCCACGTGTCCGTCATCACCAAAGTTGCCTCGGCTTGGGAGCTTGGGTATGATTGGGAAAGGTCAGCTATGAGCACCCCCTCTCGCACGATCCGAAGATCGGCCTCTACTAACCGTGATATTGAATTTTGAAAATATTATGTGCTCTTATTCCAGTTATTAGCCTAGATTTACTATGTTAAATAGACCAAGTCGCCTAAATTGGAACAAAACATTACATGTTTGTTTTGAAAATGGTTTGCTACTCGCAAGTAGGCTAAAATGCAGGTTTTGCCACCCTCAAGTGGGCTTTAGAAAAGATGGTTTTGCCACTATATAGTGGGCATAAAACTCACAGTTTTAATGCATTATTCCAATTTAGGTAATTCAACCTCCATCCACAAGCATTCAAGCAGTTATATCACATAAGCAACTAGCCTCATGGGAATCATGCTGTCATGGCAACACTCACACGCATGCAAGGATGCTAAAGCAAAAGAACTTACAGAGTACTCCGAGCCAAAACAGAAACTAGTTAGTAATCATGTGCATAATCCTAGTTCATGTTAAGATGGCAAATGCAACACATGCAAGATGCAACTTACAATAGGCTCAGCTATTCTAAGATGGCATATGATGATGCTACAGCTAACACGTATTCAAGTTAGATTTGAAATACGATGCAGTTAGTATGATACACCGAGCTCGGTGCATGCAATACAAATGAATGAATGGATGCACGCATGCATAGCATAAGGTATGCTAAATTAAATATGTCCTAATATTAACCATCAAAAGTAGGTAAGTAAAAGGGAGAAAGAAGTGGGGGTTGGAAGACATGCACACACGCACCCACACTTATTACAAATTCGCCCTCACTCGGAGGGACCAAAAGAATAATACAAATTAATTAACCTACAAGCTAATTAATTATTACAATTATTACAGACCACCTAATTAATTAAGCAAATTAACTAAGCTAAGAAAGCAGTAAAGGCCTCGGGAAGAGGGTCCAATGTGCGCGTGCTCGGGTTTGCTCAGAAATCCAATGCTATGCACAAGTTTGCCTCTGTTTTCCCTGCTTTGCTCCTCTGAAAATTGCACAATTCCCAAAGAGCACTCCATAGACACTGTGGGACATCACCGGCTAAGACAGAACACCACCGGCCATGTCCAGATGGTCATCAACCATTTGTAAAGCCATTGACCAACAATGGATGGCCGATTGGCAGTATAGATGGCCGGTCGGCCAAAGCTTCCTGCAAAACCTGTTTTGACAGCAGCAGAGGGCAAAACAAGGCATGGCAATGCATTTCAAGCAAATGTGTGCACCACCACACTCCTTATCATGTTCATGACTCAAAGGATGATGGGCCTCGATTCTCGGACTGCCAATCACGCATTTCCATGCATGATGGTCCAAAAAATCAAGTGTGCATTTTGATATGGAATGCAATGCAAATAAACAAACAAAAGGGGCTTTCAACCTCTATCATGATTTGATCAAGAGGTGAAAGTTACATGCAATGATATGCAGCTTAGGCATGAGTGCTAAGTATGCAACATGGCAATGCATATAAGCAAGCAAGCATGCAAGTCATAAGACAATGCAAACGAACAAGCATGCTAGATGCAATGTGGGTGTTAAGGCATGCAAGCAAGCACATGACTTCATTCAATCATGCAACTTCAATCATACGACAACACACAAAGTGAGCATGCAACAACATGCAAAGGGGGTGGACTTAAACTAACATGGATAGCTCGCAAGCATGCATAAATCAGTGGCCAATGCTATAGAAATGAGGGCACAATGACATGCAAACATGCATACACACAGGACCAATTCCTAAGCATGAAGGGACAACTTCTAAGCACACTTAAAAGGAGGTAAACATGGACAATTAGCATGCAATGTAAGCTCTGAAAATTATGTCAAAGATGATGCCAAATCAAGCAAACATGACAAGTATAGCATGTAATTGGTCCAAGTACTTAAAGCATGATCATATGACACATGAAGCAAATGACCAAAATGGATCAAAACAGTCCCAAATCATGTTAAGGCAAACCCCAAAAACCACTTAGATGGCATCTAATGATCTACTCATGGAGGCATGCACAAATGCTTAAACATGGAGCATACAACACAACCTCTTAAAGCATCAAATGAGTGATAAAATGCAAGCATGTAAACATATTACAAGAACTGAAATAACATGGTAAGTGGTTCCAAACCACTGAAATGATGCAAGTAAAGCATGTTACACACTCACACACCTAAGGCTAACAAGCCAAAATGCAAGGTGGCTATACTAAGCATGTGATGGTCCACCAAAACAACCAAAAATAGTCCTCAAGCACACTAAATCGTGCACAAAAGCTTCACAAAGCTGAGCCAAAATTATGCTAAAACAAAGGTCAAAGCTTAAAGCATGTTAAGGCCTAAACATGGCATTACAAGGTATGTATGCTAAGCAAGCATGGTGTACCAAAACCAACTCAAAACAGTGCTAAATCATGACATAATAAGCACAAAAAAACAGCTAAGGCATGGTCAACATACACTTAAATATGGTGCTCCCTCAAGAGGCAAAAATGGCCTTTTTCAAGGACAACAAGGAGAGGGGGTGGCCCTCTCCTTCTTGGGACCTCAAGGCACCATCCTCACCTCTGAAATCCCTCAAGATTTCAGTGGTGAGGAGGCCTAAACACAATGGTCCCGGAGCTCAACCAAAATGGCACAAAACAAGGGCCTAACAAGGCTTAAGAGGGGTCAAAAAACCCCAAAACTTAAAACACCCTTAACAAACTATTTAGAGCACTAAAAAATAGAACTTTTCTATGTTATATGTTAAGCTCAAAAACAGTTGTAAGGTAGGCAAAAATACAATGCAAAAATGGCGTAAAAAGGGACAAAAGTCTTACCCTTGTAGACACTCTTCAAAAATGGAAGACCAGCTGGTTCTTTAGGTTCAAATCAGCTCCAAGAGAAGGTGTAAGTCTAGGTGTTTGTGTGCAAATCTAAGACTAAAACACCTTAAGGGCAAAAAGAGAGAGAGAAATAGATATAGGATAGATACAATTATGCTAACCCTAAAAACTAGAGCTCTCCTCTGAAAATTTTGTAACCCTAAAAGAGGGAGATGATGCCTCCTCTTATAGAGCTCAATCTTTTAGGCTTACAAGACAAGCTAGCTAAGAGGGAGATCCCTCCATACACGTGTATGGAGGGGAGCCAAATGCATGCCAGCTGTATGAAAATATCTGCAAAAGCAGATGCACAGTAGTTGGCCGGCCAAAAATGCAATTGACCAAAAAAAGATAGCTGGCCGGCCATCTATAGTGCCGGCCGGCCAAACATTTGGCTGGTGGCAACAAGACACAGTCGGTGGCCTCAAGCCATGGCCGGTGATGGGTGGGGATGGTCAACAAGCCCTACCCTGCCCCTCAAAGGCAAAACACAAGTGTTTGGTGCAAAACCAAACACAAAATAGTTGAGTCCAGAGATCCTAAGGCAAAGCGCGTAGCCAAGACCTCCGGGAACTCAAGACGAACACAAACATGGATGATCACCGAGTGTTCAAACGGTGACGTCCAAGTCTTGAGGACAGTTAAAAATGGGGTGTCTACAATTGGTCTTCAAATTACTCAAGCTTCAAAATCAAAACTCCGATTGTTTCCCTCTCTCTCTCTTTAGCCGGCCCTCTCTCTCTTTTCTTTGAGTTGATTTCAGCCAAATGAACAAAAAGAGAGGGGTTGGGTGTATAATGCTTCACTTACATGAGTTTTCTTAATTACAATTACAATATTGCATAATTGAGCACTATAACAGTAATTTAATCTAATTAATTTGATCCGAATCAATTTCCAATTAAATTTCACCGTAGGCTCTAAAAATTATGCCAATCACAATGGCGTAATCAATTTCGGGTTCTGTGGCCAATAAGGCCTTCAATTTAAATTCCAAAGCAGATAATCAAACAGATATTCCTACGGTGAACAAATAGAAATTCAAAACCACATATCTTTACATAATGGCACACAGAATCATATCAAACACATAATCATATTCATAATAAGGACCAATTAGCATACTACGGAACAGGGATATCACAAGAGTAATGCATGATCATATTTGAGTATTATACTATTGTTTCTACCAGATTTGACACCCTAATGAGGGGTCGCCACGTGTCCATTTGGTGACTTAAAGTAGGTTTCTTTAACCTATTTATTTTGGTGGCAGATTGGTTAGAATGGATGGATGGAAGCAATCATGATTTGAGTTCGTCAAATCCCTAGGAAAAAGGGATCACGTGGCAATCCTATAAATATATATTATTATATGCATATATATTGGAGATAATGCATCAAAAGTACAGGTGGCAGCAATCCAGAAGGTTCTATATCCACTTCCTAAAGCATCCAACAGCTAGAATTTGAATTGCTCAAATAGCTCCTACAAAGGAGGCGTGAGTTGACCAAGTATGGGACACTTGGCAACCATCCAAGAACCCCACCCACCATTCAACGGTTCATGCTTTCAGCAGGATCTGATCAACCCTATTCATGAAAAACTACCCAACCACTTGTTGAGGAATGAGGAAGTAGGGACAAGTGTCATTGCAGGAGGCAATCTAGCATCCCACTTTCAAGAGATCATGAGGGATTTTCAGGAGGCTGTTGCAGATTTCTAGGAGGTGGCCATGATTTTCAGGAGGTTTCAATATCTATAAATACAAGAATTGAAGTTGGAGCAAACCTCAATCACTTCAACATTCAATACAACTTACTACATAGCCCAATGCTATTTATCCCTAGTTTAGCTCTAGTTCAACTTTGGAGTAGACTTGAAGGCATCTTTACCATAGATTTAGCCGTAGTTTCGTAGTTTCCATGACATTCGTATCAAATTGATTATTTTCGGATTGTTTCGAGACTTAGATTGTGTTTACATTTTTTTTTGGTAACTCAATTTCAGGTTTACAAACTTATTTTCATACTTTTATGTGTTCAATCCAATGAATTTATAAAAGTATGTTTTCTATGTTTACTTTCCTTTATTTACCTCTCTTTTTGACATTAAAAACTCCATGGAGATTTTAAGTCCTTTTAATTGAGGCAAAACAAGAACTAGGAGTTTATTTTATTTTATTTTATTTTTATCCCTTTGAGCCTTACATAATCTACTATTTTAGAAGTCAAAATTTTCCAATACATTTCCACAACTTAGGCATTGTTGCCTTGGCACGCCCGCAAATCATGCAAAACCTTATAGTTTTAGTCCAAAAAAAAATATATTTTTGTATTTTTGGCACAAACATCTTTTGGTAGGGGCAGTGGGACCCATGGAGTTACTAAGGGAAAATGTCAGGAAGAGGTAGAGGAAAAGATCTCACAGAAGGTCAGTAACTTGGTAAGGCATCACCAGATAGTTCTGCCTTGACTGCACATCACGCTTTTTGCAGCACAACATGTCCTATCCCAAGAGTTGCAGAATGCCACAGAAGAACTTAGAAACTATCTTATTAGCGGGAATCATGAAGTTTCCCAAGAGATTTCTCGATCCTTTAATGAGATAAATGAGTCCCAACAGGAGGTTACAAGAACCATCAACAAGATGGTAGACATGTTTGGAGACAGATTGCAACCTTTTACTTAATCTGCTGCCCTATAGTTTGGAGCCATTTGATAGCAACCAGAAGGCACCATACCTAAAAGTCCTATCACGCCCCGAAATAAATACAATAAACCATCCACAACAATAAGTAAATAACAATATGAATCAGAGCATAATATCTTTCCATCACATAAGATTCCGTTGTAAAAAAGGATGACATATGCGAATGTATATTCATAAGTCCTAGCCCTGAATCTATAGTATTTGTCAACAATAAAGATATAAAATAAAAGTTAAACAGATAATTGAAAAGCCCTGAAGGCTACAACTTCCCAAGACTGTACTTGGTTACATCAAAGTATATTTAAATCCAAAATAGATAAAGCCCTAGGCTTATACAAAGTAATTACAACAAGTAAACAAAATGAAACTCTTGCTCCGATCCTCCCAAGCTACTACCTTGGCAGAGGCATAGCAAACCTATATGCAACGTCCTCACCAAACATAGCAAACCCACTATAGTAAACCTACTATATGCAATGATCATCTTGCTCCAATCATCTATATGCAACGTCCTCACCAAACATAGCAAACCCACTATAGTAAAACTACTTTCCACGAGCCCAAAGTATTCGACCCGGCTTGCTCTGATACCAAGTTGTAACACCCCACTTTTTATTATCCGAGTTCATTACCAAAATCCTTTATAATAATATCATTTTAAAACATCCCCATCCGTTGGGGAATATGAACAAATAATAAACAAATAACATTCACTCATGACGATAATGATGATATATAAATAAGACATAGTATAATGTCCTTAGGCTTACATTGAATAATAATAATAATTAAAACAAAAAAGGGTTTACCCTTATACAATACATGGCTCTCGGCCAACAAATAAAAGGCCCAGTGCATTACAACAAAAGTAACCTATGGTGACAAAAACTAGTGAAGAAAATAAATTTTGTCACTAAATAAGAATAATTCATGAGGAATTTATAAATTTTGTCACATATAATAAAAAAAATAAAAATAATAGTTGACGAAATTTATTTTCGTTAATAAATACTTCCATTTAGGTGAAGGAAAAATTAAGTTTCGTCACAAAAAATTTTCTCGCTAATTTTTTCAGATGGCGCCAAAATTTTGAGACTTTTGGTGAGAAAAAAATTTGTCACTAATCATAAAATTATTTGTGAGGAATATATTTTCGTCACCAATTTTTTTTAATATTTTTCAAATCCTTTTGTGAGGAAATAATGTTGTCATCAATTTTGGTGAGAAAATTTTGATATATTGAGTGGCAATGACAAAAAAAAAAGGGTATTAATTTTTTTTTACCGCTTTTTTGTTTATCATCTCTCTCTCAAAATAGGGTATTAATTTTTGTTTCCCTCTTTTCTTTTCTGTTTATCAACTGAATAGGATAATTTTGAATTAAAAAAAAAAACTAAATAGAGTAATTTATTTTTGTTTTGCCTCTTTTCTGTTGATCAACTCTCTCTCTCTCTCTCTCTCTCTCTCTCTCTATCAAAACAGACGCACACAATACCTCTCCGCCATCGCTCTTTGCCCTCGTTACTCCACCTTCAACACCTACACCACCGTCGGCCCTTCTTGTATAAACAGTGCTCCGCTTTCTGCATCAAACCCAGGTTTTTTTTTTCTCTATTTTTTTTTTTTTTTTGGTATTGCATTGATTTAATTGAGTTGTTTCAAAATTTTTATGGGTTTTCAATCTTCAAAATTTTTGTAGCTTATAATATGGTTTTATTGTTGATTTGGTAAGTAAATTTGGAATTGTTTTCTTTATTGAGTGATTTAAAAGCTTTGATTTATCATTATTTGATTTTGGTGATTTGTGTTTCATTTAGTCATATTGAACAAAGATTTGGGAAACAAAATTTTTGGAATAAAAGTATTTGCTATTGTATTTGAACAAAAATTTCATAAATATATTTGGGTTTACTTAATTTGAGTTGGATATCAATTATGAGGATTAACAACTCTTTTAGATATGTGTTCTGTTGATGTTATTATCTTTAGTGTTTGTTATGTAATTTGGTGGAATTGTTGTTAGTGTATTGGTTGGTTTGTTGTGCTTTTTTTTCCCCCCCTTCTTCTTCTTCTTCTTCTTCTTCTGAATTTCCCTTTTAAATCTTTTTGTTGTGAATATATATACAAGCGAGCACTGCGTAAAAAATGATAACAGTCCAACCCCGATAAATATTTGCACTTAGGATTGTGCCAACTTATTTCTCTCTCTCTCTCTCTCTCTCTCTCTCTCTCTTTTATATAGTTTAAATATTTTTATTTATGGGTAAAAATATTTAAAAGATAAGAAGATGATATAATAAGCCCAGAGATAACCCCCCCCCCCCCCAAAAAAGATTAAACAACAGGAAAAAAAGAACATTCTAAGAAGAGAATAAATAAAATAAAGGATAGAACTTGGAACTAGTAAGTATAGTATTAAAGAAAGTAGGAGATTGGTTAGGTTGGAATCATAAGAAATTGGTTAGGAGATTGTACTCACTTTCTCTAAAAAAATCAAGTGCTATTCATGAGGCATCTCTTATTGGCCTAGCACATGTTTATGTCCTTATTCTGTTGTTCTTTTTTGTCTCACATTTTCACATAATTTTGTCTTGCACGTTCAAATGCTTGTCATATCTATTCTTTGGCCTTACATGTGTTCAAGCACTCTATTCTATCTTCTCTACTTGTGTCTCAAGTCCCTTTGGTGGACATGCATGCTTCGTATCACATTCTTGAACCAAGTGCTATCTTGTCCCTTGTTTGCTTGACTTGGCATGCATTTATGACTAATTGCACATTATTATATGAAATGTGGATACTAACATAAGTGATATGTTTTGACACATACACGAGGTGTCTTATGTGGCAGCTCTTCACTTGTAGATCGGGTGACACTTATATTTGTTGGCCTTGGTAATATTCCACATATCCAACATGTAATTTCATTTTCCCTTATAAGAGATTCTTTTGAAGACCCTTAGTGAGTGAATGTGGAAATATAGTTTTCTTAACAAAAATGTTGTTTTTATGTGCATCAGTAAGTAGTTGAAGATCAACTCCTTTATGCTTTGTCACATTGTAGTAGTGTATGTATGTTTGAATTATGATGTTCAATGCCCTTCCTTTCAGTGTGGCGATCTCCTTGCAGTGCACACGTGTAAGGTTACCTTCGTTTAATTGGGCACTATGCATTGTTTGGGTTAAGTTTAGGTACTGCGTTTATTTTATTTTATTTTTTGCTATGTGGAATGAGTTCATGAATTTAAATAAGATGTATGATAATATAGATGTAAGTATGAATTTAAATAAGATGTATGATAATATGAATTTAAAATGACGAAAATATTTCCTCATCAATGATATATTTTGAATCTACAACATATGTCACATACAAGTGAAATGAGATAAAGGCTATATAACTTTCCAAGTCCATGCTTGGTTACACAAAAGTGAGTACAACTCCATACAGTTTAAGCCCTTGGCATGTACAAAAATAATAACAACAAAATACACAAAAAGAAGTTCAAGGCTCTAAGTCCTTCCAAGCTACGTCTTTGGCGGAGGCATATCATTAGCACCTGAAAATGGTTTCCACATAGAGTGAGCCAAAACCTAGTAGAAAGACTACAACACAGTATATGAATCTTAACAACGTCATAAGGTGTTATGCGTATGTAATGCTCGTACCAAAACATTTATCTATTTCCAAAACCATGCAATGCCAAGTTTATATCACAATTCATAAAACCATTTTCTTTACAATAGAAAGCAAGGCAGTGAATCACAAACTCCAGGAATCCCAAAACAATTATAACCTTTCACGGAAATCTCATCCGTAGAAAATCGTAAATTGGCACCCATGTAAATGTAGGCTATATAAGCACTACTATGGCCATTTCACAAAAAATTCATCTGCGGGATCGACACCCATGTATACACGTGGGTTTTAGGACTTTCACCATGGACATTCAAGCCAACTTATTTAACGAGACAACACTTCTTGAATTCACCCCATTTTACTCAAAACAATATACATTTTCAATGTATGAATATACAATAATACTCAATGTAAATGAATGAGAAATTAATTTCAATTCTCCTAATTCTCACATAGCCCAAACAGATAAGTAATTTTCCATAAAGATAAACATTCCAAATTTCCAAGATGTGAGTGGTAATACATACCCAACTCCACCATCCTCATCAATATCAAGCCAATTTTACATTTTCAACATCAATTCCATTTATTTATGCAAAATCAACATTTGAGATATTTAGGGCAAAACCCTATTTTCTTCCAAAATCAATTCCAAGTATCAAAACCAACCATTTTATCACAACTCAACCTCATTTCCAATCCTATAATCATTTTCAAGAATCCATTTGAAAACCCCTCTTTTGATTTTCAAACCAAAACCCTAGGCTTGTTCAAAAATCTCCCAATTTCCAATATTGTTTTAGAAAAGCAAATAACTAAGTTAAAGATCATAAGAAAGTGAGGAGAATCCCTACATCAAGCTTAGAAAACAAGAGAATGAAATGGAGAAACCACAATGAAGCCAAAATCTAGTTTTGTTCTGATTAGAAATAAACTCTAGATGAGCTCTACCTTTTTATCAAAGGGACTAGGGTGGAGAAATCAATGGATTAAGGTGTATTTGTAGAGAGAATGTGAGTTTTACAAAGAGAGGGTCTCAACTTAGGGTTTTGAAATGTTTAGAGAGAGTGAGAGGTGAAAAAGTGACTTAAAAAGTGACTTTTACGAACTGATATACGTAGAGATCGCTCGAGCGCAAGAAGTGCAGCTCGAGCGTCCAGACACAAAAAGTGTGACCGCTTGAGTGTAGAATACAAACTCCTAGAAGTTTTGCAAAAAACAAACCATCGCTTGAGCTCAAGAAAGACCGCTCGAGCGCAACACTGTTCGAGCACAGAAAACACCGCTTGAGCGAAAAATGCACCCTCTTGTTAGTTTTGCAAACCTCTAAGAGTTGTCAAAGACAGCTCAAGCGCAAAAAGCTTTGCTCGAGCGTAGAGACAAAAATCTGGGCAACAACAGTTTTGAAAAACAAGCAACCAACCTGTTCCAAACGCAACCAAGACATTCCAATAGCCAAACTCAAAGAGGAATAAGGAGGAACAAGACATGAACCATCATAAAAGACAATGAAACTCGGATCCAAAACATCAATAGGTTGGGTCTAAACCAGGTTCGCTATAACTTTCCCTCTTTAAGGAATTTCGTCCCCGAAATTTTAAATCAAATGACAAAACCATGTTTAAGCCAATTATAACAATGATAGTAACTCAATTTCATCACCAGAACCTACCCACCGATTATTCATTCTCATAACAATGATAAACAAGTTCTCGATACTGAATATACAATTTACATTTCCAAAACATGTACAATGTTTATATTACATTAACGTAACAAAATTTTCAATACATGTTCAAACATCAATAAATAGGTCCGGATACTTCTCACGAACTTCCAACTCATGCTCCCAAGTTGCTTCTTCAATCCCATGATGTCTCCATAACACCTTTACCAACAGAATTATCTTGCCACACAAGACTTGGTCTTGAGTATCTACAACTCTAACTGGTCTCTCCTCTTGTGAGACATTCTCATCTATCTCTAACTCGGTCCAATCTAACACATGCAACGGATCCGACTCATATTTCTAGAGCATATAGATATGAAACACGTTATGCACCCCGAAAAGCTATGGCGGCAAGGCCAAGCATAAGCTACCTCCCCTCTAGAATCTCAAAATGCCCAATAAATCTAGGATACAACTTCTTGCTCTTCCTAAATCTTATCAAACCTCGTCTAGGTGATATTTTCAAGAAGACGTGATCTCTTACCTTAAATGACAACGGTCTCCTCCTACGGTCAACATCGCTCTTCTGATGACTCTAAGCCGTAGCCAACCTTTTATGAATAAGCATAACCTTCTCTGTTGTTTCGTGGACTAATTCAGGACCTATCATAGGTGCATAACCCACCTCGGCCTAACACACTGGAGATCTACACGGTCAACCATACAAGGCCTCAAATGGTGTCATGCTAATACTCGATTAGAAGCTATTGTTATAGGCAAACTCCACTAAAGGTAAGTGCCTCTTCCATGACCCCTTAAAGTCAAGAACACAACCTCGAAACATATCCTCTAGGATCTGAATGGTATGCTCTAACTACCCATCAGTTTGAGGATGATAGGCGGTACTAAAGCTCAATCTCGTGCCCAAAACACTCTGTAGGCTCTGCCACAACCGAGCCATAAAACGCAAATCTCTATCCAAAACAATAGTCCCAAGGACTCCATGAAGTTGAACTATGTCCTTAACATAAAGGTCGGCAAGAAAATCTACTGAGTCACTCGAGTGCATAGGGATAAAGTGCGCTGACTTAGTCAATCGATCACTTATCACCCAAATGGCATCATTACCCCATTGAGTCCTCGGAAAACCCACAACAAAATCCATCGTGACATGCTCCTACTTCCATTCAGCTATAGGCAAGGGTTGTAACAAACTTGCTGGCCTCTGATGCTTGACCTTCACTTGTTGATAAGTGAGGCACCTCAATACAAACACGGCTACGTCCTTCTTCATCCCCTTCCACCAAAACTGGCGACTAAGGTTGTGATACATCTTTGTGCCTCCCAGATGTACCACAAGGCGTAAGTGGTGAAACTCTCAGAGTACCTCCTTACTACAAGACTCCGGCACGAAAAGACGGTCAAGATATCTAACACTCGAGTCAGAATATACATTCAAGCCCTTCTTTACCTTCCTGCTAGAGATATTCTCTCGGAGGGTCTCTATCTCATGATCACCCCTCTGTGCTTCTACAACTCGGCTCACAAATGTAGGCTGTGCAATTACAGTAAATAAGGTGGCTGACTTGATGAACTCACCAAGATGCAAGTCAAACTTGCCAATAGCATCCAACATCTCCTATTCTCGGATGGCAATATTTGCTACAATGCTAATGGGCTTTCTACTCAAGGCATCGGCCACTATGTTAGCCTTTCCCGGATGATAGTGCAACTCAAAATCATAGTCCTCCATAAATTCCATCCACCTCCTCTGCCCAAGATTCAAATCTTTATGTGAAAAAAGATATTTCAAACTCTTGTGATCGGAGAATACTTCAAACCTCTCACCATACAAGTAATGTCTCCAAATCATCAAGGCAAAGATCACTGCTGCTAACTCTAGGTCATGAGTAGGATAGTTCCTCTCATGTGTTTTCAATTGACGTGAGCCATAAGCTACTACCTTTACCTCTTGCATCAACACACAACCCAAACCTTCTCGAGACGCATCACAATACATAGGATAGCCCAAACCCCTTTTCGAAATAATCAACATTGGAGCAGTGGTAAGCCTGACTTTAAGCTCACGGAACGACTTCTCATAAGTCTCACTTCACACAAACTTGATTCCCTTCCTCGTTAGTCTAGTCAAAGTTAAGGCTAATCTAGAGAAATTACAAATCGACGGTAATACCCGGCCAATCCCAAGAAACTATGAATCTCAAAGGGATTCTTAGGTTGTTCCCAATCTTGCACTGCTTCTATTTTGGAAGAATCTATGGCCACTCCTTCTCCGAATACCACATGGCCTAATGTAGCTTGACTTTTCGCGCTCCTTTCGGAAGATGAGAAGCCCTATAGTTCGGACTCTACCTGTGGTTCTGAATCTGATTACTCAAGTGCAATGTGAAACAGTGAAAACACAAAAAGAGTCCAAATCCGGTAATTCTTTTTGAAAAATCGATTTTGAATCAAATTACCAAAAATTGACTGCTTTGCCAGATACAGAGTCACCACCTAAATATTTTTGAGAAATTTAGGAAACCCAAGACTCGTGCGAAAGGCCATTAGTCTGTCATTACCAAAGTTGTCTCGGCTCGGGAACTTAGGTATAAGAGGAAAAGGTCATGAATTAAGCACCCCCCTTGCCCGATCAAAGATCGGCCTTTACTAATCATGATGTGATTCTTATTTACATTATATGCTCTTGTTTCGATTTATTAGACTAACATTACTATGTGATGCACACACAAGTATTGACTAATTTGCAAAAATTGGAACATTTGATTTCATGTTTTATTTGAAATTGTTTTGTGAATTTGCCATTGGAAAAAGTGGGCTAAAATGGACATCTATCAAATTATCCCAAGTCAGGCAACTAGCCTTCATCCAAAGGCATTTAGGCAATTTATCAATTAAGCATTTAGCCTCATGGCAAGCATGTTAGACATGGCAACACTAACATACAATGCAATATACTAAAATAAAAAAAAGCTCACCTAGTACTCCAAGGCAAGCCAAAAAGATAAAATTGTTAGAAAAATACAGTATCCTAACTATGCAATATGACTAATGCAACGCATGTGATATACAATTACTAGGTGGGTTACTAATATGGTATATGAATCAATTTCATAGCATGCGGTCTAAGCACATATTCAAAGAGGCATTTAACTAACGATGCAAGTTAGAATGATGCACCGAGCCTCAATTCATGCAAGACAAGTAACTGCAAGGAATGAGAGATGCTAAACAAAACATGATGGCCTAAACTAACCATCATAAGCAGTTAAATAAAAGGGAGAAAGACGTGGGATTGGAAGACATACACATTATTACAAGTTTTGCACCCTCACTCTGGAGGGTCCGAATAACCTAACTAGCTAAACTAATTAACTAGCTATTACAAAATGAATTGAATAAATTAGCTAAGCTACTTAACTAATTATTACAACAACAAATTAATAAACTATTCTAGCTAATTAACTAATTATTACAAGACAAAATTAAATAACTAGTCTAGCTAACTAATTATTTACAGCACTTTACAAAATTAACTAGCTACAACTAATTAATTACAACAAATATCTAAGCTAAGTAATTAGATTAAGTAGCCTTGGGAAGCGAGGAGTGCTCATGCATGCGCACAGATTTCCACCCGAAAAAGCCACTGTTCTATTGCCAGGAAACCTCTGTTGCACAGTTAGAACACTTGCACTATTTTTCACCTCAAAACCAACTTTGTTCCATTTTAAAAAGCCATTGCTGGATTTTGCAAGGGTGGCCGGTAGGCTAGAAGTGGTGGCCCACCGGTCACTGATGGTTGGTACTTCCTGCTACAACAGAGAACAAACAGAGCAAGCACAGGGCATTCTCAAGGGTTGTTTGCACAACTTACCCCTCCTTATCATCAAACAACTCAAATGAGTGGTAAATTTGATTCACAAACCATCAATCGATGTAATTTCATTGATTGATCAAGGGATTGATCAAGGGAAGTGGTTGACATTGACTCTCGAACCGTTTTCATCACTAATGAGTATAGAATGACTTAAGACTCAAGGGTTCAATTAAATAGCTAGAACAATAAGCTAAAACATAGAGCTATGTAAGCTAGTAAATAAAGCATAAGGAGGGGAGGCTACCCCCTCCATTTTTGGACTTCAAAACATGTTTTTAGATACTAAAAAAGCTCTGAAAATTAGTATTTAAAAGCTCAAAAAAAGTGGACAAAGAGATGGGAAACACAAGTGTAAAGGCTTAGGAGACAAGGTGTAAAGAAGGGTGGTTAACCCCTCTACCTTTAATAGCCTTAAACCACAAGCTTCAACCCATAAAAATAGTCCAAAAATAGTTCAGAAATAGCAAGAAAAGATGGGAGAGAAGTAGTGTAGAGATGCTTGAAATTATACCTCTTGAAACAATGTTACTCTTTTGTTCAGAAACCACAAAGTTTACACTTTAAAGTGCTGAAATTTAGACTCAATAATCCCAGTAAGGAGAGCTCCAATATTGGTTTAGGCAGTGTTTGGTTAAGGTGTGTGTGTTACAAGATAGAGATAGAGAGAGAATTTCAAGTTTTGGGACTTTTGGAAATTTTTGTAACCTTAAACCAAGAAAGAAAGCCTGATATATATAGAAAAACAGCCTCACAAGTCGGAAATATCCATATAGGAATAGCTGGAGCGTTTGGGGGACAACTGGCCACAAATGGTGGCTTGCCGGCCATAAAAATCTACTTCTAGGCCCGACTTTAAATGGGCATATTTCCTTCATCTAGACTCAGTGTTAGGTCATTCTCAAGTCTAAATTGAAGCCCCGGAAGTCTACTTTCCAACGGAGGTAGCCTCATAAGCGATATTCCTATTTTAGTGAAGGTTGCTCATTTTTATCTTAACTAGATTGATGCCTAACTTTAAACGGCCATATCTCCCTCATCCAGACTCAGCTTTTGGAGATTCTTAAGTCTAAATTGAAGCCCCGGAAGTCCAATTTCCAATGGTGGTGGCCTCCCAACTAAATTTTAAGTGTATAAAGAGATAGGCCTGATTTAGTAAAGGTTGCTCAGTTCTCTCTTCACGGTTTCATGGTCAACCATTTCCCCAACTAGTTTTCTTCCCTCTCCTTCTATTTTTTTCAACCCCAAACCTATAAATAATAGGTTTAAAAGATTTTTCAAAGAGTTCACCTCCCTTTCATTTATCTCCACTTTGTCCTTGCTCGGTTTACCGAAAAGTGCAACTTTTAAACGAAATGCGAGTCTCAGAACATCGTAGAAACATTTGGAAAAATATTTGGAAAGAGAGGGTTTTAAGGTTCAAAATAGTTTTGGTCAAAATGGGGTGTAAGGTTGGGATTTAGAAGCTCTTCTTGCTAAAGAAATTGAATGGTTGTACAACATGACTTTCTTCATCGAGTGATCAACTTGAGGTGCCCAAGTCTTAAGGGCGGTAAAAAATGGGGTGTCTACAGTTGCCTCTTTTTGACAGAGGTCAGAGTCATGAAATGACATGAGTGAATGTCAAAGCCTAAAGACGGCCCATTTTGACAAGGCTGTTTGACAAGGCCGTAAGACTTGGGCAAACAAACAAAATGCAGATACAGTTGGTTGAACTCGAGGGTTGCCTACGTATCCTTTTGTAAGGAATCAAACCAGCGTAGTTTAAGGGTAGGATGCAAAATAATGCACAATGCAATGAAACAATGTGATTGATATAACGAAATAATCAAACCATAAGCAGTGCAAAACACATGAATATCATAAATGAATGGAGATGCAAAATCAAACTACGTTTTATATAGAAAAGAAGTGGGCACAGCTAAACAATGCCTAACACAGGCTAAGTGCCTACACCCTCAATATTGGCCTCAACGCAACATGGATGCTTACACATAATAGAACCATGTTTTAACGTGAAAGGGGTGCGAACACATGCAAAACTATGTTTTTCGTAGAAAGAGAAAGAGTACAAGTAATTTGGGTGGTATGATATAATTAAGGAATAATCTGCTGAGGAAAGATAATGATTGTAAATGCTGAATGTAACAAAACAAAGTATGATACAATGAATGCAGTGAATAAAGCGTAGGCCGAACCACATCTTACCTAGAAAATGCATGGACACAAAACAGACCACATCTAACACAGAAAAGGTGTTGACACCCTCAATACTAGCCTCATGCACAGCATGGGTACTTACACTTGACAAAACTATGTTTCAATGAGGGAAATGTATGAGCACATGCCAAACTAAGCTTAACATGGAAAGGATACAGGTGATAAAATGGTATGATGTAATGAATACAATGGATAGTGTAGTAGATGAGTAGGGTGACATACTCCAACCACGCTGGAATTGTAAGAGGAGGAAGAACATATCCCAAACACGCTAAAATTGTGTGAGGAAGAGAACACTCTAACCATGCTGAAATCGTGAGAAGATGAAGAATAAATCCCAAACACGCTAAAATCGTGTAAGGAAGAGAACACTCTAACCACGCTGAAATCATGAAAGGAGGAAGAATAAATCCCAAACACGCTGAAATTGTGTGAGGAAAGGAACACTTTAACTGCGCTGAAATCGTGACAAGAGGAAGAACAAATCCCAAACACACTAAAATCGTGTGAGGAAAAGAACACTCTAACCACGCTGAAATCGTGAGAAGAGGAAGAAGAAATCCCAAACACGCTGAAATCGTGTGAGGAAAGGAACACTCTAACAACACTGAAATCTTGATAAGAGGTCCTGAGAAAACTACTCAGGGTCGCGTTCTATGCATCCTAAGATAAATTTCAAACACGCTGAAATCGTGTTAGGAAAGGAACACTCTAACAATGTTGAAATCATGAGAAGAGGTCCTGAGAAAACCACTCAGGGTCACATTCCACACGTCCTGAGATAAATTCCAAACACGCTAAAATCGTGTGAGGAAATGAACACTCTAACCATGCTGAAATCGTCAGAAGGGGTTCTGAGAAAACCATTCAGGGTCGCGTTTCACACGTCTTAAGATAAATTCCAAATACGCTGAAATCATGTGAGGAAGGGAACATTCTAACCACGCCGAAATCGTGAGAAAAGGTTTTGAGAAAAATTCCAAACACGCTGAAACTGTGTGAGGAAAGGAACACTCAAACCACGTTACAATCGTGAGAAGAGGTCCTAAGAAAAACCCCGGGGGACAACGATCCTAAACGGTGCTCAGCGTAAAAGGATAAATGATACAAGATAACATAAGATGCAAGTAAATGCAATAAGTGTGATGATATGATACATGTTACAAGCAATGTAGTGCGTAATGTTTAGGGAATGCAATAAACAAGCAAAGCGGCGTTTTAGAAAGCACCTCACGGGGCGAGTGGTGATGAACCGCTCTACTCTGACAGGGATCTCCCTCTTGTGTTCTTCGAACTCTTACCTTCAACTCACGATTCAAAGGCCCTCAAATGCTGACAGAGGGTAACCTTTGCATGTAGAAGCCACAGATGCCGTTTTTCTTCCTGATCATATTCACAACTTTCCTTATTTTCCAACAGGGCGACAAACTACGTTGGTTCAGTATCCAGAATTGAGGCGCACACATACTATCTCAATCTATGGGGATGTCATACAAATTTCAAGCCAGGGATACACCCCTGGGTATTCAAACCAGACTTTAGTCTCAAAAATTCCAAACCTTTGTGTTCTAGGCATCGCTATTCGAACTCTAGTTTCCACTGTCGCAGTTGGTCTCCTAAGAACTCATTGCAAACACAACTAAGATACCTCTGATAGGGAATGGTGTTTGGGGATAGCACTTTGATCGCCATTCTGGCATGAAGAAGGCTTGAGCTTGAGGTAAAGGTTCACTCATACTCCAGAGAAAAGACAAGGCTTGAGAAGGTGCATCTGGAAAGCAATCTCAGAATTTTCTGAAGTTGAAATACATTAAGATGCTCTAAATTTTTCCTCTTTTCTTTTGCTTTACAGTCCAGAACCTATGTAGCTTCAAATAGGTCCTTGTTCGGTTGCTCTCTCTTTTAATCAAGGGTGGACCCTGCAGTTTTATGGAAGAAGGAACCATGTTTTGCACACCATGTTGGGAATGACATAGCACTCTGAGCACAAAACGATTTATTTTGAAATTAAAACCAAGAATGAATTCTTAACCAGGTATTGAGCCTACGACTAACAATAGTACACCATGACTCAACAATGGAAAAACAAAGTAAAAATAATCTAACATATCTATTTACACTCACAACTACTCAAAACAAGAATCGAGACAAACAAAAACAACAAACACAACACTCGGATGTTTTCCACTAGTGGGAGACCTCTTAGTTCACAAGCAGCCCACTACTTCTCCAGGTATTGTTTCCCACCCTTTCTCATTTGTAATTCTCACATCACTTTGGCACTTAATCTCTATTTTCTTTGCAAAGCCTTTTCCTTACTTTTTCTCTCAATGCATATATCTCTATTCTTTAATCTCTCTTATTTTTTATTCTTTCCCAGGTGTGGTTGATGGATAAGCTGGAAGTTGTGAACCTTATGAGAGAGGTCGAATATCCTGCTCTATTTCTAGTTCATGCTTCGCACTTGGCTTGATACCTCATTGTTTGGAGGATGAGAGAACTTTTCGGCCTCTGCTGTTAGCTTCAGTTGTGCCCTTTCTGGCAAGTACGTTGACAATGGGGAGAAGATAGAAAACCTGACTCGACTGTGCCCCTAGTTCATCATTTTGACTATCTTTTATTTTTGGCTTTTTGCTAAAACAATTTTGACTAACATGAGGGTTAGATTAACATGCTTGTTTGACTTTCTGCTTTGAAATCATGCAAGTCAGGTTGCGAGCACTGAATTTTTTTCTTTTTTAGGTCCAAGAAATGGTCTAGTTTTGACAAAAAAAATGGAATATTTTTCGAGAAAATTAGTCAACTTCACTAAAAATCCTCAAAACCATTTTTGCAAATGGCCACTACTCAACCAACGTGGAATTAACTCCTGAGACGCATAGCCTCAGATCTGAACTTGAATTGTCTTGTAGCTGAATCTTCCAACGGAATAGGACAACCAATTTTGAATGAGGATGAGCCAATTCGACATAGATAAGATAGCCGAGTTGAATCAGGATCAGCCAATCAACATGGATAAGACAAGCAGGTTGAAAATGATTGGGGCCGAACTTTAGGATGAAGCTGCCTACGTATCCCAAAAATGAGAATCAGGCCTAACGTAGGTCCGGGGGATAAGGTGCACTCGGGTATTAACTTTTTCCAAAGCCGCCCTTCTGGGTTTTCAACCTTGCGAGCTCTATTTTCTTTTCATTTTTCTTTCTTCTTCTTTTTTCTTTGTTTCCATTTTTTCATTTTTTTTTTACTTTAACTTTTGCATGGGTTTCCTTTCCGAGTGTTCGGCCCAGCAAGCCTCTCAATGATAGAAAAGTTTAACTTGTCCATGTTGATTGGCCGTAGGATCTCTAAGCCATCTGGATCCATAAGAATGGCTGTTGTTCGCTGATGATGTAAGAGCCCATCCAATTGGGTCTAAATTTGCCCCTAGTGTCGCGGATAGGAACTCAATTGTCCTTTCAGCGATAATTTTATTTTCTCCGATTATGGGATTTGGCTTTCTTGCTGATCTCCATTGGCTTGAGAAATGACCTATTTTTTAATCTTCAAGCGTATCTGACCTTTTTTGCCCCTAGTTCAAGGGCTGCTTCTAATCTAGCTATACAAGCTTCCTTCGATCACACCTGACTTTCTTGCCCCTTGTTCAAGGGCTGCTTCCAAGTCGACCACGCAAACCTCATATTGTGATTGATTGTTGAACATTCTAAATCAAGGTTCAAGGTTTGCCAGCAAAGGGGTCGAGTCTTGATGCTGAGAGTGATCCTATGCTGTACAATCTCAAGATCAATTCCAGGCATGTCTACATGGGACCATGCGAAAAACATTTTTTGAAATCTTTTAATAAAACGACTAGTCACTTGTGCTCTTCTGAAAACAATGTAGAACTAATCTGGATCAAGCCAGGATCCTCCTCAGTACTCACATTTATAGATATGATTTCATTAATTAAGGGCTTAGCATGCCTCTCTTCCTCTCAATCGATCAAATTTTGCAAATCCCGAGGAATTTCTCCTTCTTTGTTTTCATCACAGTTTTGGAAATAGTTTTGAAAAACTTTGGTCAATGTAATAATTTAAAGGCATAGAGAAGTAAGTGGAAATTACTGCCGTTTCATTCGGATCTTCTGGCGCAACTGGCTCAATGGTAGAAACAAACGGAAAAGAAAGAGTGAAAAAGACAAACACAAAACAAGAAAATGATGCCCGAGTTAACACCCCCGAAATCATCAACCTCCGACACAACAAGACTGACTAAATACAATAAGACTGACTCAATACAACAAGATTGACTCAATACCCAAGTCCGAAAGTACAATAAATAACATTTTCAAAGTGCTAAAACAGTGCGTGCCATCTGCCACATCTAAAGTAAAATGAGCGCCATTAGCATGTAGTTCATCCTCGAACACATAGTCACATTATCCCCTAAGTTCATTGATCTAGCACCGATAGACTTTGTAGGAGCTGGTGAAGTGATGACCTTATTGTCAATCAAATCTTGAACTTCATGGCGAAGATGAAAACAACCGTCAGTGTCATGGCCAGTTTATTGATAGAAGGCACAGTACTTGGCAGCATTATACTTGGTTGGAAGGGGATTAGAGAAAGGCCAAGGGTTAAGGGGTTTGAGATGGCCTTGTATTATGAGGATTTGGAGAGCTTTAGACAAGGTCATGTAAAGGGGACTAAAGGTGTGGTTTCTAGTCCTGCCAGGATTGACAGATAGGTCAGCAGGTGTTGACTAGGTTTGATGATCTCTTATGAATGTAGGATTGGAGCTGAAATGGGTGTTTCTAGTATGGCATCCCTTTTCTTGGCTTGCCCCTTGATTCAAAATGCTCCCAACTTGAGCAACAAAAGTGTCATCTATAGTTTTTGCAACAGCTGCAAGCACTTGGTGTTTGTTCAGCCCTTTGACCTTCAAAGCCTCAATAGCCCACTAAAGTTGTTCATAAGGATCAATACTTGCCCTAACCTTGTTCTTGCCCCTTGCCTCTACTTTGCCTGGGTCGCTATATCGGAGCAGAGCCCAGTTGTTGTTGACACGTCATCGACCAGACTTGAGATAGCTTTAGGTTGGTGATTTTTAATTATAGCTCGTCCCAAGATTGGGGAGCCTTTTGGCATGAAATTTCTGGTATGTGATGTGGTCGATGATGGAGCCAAAATCCCAAAGGCTAAATCTATCACAATTCTCTGAAGATCTTCAATCATGCTCATTAGCTCAGAAGTAGTGGATTCATCGGTTTGAGATGATTGGGGTTCAAATGCATCCATCATACACAAGTCCGTGCTTTCTAGAATGAACACCTCAGGCATAGGTAAATGGGCCGGGGTGATGTATATGCTGGGGTTGTAAGTGGATGGTAGTGTATGGATTAGGTTGAGATGTGAAGATAATGGGTTAGTGGTGGCCTGAGGTCCTTTTAGTAGAGTTATGATCTCTTCGTCAATAAGATCCTAAATCTTATGACGGAGGCGGATGCAACAATTTATATCATGATCGTGCTGCTGATGATAGGCACAGTATTTAGCGGGGTCATATCTTGGTAGAAGAAGATTTGGGAGGGGTCGGGGTTCGGGTTCTAGGAGCTCTAGGTACCCTTTTTCTAGTAGTATTTTCAAGGCTTGAGAGAGACTCATCTAAAGAGGATGGAAATTTCGGGCTTGAGGCCTAGTTGAAGTGGTTGGGTTTTAGCTATTGATAGAAGTGGTGACGGTGTTTACTTTTGAGCATTTCACAACTGTGCTACCACTGGTAGTAGCATTGGAACTACAAACAACATTCTTCTTCAAAGGCTCATTATCTTTCACAATGATCCCTTGTCTGACGGCATCCTCGATTTGAACCCCCATTTCATGAAGCTTTGTAAAGGTAAATAGAGGTAGAACAATCATCTTCTGTAGTAACTTGCCATGCAGATTCCGAACAATCATTCTTATCTGATCCTTCTCGGAAGGTCTCGTGGTCATCATCAAGGCTTTAGCCCTCCATCTTGTCATAAACTCAGAGAAACCCTCCCTCGACTCTTGATGAGTTACCTCGAGATCACGAGTTGTGACCTCAATCTGCATGTAGGAATATTGAGCAATGAAGGATTTAGCCAACTCTTACCAGTTCTGTTTCATAGGATCCTCTAATTTTGCATACCAGATGGTAGCTATTCCAAATATGGTTCAGCTGATTAGTGGCAACTTCTGCACTTGGGTCAAACCCATTGGTCGCAGAATATCTGAAAACAACTGTAGGTGTACCATTGGGTCTCCGGAGACATCAAAATGGTCAATATATGACATTTTAAACCGCGCTGGTAAGGTAATTTCCGAATCAGTGTATCTATCCTCTATGTCCGGGATGGAGTTAACCCCTTGTGCTCTCTTGAACAACTTCTCCAACTTGTTGACTTTGAGCACAGTTGGATCGACTTCGAATTCAAATGGTGCCTCAGTCTGATAAACTGGTGCTTTGGAAGCTTATGCTGGGATTGGCTCCATTGGATTGCCCTGGTTTTCTTGGACATTGACAGTATTAGCAGTGGCACTAGGCACAGGGATAGTTGTGGTGGGTATATGTGATGTAGTGGCCGCTATGGGCTATGATTCTTTCGTTACTATCGTTGTTGTCTTGTTGTTGTTGGTTATAACCTCGGCTGAATGCCGTAACCTCGGCAATGATTGCGTTATCTTTGTAGTGTCTCAAGCTCTGTTGTAGGTGGTGTATCAGTTCTTCCATACTGGCCGGGGGATACTGTGCCATTGGAATAGGTGACTGGTCTTGTGCTGGACTGGAAGTAGATGACTGTTCCTGAACCGAGCTAGACACAGGTGAGCTAAGGGATGACTACTGTAGAAACTGGATTGGTGAATTCTATCTAATCCTCCTTCGCCTTGTAACCGACGGCAGTGAAGCAAACACTGGTTGCCCCTGAACTAGGTCCCCGACCTTACAAAGTCGATCGATATGAGTCTAGAGTACCCAAGGGATATCGGAGCTTTCTGAAGCTATGGTTCCAATACTACTAAGCAAAAGAGAAAACAGACAGCACCTCAGCCCAATTTCACTATAACAAATATGATCACAGGTGAGTGTACTCCACACTAAATTATGCCCCAAAATAGATACCAACTGTACCACTGATATGAAGCACCCCTATACAGTTTCACTGCAAAGCACATACCAGGTAAAGAGAGCCAAAACACCCTTATGAGGGGGGGTAGGGTTACCCTGTCCTAGTTTTGACAAGATCTAGAGTTCACTATTTCAAGCAAGAGGTTTCATGTAATCTTGCACAAGGGTGAGCATCCTGTCCTAGTTTGAAATAGTCACTATAGCTTCACTATATGCAACTAGGTCAAATAGTCAAAAGGGGTACCTCAGTAAGACTACCTAATATACCTCTCACACCTAACACCGAGAAGTGAAAAGAGGATTAAACGGTATAGTGGTAGTCCAGATCCAAGGCTTGTGTTCCTAACATGGCAGAGCCCACGATCGGTCAGCCTTTTGGCAAGCTTTTTAAGCAAGTCTCCAGCAAATTGTCTAGGAATAGCATATGGCAAACACAGTGACTTAGGCACACCAATGCAAATGCAAATGCAAATGCAAAGAAACATATAAGTGTAGATAAAATTTCAAATCATGAAGTCTAAGTTAAGTTCTCTAATTTCCCCAGCAAAGTCGCCAAAAACTGTAGCTGAACTTTTCGTACTCCTTTCGGAAGATGAGAAGCCCTATAGTTCGGACTCTACCTGTGGTTTTGAATCTGATTTCACAAGTGTAATATGAAACAGTGAAAATACAAAAAGAGTCCAAATTTGGCAATTCTTTTTGAAAAATCAATTTTGAATCAAATTGCCAAAAATAGACTGCTTTGCTAGGTACAGAGTCGCCATCTAAATATTTTTGAAAAATTTAGGGAACCTAAGACTCGTCCCAAAGGCCATTAGTCCATCATTAGCAAAGTTGTCTCAGCTCAAAAACTTAGGTACAACATGGGAAGGTCATGAATTGAGCACCCCCCTCACCCGATCAAAGATCGGCCTTTACTAATCATGTTGTGATTTTTATTTACATTATATGCTCTTGTTTCAATTTATTAGACTAACATTACTATGTGATGCGCACACAAGTATAGACTAATTTGGAAAAATTGGTACATTTGATTTCATGTTTTATTTGAAATTGTTTTGTGAATTTTTCACTCAAAAAAGTAGGCTAAAATGGACATTAATAAAATTATCCCAAGTCAAGCAACTAGCCTTCATCCACAGGGATTCAGGCAATTTATCAATTAAGCACTTAGCCTCATGGCAAGCATGCTAGACGTGGCAACACTAACATACAATGCAATATGCTAAAACAAAAAAAAAAGCTCACCTAGTACTCCAAGGCAAGCCAAAAAGATAAAAGTGTTAGAAAAATGCATGATCCTAACTATGCAATATGACTAATACAATGCATGCGATATACAATTACTAGGCTCGGCTACTAATATGGCATATGAATCAATTTCATAGCATGCGGTCTAAGCACGTATTCAAAGAGGCATTTAACTAACGATGCAAGTTAGAATGATGTGCCAAGCCTCAATTCATGCAAGACAAGTGAATGCAAGGCATGAGAGATGCTAAACAAAACATAATGCCCTAAACTAACCATCATAAGCAGTTAAATAAAAGAGAGAAAGACGTGGGATTGGAAAACATACACATTATTACAAGTTTTGCGCCCTCACTCAGGAGGGTCCGAATAACCTAATTAGCTAAACTAATTAACTAGCTATTACAAAACAAATTGAATAAATTAGCTAAGCTACTTAACTAATTATTACAACAACAAATTAATAAACTATTCTAGCTAATTAACTAATTATTACAAGACAAAACTAAATAACTAGTCTAGCCAACTAATTATTTACAACACTTTACAAAATTAACTAGCTATAACTAATTAATTACAAAAAATATCTAAGCTAAGTAATTAGATTAAGCAGCCTCGAGAAGGAAGGAGTGCTCATGTATACGCGAGGATTTCCATCCGAAAAGCCGCTGTTCTGCTGCCATGAAGCCTCTGTTACACGGTTAGAACACTTGCACTATTTTTCACCTCAAAACCAACTTTGTTCCATTTCAAAAAGCCATTGTTGGATTTTGCAAGGGTGGCTAAGCAGGCTAGAAGTGGTGGCCTGCTAGCCACTAATGGCTAGTTTTTCTTACTGTAATAGGGAACAAATAGAGCAAGCACAGGGTATTCTCAACAGTTGTTTGCACAACTTACCCCTCCTTATCATCAAATAGCTCAAATGAGTGGTAAATTTGATTCACAAATCATCAATCGATGCAATTTCATTGCATGATGGCCTATTCAAAGTGTGAAAGTTCAATAAATGCAATAAACAAGGACTCTCAAACCCCCTCCCTATCATGGATTGGTCAAGGGAAGTGGTTGACATTGACTCTTGAACCATTTTCATCACTAATGAGTATGGAACGACTTAAGACTCAAGGGTTCAATTAACGTCCAATTGAACCCAAACCAAGTTATTATCTTGCATCATTTTAGTCCAAGCTTTATTATTCCATTTTAATTACCTTTCCATTCTTTAATTCATTAAGTCCAAAAGTGAGCTTTAAGTCCTCTAATGGAAAGAAGCATCAAACCAAGAGTTGTTTTAGGCATGAGACAAGTGTCATACCATTGGTAATGAAGCCCCAAAGGGATTAAACCATTAAGCACAAGACCTCAATCTCATGCTTTAAACAAGCAACTAGTTTGAACAAACTTTCAAAGCAAAGAAAAAGCCAAGAATGGAGGGAGGTTGTAGAAGTGATTACGAGTGAAAACAAGTATGGAAAGCCATAAACAAATGTTATCAACTCAAATAGGATGGTGGCTAAGGCTTAAACCAAAGCCTATGAGGACAATTACACTACAAGCATGCAGCACAAGGCTCAAATGCAATGAACAACCAAAAATAGTCCTAAAATAGTGCTAAATGAGTCCTAAAACACACTGGAATTAAGACAAAAATAGCTAGAACAATAAGCTAAAACATGGAGCTATGTAAGCTAGTAAATAAAGCATAAGGAGAGGAGGCTACCCCCTCCATTTTTGGACTTCAAAACATGTTTTTAGACACTAAAAAAACTCTGAAAATCCGTATTTAAAAGCTCAAAAAAATGGACAAAGAGATGGGAAACACAAGTATAAAGGCTTAGGAGACAAGGTGTAAAGAAGGGTGGTTAACCCCTCTACCTTTAATAGCCTTAAACCACAAGCTTCAACCCATAAAAACAGTCCAAAAATAATTCAAAAATAGTAAGAAAAAATGGGAGAGAAGTAGTGTAGAGATGCTCAAAATTATACATCTTGAAGCAAGGTTACTCTTTTGTTCACAAACCACAAAGCTTACACTTTAAAGGGCTAAAATTTTTACTCAATAATCTCAGTAAAGAGAGCTCCAATATTGGTTTAGAAAGTGTTTGGGTAAGGTGTGTGTGTTGCAAGATAGAGATAGAAAGAGAATTTCAAGTTTTGGGACTTTTGAAAATTTTTGTAACCTTAAACCAAGAAGGAAGGCCTGGTATATATAGAAAAATAGCCTCACAAGTCAGAAATATCATATAGGAACAACTGGAGCTTTTGGAGGATAGCTGGCCAAAAATATTTGTGTTTTTCACAAGTGGCCAGCAGGCCAAAAGTGTGAATTGCCGGCCACAAAAATCTGCTTCTAGGCCCAATTTCAAATGGGCATATCTCATTAATCCAGACTCAATTTTAGGTCATTCTTGAGTCTAAATTAAAGCCCCGGAAATATACTTTCCAACGGAGGCAGCCTCACATCTAAATTATAAGTGCACAAAGAGATATTACTATTTTAGTAAAGGTTGCTCATTTCTATCTTAATCGGATTGATGCCTAACTTTAAATGGCCATATCTTCCTCATCCGGACTCGGCTTTAGGAGATTCTTGAGTCTAAATTGAAGCCCCGGAAGTCCAATTTTCAATGTGGTGGCCTCCCAACTAAATTCTAAGTGTACAAAGAGATAGGCCTGATTTAGTGAAGGTTGCTCAGTTCTCTCTTAACGATTTCATGCTTAACCATTTCCCCAACTAGTTTTCTTCCCTCCCCTCCTATTTTCTTCAACTCCAAACCTATAAATAAGAGGTTTAAAAGATTTTTCAAAGAGTTCACCTCCTTTTCATTTATCTCCACTTTGTCCTTACTCGGTTTACTGAAAAGTGCAACTTTTAAATGAAATGCGAGCCTCGAAACATCGTAGAAACATTTGAAAAAATATTTTAAAAGAGAGGGTTTTAAGGTCCAAAATAGTTTTGGTCAAAATGGGGTGTAAGGTTGGGATTTAGAAGCTCTTCTTGCTGAAAAAATCAAACTTTTGTACATCATAACTTTCATCATGGAGTGATCAACCTAAGGCGCCCAAATCTTAAGGACGGTCAAAAATGAGGTGTCTACACCTAAGAACTTCACTTCTTTTAACTAGAATTCAGACTTCTCAAACTTAGCATACAATTTGTGGGCTCTAAGCAACTCAAGCATAACTCGCAAGTGTTCCTTGTGCTCCTCCTTAGAGGGTGAGTAAATCAAGATGTCATCAACAAAGACAACCGCAAAACGAGCTAAGAATTCTTGAAGATTCGGTTCATTAGATCCATAAACATGGCAGGTGCATTAGTTAACCCAAAAGGTATCAATAGGAACTCATAATTTCCATACCGCGTATGGAATGCCATTTTCTGGATATCCTTCTCTCTTGCCCTCAACCAGTAATAACCCGATCTCAGGTCTATTTTAGAGAAATAACAAGACCTATTCAACTGGTCAAAAAAATCATCTATATGAGACAATGGGTACTTGTTCTTAATAGTTACCCAGTTCAACTTCTGGTAATCAATATAAAGTCGCAAAGTGCCATCCTTCTTCTTAAAAAGGAGAGCTGCTGCTCTACAAAGTGAAGTACTGGGGTAGATAAAATCCTTATCTAACAATTCTTGGAGTTGAATCTTCAACTCACCCAACTCGGCGGGAGAAAATCTATACGAAGCCATAGAAATCAGTGCCATGCTAGGCACTAAATCAATAGAGAACTCAATCTCACGGTGAGGTGGCAAACTAGTAAGATCCTCAGGAAAGACATCCAGGTATTCACAAACTACCCTCGGCAACTCAACTAGGACCGTGTCACTCTCAACACCCAAGAAGGTAGCAAATAGGAGACTAAGCTCAACCCGACCACGTGGATCACACACTGTTAACAAAGCTCTATTAACTCTGTCCCCCAGGAAATAAAAATAATCACCACTCGAGGTACATACAGTAACCCTCTGACTGTAACAATCTATGACAGCCCGATAGAATAACAACCAATCTATACCTAATATAAAATCAAAGCTCAGCATATCTATCAACACAAATGCAAAAGGAAGTCGGTGATCGACAACCTTTATTTCACAACCCTGACACCCCTGCTCAAACATAACCTCTCCACCAACTAGTGACTTTACCCGGAATGAAGATGCTAACTGAGTCACTTCTAACCCCAATGCCGATCCAAATGCAGACGAGATAAAAGAATGGGATGCACCTATATTAATCAATACATTGGCAATAGAATTGCACAACAAGAAGTTACCTCTCGTTATCAACGGTGCTGGCACTAAATTTGGCATGGTAACAGCATACACACACCCTGTAGGTCTCTGCTCAACCTGCTCACCCCTCGGGGCATAAGCCTGGTGCACAAATTGGCCTTTGAGGCCTGTACTGACGGTGCTGGCTGATGGCTCTATGTTTGCCTCGAACCAGATGCACCAGGTGTGCCACCCAACTACGGACAAAACCTCTTCAAGTGCCCCGCTTACCCACATTGATAACAGGTATGTGGCTGCCATGTTCCCTGACTTTAGCTTTGAGGACAAGTCGAAGACAATGAAGACTGTTGCCCTTCTCCTCTCTGTGGGCAAGCTGGAGATTTGTGACCCAACTGGCCACACTTAAAACAAGTGAAATCTCTTTAATTACCTCTCCTTAAACTTGAACTTGGCACAGGAAAGGTGGATCTAGACTATGCTACTTGGGACTGTTATGGGGTAGAACCCCTTTGTCTCTTACTGTCCTGTGTCTCCCCCTGAATCTTCTAACTACTCCTGGAGCCCGTCATCTGTTCCTCTTCCATCCGGACCACAGTCTTAAAATGAGCCGCTATCTTCACAAGGCTTCTATAGTCCCTAATCATTGACCTGGCCACTTTGAACAAGACCCCGATCCTTAACCTCTTCTTAAACTCGATACAACGGCGTTCCTCTGTCGCCACTAGCTCTAGTGCAAACCTAGAGAGGCTAGTAAAAGCTGCCTCAAACACGACTACTAGTAAACTAAGCTACTTGAGCTTCATAAACTGCTCCCTCAACTTCTCCCTAGCAGTGGGAGGCAAAAACTTGTCTTGTAGACACCACGTGCATACTTCCCAAGTCACTCCAATGCACCTACGTGCATACTTCCACCACTGACCCGCATCTTATAGACACCCCATTTTTAACTGCCCGCAAGACTTGGGCACTTTATTCTGAGCACTCAATGATGAAAGTTACATTGTCAACGGTTCAAATTCTCAATGAAGGACTCTAGTTTTTAGCTCTAAAAAATCGCAACCTTACATATCCAAGTTGTTTCTATCCTCTATACCACAAAGATCCATCTTTTAGCATTGTGCCAACCTACACTGAGCCTAACACAGAGGAACAGGGGAACTACATTTGGGTCTGACCGTACCTCATTTGGGGCTAGCCATAGCCATTTGGGTTCGACCGTGCCTTTTGGGTGAGAAATACTATTATGGGCGGGAATCTGCCAACCGTATATTTTTGAAAATATTTATGACCTATTTTGTTCAAATTCTATAAATACGAGCTGATATCTCTGTTTTGAGGATTAGAAAAATTTCCCAAGAGTGTAAAAGAACTTTGAGAGCTCCTTCTTCCTTAGCAAGCTATCTTTGAGCAAGCCTATCATCCTTGAACTATATCTATACATCATATACACCCGCAGAGCTGAACCTTGGAACCTTAGTTGAGCCTTGAGAATCATAATTCAACTTTGAGTGTGTTATAGGATCAAGTTTGGAGCCGAGCTTATTAGTTTCATTTTGTATGTGTTAGTCATTTTGCATCGTTAGGATCATGTATTTTTTTTTTAACCATTTTATTTCTTTTAGCGTGCCTTGGAGTACTAGGTGAGCATTTATTGCGTGAGCATTTATTGCTTTAGCATTTTGCACGCATGTTTATGTTGTCATATCCGGCATGTTTTCCATGAGGCTAAAGACTCGTTTGGAAACCCTCATTTTTAGCCAAAAAGTCAAAAAGTTACTAAATTAGCCAAAAAGCCAACAACTCATACCAAAAAGTCAAAGATTCTCTTTTCTCTCTACTTTTTGCACATCTTTTCGTAAAAAGTCAAAAAGTCATCCCAAACATACTAGTTTTTTTTTAGCTTATATTTTAGCCAAATAGCCAAGAAGTTACTAAATTAGCCTGTTCCCAAACGAGGGCTAAGTGCTTAAGTGATATACTTGTTTGAATGCTGGTGGATGAAGCCTTTTTTACTTAAGTTGGAATAATTTGACTAATGTAAATACAAGCTTTCTTTTTTTCAAATGACACGTATTCAAAACACTTTATCAAAACAAACATGAAATCAATGCGTTCCAAATTTTGTGAATTGGTATATACTTTTGTACCTCACCTAGTAAAATTAGCCTAATAACTGGAACAAGAGCATATAATGTAAATAAAAATCACATCATGATTAGTAAAGGTCAATCTTTGATCGGGTGAGTAGAGTGCTCAATTCATGACCTTCCCCTCTCATACCTAAGTTCCCAAGCCGAGGCACTTTGGTGATGATGGACTAATGGCCTTTGGCATGAGTCACGGGTTTCCTAAAATTCTCAAAAATATTTAGGTGGCAACTCTAAAATCTGGCAAAACGGTCCATTTTTGGTATTTTTGCTTCAAAATAGATTTTCCAAAAGATTTGCCGGATTTGGACTCATTTGTGTTTATCTATTTTACATTGCACTTGTGAAATCAAATTCAGAACCATGGGAGTTTGAACTGTAGGGCTAATCATATCCGAGAGGGGCACGAAAAGCAAGCTACAGTTTCTGGCAACTTTGCTAAGGATTTAAAAAACTTGACTTGAATTTCATGATGTAAAATTTTATCTACACTTATATGTTCTTTGCATTGCATTTGCATGGTTACTTTAAATCATTGTGTTTTCCATCTGCTATTCCTGGACGATTTGTTAGAGGCTTGCCCAAAAGCTTGCCAAAAGGCTGACCAGTCGTGGGCTTTGCCATGTTGGAGACACAACCTTTGGATCTGGATTACCGCTATATTGTTTGATCCTCCTTTTACTTCTCAGTGTTAGGTATAAGAGGTATATTAGGTAATCTTGCCGAGGTACCCCTTTTGACCATTTGGCCTAGCTGCATATTGTGAAGTCATAGTAACTTTTCTAAATTAGGATAGGATGCTCACCCATGTACAGGATGTTATGAAACTACTTGCTTAAAGTAGTGTAGCCTAGATCATATCAAAATCTAGGACTGGGTAACCCAACCCCCTCATAGGGGTGTTTTGATTCTTTTACCTAGTATGTGCTTTTACAATGAAACTGTATAGGAATGTTCATATCAGTTTGCAAACAGAGTTCAATGGCATTTAGAATTTTTCAACTGTGTGATTATATCTGTTGCAAATTGGGTCGAAGTACTGTCTGATTTTGATTTTGTTTCTTTTTCTTTCTTTTGCTAGGTAGTTTACAATCATAGCTTCAGATAGACCTGATATCCCCTAAGTTGTCTAGACTCATTCTGGCAAACTTTGCAAAACCCAAGACCTTGTTGGCGGTCAGCTAGTGTTAGTCTCACTTCCACCAGTTGTTCGACGAAGAAGGAATAGACAGTCAGCAGCACCAGTACAAAGCACTCAGCAAACACCTGTCCATTCTCACCAAATCAGTTCACCAGCATCTAACTCACACAGACCAGCAATGGCACAAAACACAGAAGAATTTGCTGCCATGATGGCAACTTTTTAGAGAACCATAGATACTGTGAATCAAAGGATGGCCACACAGGATGAAATCATTGCTGATCTGTGATGTCCATCTGGGGCATCCGCATCCACTGTCCATCCAATCCAGGCTACTCAACCGAATCCTAATCCACCTCCACCAGTGAAAAATCCCCAGGTCCCAGATCCTCAAGAGATGTTTCCACCGGCTTCGGTATCAAGCCTCTGGTACAGCTCCCTACAGGAGTCATTTCCTGTGACATCAATGATATAGATCCAGCCATGATCAAGATTGCCAGGTTAGAGAAAGTGTTAAAAAAATCCCAAGGCTTCAATTCCATTTCGGATACTGAAGATGGGTATACTGAGGCTTCGGTTAGATTACCGGAGAAGTTTAAGATGCCCCACATCGACAAATTCGATGGAAGTGGAGGTCTAATTGTACATGTTTACCTATTTTCAGATGTTCTAAGGTCAATGGGTCTCTCTCAGGCTAAAAAATTATCGTTGTTTGGGAGAACTCTGTCCGATGTGGCGGCCATTTGGTACGTAAAACTAGAGGATTCTATGAAGTAGAACTAGGAGGAGCTGTCTGAGGGGTTTGTCAACCAGTACTCATATAACACTCAGATAGAGGTAACCATCAGTGAGCTAGAAGCAACTATGCATAACCCCAAAGAACCCTTTATTGACTTTGTTGCCAGATGGAAAGCAAAGGCGGCTCAGATGACAAACAGACCCTCTGAAAGGGAGCAAGTTCAACTGGTGGTCCAGAATCTTGAGCCAGATATGCTGCGGAGAATGATGTGGTGCCGTTGTCTACGTTTGCTTCACTACATGAGTTAGGAATCCAAATTAAAAGTACATTCAAGAAAGGCATCATCCAAAGAACTAGTAAACCTGTATTCACTAGGAATACCAATGCTAGCAATAGCACTATTCCACAGCCTGCAGATGTCAGTACTGTTGTCACAACGGCCAAAATGGTTGATCCCTTTGCCACAACAACCTCACAACCCTCACAACCCACCGGCCTTAGCCGAAACCAAATAACCTTTACCCTCTCCATATAAGTCCAGCCCGCACCCTCAAACTCATCCAAAACCCAACCAGGGCCTACAGTGGCAGAGGCAAAGAAGAAGAAGAATGCACTAGAAATAGGGTTGTCAAACACCCAAGTCATAGAGAATGGGGCCTTACTTGCAAAGAAGTATGACCCTAGCTTATACATTGTGGTCGTTGATCAGCCAAAACCAGTAGTTATATTGCCGGACTTCCTCAACATCAATGCCATTGGGGAAGATGAACTATGACAAAATCAGAATAATTAGCCTGAACAAGGCCTAAATGACTTGGCAAAATTAGAAGAGGACCTGGCTAACCTGGAGGAAGATCTGGAGAACCTTTACTTCTTTGAAGAAGAAGATGTGGGCAATGTACAAATTGGGTGGTAGGATCCAAGCTAACCTGAAACCAGCAATGGATGGTTGAATGGAGAGGAATCAGATGTGGAGGAGTAGGCGAGAGAGACTGTGAAAGAAGAGGAAGTTGCTAATAGCAGCAAGGCTAAGGCCGTACCTTTGACTGTGAAGGAATAAGCGTTGGAGCAATTCCAGCAGGAAAAGATAGAAGAAATCCAGAGAAAAATAGCCCTGGAGCAGAGAAAAATGAAAGGAAAAGCAGAGATCTAGCCAACAATAGTAGATGTCCAAAGCATGTGAAAGCTTGAGTGGAAGCCCTATGACAGGAAAAGAATGCCAAGAAAGCTCAAGAAATACTAGAACGCAGAAACCAAAACCGTTGTCGAAGAATAGTGGTATGATAACGAAGGGCATGATGTGAACATGCTCCAGATAGAACCTAATAAAAGCCCGGCCATGACTGCAGAGGAGTGGTAGGAAGACAATAACCTAAGTCATGCGCACATTGACGAACGGTGGAAAGCCGGTACCCCTGATGATGTGTGGTATACTAACGAGATTAATCATATGACCCATAATGGTCGGTATTTCAAACCGCTGACTTTAGAACAGCCAGAATCCTTTGGGAAAGAGGCGGAAAAATCAAAAGAGAAAGATATTGAGGAAGACCTGGTCTTGAAATAGCTCAAGAAAATTCAGGCAGACATATCAATCTAGGGTTTGCTGATGGGTTCCCGAGAACATAGGTAGGCGCTGTTAGAGGCCATGAACAGGACGAAACTGCCTATCGACACCACTGTTGACCAACTGGTGTCATTGGTCACCTCCGAGGACGTTACGCCAATGATATCCCTTACAGATAAAGAGTTGCCACCTGAGGGTGCGAGCCACAACAGATTCCTATACGTGACGCTGGAGATCCGAAAAAAATGGATCCCGGTGGTACTAGTGGATACCAGCTCGGTGATTAATGTGTGTTCGGCAAGGACCACCTATGCCATAGGTTTGAAGCTGGCTGACTTCACGCCCATAACCTAAGTCGTTCGAGCCTATGACAACACTAGCCAGGATGTTATGGGAACCCATTTGAGCATAAGGTGGAATTTCATGTCATGGACATACTGGTAACTTTCAATCTACTCCTAGGAAGGCCATGACTACATCAGATGAAGGTAGATTCATCAACAGTTCACCAGCTGGTGAAATATCCCTTTAAAGGTGGGATTGCTACTGTCTACGGCAATTCTGCGATCCATCCTCCCCAAGGAACTACCACACCTCTGTTAGAAATCATACATGGAGAAGAGGACTTGTTCCTCTCCGGTTTCTCCTTGGCGGAGGCCCGGTTGGTCCAAACTATCATGGCGAAAGATGATAAGAACTATGTGAGTGCCTAGTCCAGTTATATAATGAACAAACAGGGGCATATTCCTAGATCAGGACTGGATAGGAATGGCAGACAATGAGGTACTGTTGCTAGAGAGATGAGTCACAACCCCCATGCTTTTGGGCTGGGATACAAACCTACTGCTGAAGACTGGAAAATAAAGGGAGATGAGTTGAGGGGGAGACTTAAAGCAAAGAGGACCGAGAGGTAGTATGAATTAGTTCACAAGCCAATTCGGGGAACCCTAAACGGATGCTTTGTCCGCCAAGGGGAAGATTTCCCATTTTGTGGATTTCCAGAGCCTTGGTTTGACTAGGAAACAAAGAAAAGGTACACGAGGTTCGAGATCTTCTTTGGGCACTAGTTACCCGAAGAGGAAGATGAGCAGATGGACTTGAACATCAATGCAGATCAAAGTAGGACTGGAAGCTTGGACATCGACGAAGAAAAGCTGTTGGGGAAAGCACTGGCTAATTTACTAGCAAGTTCTAAATGTTGGGGCTGAGCCTGTCAACTTGGGAGATAGTTTTACTATCTCAATGATCGGGGACAAACCGGCAACGGATTTTACTAGTCTCATCATCGTGGACGCGTTTAAGGCTTCATGCCTGGTTTGGAAGTTTGAGAAGGGCACCATCAGCAGTTCTAGATCAGATAATGAGTCCGAATCTGATTCTATTGAGTTTGTGGAGTCGGAGTCAGATTCAAGTTCTTCTGAGTTTGGTACTTCCGGGAATGGTAACCCGAATACCAAGGTCATGTCTAGGTCATCTTTCAGCTTTTCTTTTGAGTCTACTGTAATCGAAGATCCAGACTTTTTGAATGGAAATGCTATAGATTTCGCTTACTTCTCTGTGCCTTTGGTTTGTTGCACTGATCTTGATTTTCAAAACTTTGACTTAAACGAAGAGGAAGAAATTCCTCGGGCTTTGAAAAATTTAGTCAATCACAAGGAGGAGAGGTGTGTTAAGCCCTGTACAAATGAAATCATTGCAATTAATGTGGGTATTGAGGAGGATCCCCCCTTGGTCCAGATCGGGTCTATATTGTCTACGGAGGAACGCAAGCGTTTAATCACTTTATTAAAAGATTTCGAAGATATTTTCACATGGTCTTACGAAGATATGCTTGGAATTGATCCTGAGATTGTACAGCATCGGATCTGTCTTGACCCTAAGGCCCCACCAGTCAAACAAAAACTGTGCAGAGTTCGTCTAGATTGGGCATTGAAAATCAAAGAAGAGGTTACCAAACCAATTGAGACAAGTTTCTTGATGGTGTTTGAGTACCCAACTTGGCTAGCTAATATCGTTCTAGTTCCAAAGAAGGATGGTTGAATCAGAATCTTCGTCAACTTCCGAGATTTGAACAGAGCTAGTCTAAAAGATGACTTTCCACTGCTGTACATCGACAAGTTAGTAGATTTCACTACTGGCGATGCCTTGCTTTCATTCATGGATGGGTTTTTCGGGTATAACCAAATTCTGATATCACCAGAGGACAGAGAGAAGACTGCTTTCACTATGATGTGGGGTAGTTACTGCTATCGAGTTATGCCTTTTGGGTTGAAAAACGATGGGGCTACATACCAGAGGGTTGCGACCATAATCTTGCAGACATGATCCACAAAGAAGTTGAGGTGTACGTAGACAACATGATTGTCAAGTCTAAAGAGCGAGAAAGCCACTACACTGCATTAGAAAAGTTCTTTCAACGGATCAGGGAGTATAGACTAAGGTTAAATCCATATAAATGCACCTTTGGGGTGATTACAGGGAAAATGCTAGGATTTCTGATCACAGAGAGGGGAATTGAAGTAGATCCATCCAAAATCAAGGCCATCTTAGAAATGCCACCACTAAGGACTGAAAAGGAGGTGCACGACTTTTTGGGTAAAGTGCAATTCATAAGACGGGTTTATCTCAAAATTAACCTTGACTTGTGAACCACTATTTGGTCTCTTGAAGAAAGGCAAGAAGTTCCAATGGAATGATTAATGTTAGTTTGCCTTCGAGCAAGTCAAGCAATACTTGCAGAATCCACCTGTACTGTCACCACCAGAACCAGGGAAGCCATTAATCTTGTACCTGTCAGTGACGGATTCAACCATGGGGTGCATGCATGCTCAAGAATCTGAAGCCAAGGTGGAGAAGGGTATCTACTATCTAAGCAAGAAGATGCTGGATTACGAGACCTGCTACACTTCTCTTGAGAAAGCTTGCTTAGCCTTGGTATGGGCTACTAGGAAGTTGAGGCAGTACTTGTTAGCTCACTCTATTAGTCTGGTTTCGAGATTAGATCCCATCAAATATCTTTTTGAGAAGCTAGCACTTATGGATACGCTAGCTCGTTGGTTTCTTCTTCTTTTCGAATTTGATCTCAAGTATGTCACATACAAATTAGTTAAAGGAAGAGCAGTAGCGGAATTCCTGGCAGACCACCTAGTAGAAGGAGACGAGGTGGTAGAGTACCTATTTCTAGATGAAGATATTCTACATGTAGAAGAGGAAACATGGACAATGTATTTTGACAAAGCGTCTAATCAATATGGTTATGGGATAAGTGTGTTGCTCATCGCACCCGATGATTCCTACATACCCTTAGCTTTCAAACTCCGATTCAAAGTGTCCAACAATAAAGCAGAATATGAGGCGTGTATTGCGGGTTTAGAAGCTGCCCTAGAACTAGGCGCAACAAGGTTGGACATCATCGAAGACTCGAACCTGGTTGTTTCTCAAGCCAATGGGTATTAGAAGGTCAAGGAAGAAAACATGCAGGCTTATCATCAAGCCCTGAATATTCTAATTCTGAAGTTTGAAAACGTTCACACATCTGCTAAGAGAGAATAACCGATTCACTGATGTACTGGCAACTCTATCTTCTATGGTCGACATACCACTTCGGGTGAAGATGCGTCCGATTATTATTGAACAGAAATATACGCCTACTCATGTGACCCTTTCAGTAACTGCAATAGATGAGGTGCAAGACAAGAACCTCTGGTATTACGACATTTAGAATTTTCTTTAAAAGGATACATATCCACCAGGGGCAAATGCTAAGGATAAGCGGGGAATACAGCATCTGGCCGTCCAGTTCATCATTTGCGGAAACAAGCTATACAAAGGCCATCTGGGGTGCACAAGCTCTGTGTTGAAGAAGAAGAATCGAAGTGTTTCATGGAGGCCATCCATGGAGGAGAGTGTGGAGCACACATGAATGGTGTAATGCTGGCTCGGAAGATCCTCAGACAAGGCTATTATTGGTCAACTATGGAGGAGGATTGTATTAGTTTTGTTCGATGATGCCACAAATGTCAAATCCAGACTAATCGAATGAACATATCGCCGTCAAAGCTCTGTAACATGACTTCACCGTGTCTTTTTTTAGTCTGGGAAATCAATGTCATTGGGGCAGTCTCGCCAAAGGGCTCAAATGGACATGAATTCATTTTAGTGGTGATCGACTATTTCACTGAGTAAGTGGAAGCTTAGTCTTACTCTGTGTTGAAGGCATCACATGTGGCTAAGTTCATCAAGAACAATATCATCTATAGGTACGGGGTGCCAAATGAGATCATCTCAGATAATGGCTCGCACTTCAAGAAAGAGGTGGTCGATTTGCTCGAGAAATATAACGTGGCTTTTCACAAGTCATCAGCGTATACACCACAAACTAACGGAGCTATTGAGGCCGCAAATAAGAATGTGAAGAACATTCTACAGTAGATGGTTGAAACCTACAAAGACTGGCCAGATAAACTATCGTTTGCACTTTGGGGTTACAGAACATCAATTCGGACATCGACGGGGGCTATTCCCTATTCTCTAGTGTACGGGATGGAAGTTGTTCTACTAATTGAAATTGAAGTATAGACCACAAACTAACGGAGCTATTGAGGCCGCAAATAAGAATGTGAAGAACATTCTACAGTAGATGGTTGAAACCTACAAAGACTGGCCAGATAAACTATCGTTTGCACTTTGGGGTTACAGAACATCAATTCGGACATCGATGGGGGCTATTCCCTATTCTCTAGTGTACGGGATGGAAGTTGTTCTGCTAATTGAAATTGAAGTACCGTCATTGCGAGTTATGGTGGAGTGTCAAATAGTAGAGGGAGTTTGGCAACAAAGCAGGTTCGAAGAGTTAATGTTGTTTGATGAAAGGAGGTTAAAAGCATTGTACCATATCCAGGGCTACCAACGTAGAATTACTAGGGCTTTTAACAAGAAAGTTAAGTCCAAGAATCTCAAGGAAGGAGATATGGTACTGAAAGACAACCGAGCCCCCATCCATGATCCTAGGGGCAAGTTCAGACCTAATTAGACTGGTCCTTACATCATCAAATCAATCTAATTAGTAGAAGCGATTATCCTTATGGATCTAGATGGCTTGGAGTTTTCATAGCTAATCAATATGGACAAGTTAAAGGAGGCTCGCTAGGCCGAAAACCAGAAAGGGCGACCTAGGCAAAAGTTAGAGCATGAAAAATTAGAAATCAAGAAAAATTAAGCTCGCAAGGTTGAAAACCAGAAAGAGCAGCTTTGGTAAAAGTTAGAACGTAAAAGGAGAGAATTAATACTCGAGCGAACTTGAACTGAACTACGTAAGGCCTGATTACCATCTTTGGGATACATAGGCAACTTCATCCCGAAGTTCGGCCATAACCATCTCTAACTCAACTATTCTGTCCATTTGTTTGCTCAGACCATCTCTATCCATTGTCTTCTAGCTAGGTTGTGTCATCTGCATTTGGTAGAAACGCCAGTTGCAAGATAGAGCTGTAATGATGAATGCAGTCATGAGCAGTTATGATCTTTTGATTTGGGGTGGTACACCTTAAGGATTGATTCTTTGCGTGTCAGGTGGTGATCGTTTTCGAAAATCGTTAAGTTTTAATAAATTGATTTTTCTCAAAATTTTACCTTTTACAACTTAGACTATTTTTGGGACCGAAAAGGAAAATTTTCAGTGCTCACAACTTTAATTCCATTGATTTTAACAAGTACATTCTCCAACTCTCTAATTAAATCAAAGTTATTTTTACATCATAAAAAAATTGAAAAGAAAAGACAAAGCAATAAACTAGGGGCACAGACAAGTCAAGTGGTCATGTGTCTTCTGCTCACACTCGTGGAGGTCTCTATAGCCAAAGATGGCCTAACCTGTGCCTCGTCTTCAAGCCAAGCCAAAAACTCCCTAGAAAAGGCATAACTGAAGCTAGGAGCAGGGGCCAGAAGTTCTCCCGTCCTCCAAGTAGTAAGGTACCAAGGCAAGTGCGAACCACGAATGAGAAATGGAGTCGAGTGTTCTACCCCTTCCTCTAGATAGGTCTGATCATGTCCACACTGGCGTCTAAACCTAAATAGAAAATAGAACACATAGTGTGTGAGGCCAATCAACTGTATACCCAGCGGTTGGGACATGCTATAGCTCATCTCTGTCAAGTTAAGCTAGGGGCAACACCAAGCTATGTCAACCGCAGATTTGCTGTACATCCAATCGCACCACTATCCCTCTAAAGAGAAGTCCACTAGCTGCTAGCGGAAGAAATAGGCTCTGGCTGAATACGTAGGGCAAGGGTCCACCACCTTTAGCTTATCCATGAGCCATACCTGGGAAAGGATGAAAAATAAGAGAGATTAAAGAATAGAGAGACGTATTTTGAGAGAAAAGTAAGAAAAGGGTTTTGAGAAGAAAATAGAGAGTGAGTGCCAAGTGATAGAAGTAGCAGACTCCCTGCAAATCGAGTGGTCTTTTGCCAATGGAAAGCGTCTAAATCCATTAGGGTCTCGGCCACTGCCAAACACATGCAACTCTTGCTCTCTTTTAGACATTGGGCTGTTTCAATTAACCTAACGCTAGCTCCACCATACCTAGGGGCAAGAAGGAAGTGCGCAAGTAAGCACAAATAGAGGGCATGTTGACGATAGCCTCACTAGAGAAGATCACCCACGTCCCCAATACCCCGAAAAGTGATGAATCAAATCGAGAATATCTACCTCCTCGTCGTGGGCCAAAGATCGAGCCTCATGCAAAGTAAGACCACATACCTATTCCAAAGCCTTTATAAGGCCAAAGTGGGGCTGGGGCATAATTTCCTCATCACTCTTGGACTCTATCAAAGCCTGAAATTCCTCCAAAGTAGGACACATTTCTTGTGATCTAAAGCGAAATACATGTGTAACTAGGTTCCAGCATCGAACAACGGCTTGGAGGAATGGAAAACAAAACAAAGTACAGCTCAAAGGAAAAAGAGCATTTATGCTGAAACTGCAAAAATTCACCTTTTCCGAGCCATCCAAAGTGGCTATCCAGTCTCGGAGCCTATTGTTGAGTAAAATCTCCATCTTGAGAGCAAAATATCAAAGGCTTGCTATTCTGCCAGAAAAATAGCTTGGGAGCACCTTTTATAGAGTTTGAGAAGAAGCAATGCATGACAGCTAGATCACACTGACCAACCTCTTTTTTAGGCCTGGCTGTGTCTATTTGGACCCGACCAGGTCTAAGTGTCTTCCCAAGCAGAGTAGTTACAGAGGAAGGCTGGTTCTTGCCTTGTTGTACTGTGGTTGTATTTTGAGTCTTGCTTTGTTTGCATCAAGTGTTTTTTTAGCATTTTTAGATTGTTTTCATTCTGTTTTTCTATTATCAAGTTGTATTTTGCATTTTGTCCGGTTGTTGGTTATTAGTTGATTTAAGAATGAATTCAAGAGCAAGCATTCACATTTTTAAAGTCTTGTACAAGGTTATCATGCAAGGGTTATGCCATTCATCACACATTATGCAGGGAAATCATCCACAAATTCTTTTCATTAACTGGTGGGTCTAACCTCGATCACTATTTTACAAAAACCAAAAAGAAGAGAAAAGTTTTCAAAACACAGAGGTCTATCTGAAGCTACGTAGTTCATAACTACAAAGCAAAAAGAAAAGAAAAGTAAAAATCAACCCATCATCGCTCTCTTCCTCCTCGGGGGTCGTGTACTCGTCAAAGGAATCCTCATAGGGCGAGCATTGTCTCACTCTACCTCTCTCCTGATCTGCCCATCCTCTACCTCTCCCCTGATCTGCCCATCCTCTACCTCTCTCTAGGCCCCGTCTCCCTCTCCTCCTCCTAGCCGGAAGAGGTCCTGCAGGTGCAGCTGGTGCCAGTTCAAGCTAAAAAGAGTACATATATTAGAATATATTCAACAAAATTGTGGGCAAGATTGCCACAACAGTAGACTATGGACCAAAGTTTACCTCAATCCCGTGAGTGACTAGAGCAGTCTATCTCCTCCGCACCATGAGAAGCAGTCGGTCAACTGTTTGGAGGAGGTCATCAACATACCTTGCGGGCACCTAAAAAAAAGAGGACTTAAGAATGTGGAACAAAGAAATAATAAAGCACAATGGGTAGAAATAAAAGCACAATGGGCAGAACTAAAAATGTAGTGGGCAGAAATATAAAGAAATATGTACCTGTTTGACGCCGGGAGCAACCACCAACCTGCGATCTCTCTCCTCATTATGCTCAAGAGGGTTCTACTCGATTACCCCATTAGGTTGTATGTATACTACCTCTATCGATATCACAGGAAGTCCAGGAATGGAAGCGGTAGCAAGAACATCTCCAGTAGCTGCAGCAGTAGCCTTGGGAAGTGAACAAACCATACCCCTAGTAAGAGGGGCGATCACCCTAGTTTGTAAGAAAGCAAGGAAGTCATCGGCTCTGTGATATCGGCCACCGTCCTCTCCTTGCATACGGTGATCAATCAAGGGCCCATCGTGGAGATCATTAGCTATCCTCATGCCTGAAGGACGTGGATGTAGAACATCAGGATCAACTCAGCCCTAGATCTAGTGAATGAATCACGCTTCCAAATAGTATGCCCTGCCGAAGGGGCCCTCGAATAGAATCCACATGGTAGAGGCCTTCTGTACGGCAACATAGGATGTCCTCGCTGCCTGAGGAATGTCTACCCAAAGGTGCCAGTCAATCTGCAAGTGGAAGGTGCCAGTTAATCTGCAAGTGGAAGATATCAAGTATCAGATATCAAGGGTTAAATAGTATGGAAACAGTAAAAGTAGTAAAAGATAAAGAATAGTATCAGATTTTGTTACCCTCTCCACGATGACAGAGTCAAAGAAGGGGTGGAAGTAAAGGAAGTCACGGTCTATGCACCAGCGCTGCTCAAATCGGGAGTTGTAGTACTGAGAGCGGAATACTAACAACTCAATCAGCCTTACTGGGACTGGGGCAAGGGAAGTGAAATATGTGTAAACCCACAGCTGCAAAAGGAAAACAAGTTGATAAATTGCAAGTGAATAAATGAAGCAGATATAAGCAGTAAATGCAAAACAAAATAGAAAATGAAGTGTAAGGTGTACCTACCAAACTCTCTAGTAGCCACCAAGTGAATCCACATTTTGGTGGGATATAGAGCTCATGTAGAAGTACAAGGTGACCAGGTCGGTGCCACCCCAGTTGTACTCCACCACTTGTGGTAGATGCACTAGCACTCAAGATGTATAGCCCCACGGTATTTTCCCTATTCGCAAATAGGGTAGTACCGAGGAGATACATAAGAAATCCGTGGGTATACTGAGCGATCTCCTCAAGGGTAACTGGTTGAAGGCCGAAGAAGTGATTTAAGAACTAGTTGTATCGCACCATCTGTAACAAGCCCGCGGGGGAACCTCGCTACAGTTCGGACTCGATTTGCGTCACGGTTCTCAATCTGAACCAAAGAGTCCAAATCTGGCAAATCGTTTTGAGAAAACAGATTTTGAAAGAAGTGCCAAACATGGACTGCTTCGCCAGATACAGAGTAGCCACCTAAATATTTTTTATGGGGGAATTTAGGAAACCCTGACTCGGTGCCAAAGGCCACGTGTCCGTCATCACCAAAGTTGCCTCGGCTCGGGAGCTTGGGTACGATTGGGGAAGGTCAGCTATGAGCATCCCCTCTCGCCCGATCCGAAGATCGACCTCTACTAACCGTGATATCTTGTTTTGAAAACATTACATGCCCTTATTCTGGTTACTAGCCTAGAATTATTATGTTATGCGCGCAGCAAACATGTATAGACCGAATCGCCTAAATTGGAACAAAACATTTCATGTTTGTTTTGAAAATGGTTTGCTACTCGCAAGTAGGCTAAAATGCAGGTTTTGCCACCCTCGAGTGGGCTTAAAACTCATAGTTTTAATGCATTATTCCAATTTAGGTAATTCAACCTCCATTCACAGGCACTCAAGCAGTTCTATCACATAAGCAGCTAGCTTCATGGTAATCATGCTGTTATGGCAACACTCACACGCATGCGGTATGCTAAAGCATAAAAGCTTACCTAGTACTCCGTGCCAAAACAGAAACTAGTTAGTAATCATGCATGATCCTAGTTCATGTTAAGATGACTAATGCAACACATACGAGATGCAACTATAATAGGCTCAGCCATCCTAAAGAATGGCATGCGAAATGTTACAACTAAAACGTATTCAATTTGGAATTGAAATACAGATGCAGTTAGAATGATACGCCGAGCCTAATGCATGCAAGTCAAATGCATGGATGCACGCATGTATTGCATAAGGTATGCTGATTTAAATATGCCCTAGTCTACCATCATAAACAGATAAATAAAAGGGAAGAAAGACGTGGGGTTGGAAGACATGCACACACTCACACACGCTTATTACAAATACGCCCTCACTCGGAGGGACCAAAAGAATTATACAGTCTAAATAAATAATTCTAAATTAATTATTACAAAATTTCTAATTTCAATTAACAAAGTGAATGCAGAGGGGAAAAGGCCACAGCCCCGCCTTGGAATGCGCGAATGATGCGTGTTCGAGTCCGTCTCGCCCAGAAAACCCGTACCATGCCACTGCTGCCTCTGTTTACACTGCCCTGCTTCTCTGAAGACTGCAAAAGTCTTGAGACATGCTCTGTGGATGTTGGGAAATGCCACCGGCCAAGTATAAACACCACCGACCAAGGGGAGGAACCACCGGCCACCCTTTTGTATACCGGCCAAAAATTAATGGCCGGCCGGCACTAGATATGGCCGGTCGGCCAAAACTCCCTGCGGAACCTGCAGTTGACAGCAGCAGAGGGCAAGCAGTGTATGGCATGGAATTTTCAAGCAAATGTATGCATGGACACACTCCCTATCATGCGATGGACTCAAGGGAGCATGGCCCTCGATCCTCGGGCCATCAATTAGGTATGATGACCTAAGAAGTCAAGCTTGCCATTCAATGAAAATGCATGCAACACACAAATGAATACCAAGACCCCATCATGTTAGAATCAAGGGCTTCGGCGACTGAGGGTTGAGAGATGTTGCATCACTTGAAGTATGAACACTTCTCAATCCTCGCGCTTGGTTTGACACCCCAAACCAAGCAAAATACAATGTATGCAATAGAGCTCCAAATACACCAGATGACTCAAACATGCAACATGATGCTAAAGGTACAAGGCATGCCAAATGCAAGGTAACCTAAGCATTCAAATGTCATACATTACATCCTATCATACAATGCAAGCATGAAACCGAAGGAATGCAATACAATCATGCAATGATGGACCTAAAATACAAAGGGGCAGACCTCAGCCCACCCCCAAAATAGTGACAAAAGATGTTCAAAATGATGGATAAAGACTCATGTAAGCATGCACACCAATAGGCTCAAGGCTAAGGCATAACAAAGGAGCATTCCACTACCACTACCCCAAGCAAGCATGGCATGAGCTATACAACTAAAACAGAGTTTTAATGCATTAAAACAAGTCCTAAAACCCAATGTTATGACAGCTCAAATGACCCACACGCATAGGCATACGCAATGCTCATTCCAAGGCATAAAAGGACACATCTTCAAAGCATGAAAGAGGTGATGAATGCAAGCATACAAGCATCGTTTAGGGACTGAAATGGCATGTTAAGTGATTCCAAATCACTAAAATAGCCTAACCAAGGCATACGAAGGACTCACACACCCGATGCTAACATGCTAGAATGCAAAGGGGCCATACAAGGCATATTAAATGCGACCAAACCAACACCTAACAGACCTCAAACATGGCAAAATATGACTAATAACTTCACAAAACAAGGCCAAAATATGAGAGCATGGTAGTCAAATGTCATGAGACACTTCTAGGCAAAATGGAAGAATGCAAAGCAAGTGCATAATGCATGTTAAAGGTCAATAAAACAACATAGGACAGAGGTATAATATGACCCAAAACACCCAAAAAGCCTCTGAAAAGGAGTCAATAACAACTACACGTGCATGCTACCATTATGGACCAAAAACATGCACAAATGAGAGACCAAGGGAGAGGGGTGTCCCTCCCCTATGCAAGACCTCAAAACCCCTTCTTCACCACTAAAAATCCACTGCATTTCAGTGGTGAGAAGGTCAATACACAAGAGTAACCAAAGCTTAAAAAGGAAGGCACAAAAAGGGCCAAAAGAGACCTAAGAGGGGGAGGTCGACCCCCAACAACAAAACAACCTTAATAAAGAATCTTAAGCATGAAAATATAAAACTTTTTTCAGTTATACACAAAGCTTAAATCAGCATGCAAGACAGGTCAAAAGTCAATGAAAGATTGGGGAAACTAAAGCAAGATTGTTACCCTTGAAGAACAGTCCAAGAATAGCAAGTCCAGCCACTCTCTTCTGATCAAAATCAGTCCGAAAGCTCAAGAACAAACCCCCAAATTCCTTCAAAGTCGAAGTAAGGTGTAATGTTATGTGTTCTAGTGCAAAACTAAGAACAAACACACACTTTAGGCCACAAAACACACACAAAAGAGGAGAGAGAGGGAAATATAGAGAGAGAGTATGATATATATCAGAATATATGTATAAGCTCTGGTTTTTTTTTTCTAACCCTAACAATGGAGAAGGATGAGGTCTTATATAGGCAACCTAAGAGCTTAAAGCTTCTCAAAGAAGCTAAATAAGAAAGGGGCAAAGGGGGCAAGAAGGTCAAGGCTTCTAGAGGAAGCTAAGACAGTTGGCCAAGCTTCTTGAGGAAGCTTTAACAAAGGGTCAGGCTTCCTCAAGAAGCTTTGACCAAAAGGGTGCAAAAGGGGCAAAACAGCCACACTGTGCACGGGGAAGAGTGTTGGTGCATTCCAACTGGCACAACTGGCATGCACCATGCCTGAAGGGTGCAAAAGGTGCATACCGGCCAGGAAAATAGGTCACCGACCAAACAAAGTGCCGGCCGGCCACATAAAGTGCCGACCGGCCATTGGTATCAAGAAACCATGGCCGGTGGCAACAATGAATGGCCAGTGATGAAAAGGGGAGGCCGGTGGGGTGTGGGGATGGCCAACAAGCCATTCCCTGCCCCTCAAAGCAAAAGCACAAGCATTTGGTGCAAAAGCACAAGCATTTGGTGCAAAACCAAACACAAAACAAACAAGTTGAGAGATCCTGAGGCAAGGCGCGCAGCCGAGGACTCTGGGAACTCAAACGAACACGAACATGGATGATCACCAAGTGTTCCAACGGTGATGTCCAAGTCTTGAGGACGGTCAAAAATGGGGTGTCTACAGTTGCCCCTCTTTGACAGAACTCGAAAGTCATAACAATGACGGGAGTGAATGTCAAAGCCCAGAGACAACCCATTTTTGACAAGGCCGAAGACTTGGACAGAGCATGCAAGACAATACAAGGTATGCGCCCGAAGGCAGGGGCAAAATGCAAGACAATGCACAAAGCCGAACATAACTTATGACTATGCAAAGAAAGCTGTAACAAAGCATATACAATGCAACAGTTCTAAGCTAGCAAACACCAAACTACACTACAATGCAGGATGTAAGAAAATTATGTAATTCTCAATACGTCTCACGCGGAGGATACAATACCTGTGCGGTTCGTCTGGTTGCACCAGCCTCAAATGAACCATACATACAATATCGTGCCTGAAAAGAAAGCAAACTTAACAGGTACGATGCTGTTAGCAACATGCATGACAATGCAATTGAAAGTGCATGACAACGCAAAGCAAGCAGGAAGCATAACAATGCTGTGAAGGCGCCAATTCATGTAAGTAAAGAACACGCGCCAATGTGCACAATGTGTGTGAAGGAATTTGAGTACATGTAAGTAAAGCATAATGCGACAACGTATGCAATGTGTATGGAGGCACTTGAACACATATGAGTAAAGCAACGCATGCATGCATGCAATGTGTATAAAAGGAAATCAAACACATATAAGTAAAGCAATGCACGCATGCATGCAATGTGTATAAAAAGAAATTGAACACATATAAGTAAAGCAATGCACGCGTGCACGCAATGTATATAAAAAGAAATTGAACACATATAAGTAAAGCAATGCACGCGTGCATGCAATGTGTATAAAAAGAAATTGAACACATATAAGTAAAGCAATGCACGCGTGCACACAATGTGTATGAAAAGAAATTGAACATATATAAGTAAAGCAATGCACGCAATGTGTATGAAAAGAAATTTGAAAAGATAAGTTATTCATGATATTGAAACGCAAAGTACTGCAACGTAGCATAACTGAAATGATTCGTGGAGTTCACAAGATAAAAAAAGGATACGGGAGGGGGGGATTCCTCGTACGTATGGAGCATCGCTCATAGCAGACACCACTTGAGGTTAACTCGGGGGTCTATGAATGTTCTGAAGGCGTACTTCCTTGCACTGCCTCAAGAAATGAAGGTGCCAAACCATACAATTGATCGGACAAGAGCGCGAGAGATGCATTGACCGCAAGGGAGGGGCCATTGGTATCAACTCTGATACTTTGCTACCTTGCTCTTTCTTTTTGCTTTACTTTCCTTTTTACCGGCAGTTTAAGCACATTGCACTGCCTCAGGCAGATTTTATTTTGAGAGAAACTGTATATGTTTGCAAAATACATAATGGAAATGAAACTGCCCCTTTTTTTTTCGAAAAGTGTTACATTTGGACATCCTATGCATTGCATCGCACAGCATCACATAACAATGTGAATGAAAATCGTTTGAAAAATAGAGCATTCGCATCATAATAATCAGGTAATGAACCAATTTACAACTCGATAAGCAAAACAGAGGGACTCGACATAACCAACCAAGCGCGAGTATAACTCGATAAGCAAATTAAAGACTTGACGAGAGTGACATACAACTTAATAAGCAAAGATACAACAACTCGATAAGCAAATATGCGTGACTCCGCAAGAATTGATCACCAGAGGGTATTGGAGGTGGTGGAATTCCCCAATCCTTAGCATAAACAGCTCAGAGAACTAGGAGGGAGACCACCGGCCAGAGATAAAGGCCGTCGGCCATAAGAACTTGTCACCGGCCAAGAGTGGTGGCCGGTCGGCACTAAATTTGTCTAGCCGGCCATAAATTTTTTGGGACCACTAGAACTTTGACACATATCCTCCACTCACACCTTATCTCCTACAAAAGGCCCCAGCTTCGTAGTTCTACTCGATTCAACACTGATTTGCTCAAAATGGAGGGATTTCTTGCCCAGAATCTCTCGTCTTGGATTAACAACTTGGATGGCTTGAAAAAGCTGAATTTTTGGCGTTTTGGCATAAATGCACTATTCACTCTGGGTCGTACCCCGTTACACCTCCCGTTTCTCCATACGGCGGCAAGGTTTTGGAATCCGGTGACACATGTCTCTAGCTTTAGCGGGCAGGAAGTGTGTCCTACCTTTGAAGATTTCTGAGTTTTACTGGAATCCGAGCGTGACGAGGAGATCCTGCTTCATCTTAATTTCGGCCATACCCAAGCCTTGGGGCGAATGTGTGGACTCACCATGCATGACGCTCGGTCTCTGATTTATGACGGAATGCTGGACATTCCCAGTTTGATCTATCGGTTTTCCAATGCTGGCGATTGCAACGACCATCATTGGCAAGGCTTCCGGCGACACGCCCTCTGTTTGTGCCTGCTATCTCATTTTCTATTTGTCTCAGGCTCCGGAGGATCCAACGTTCGATTGATTGAGGTTACCCAGGGCTTGAAAAAGGGCAAGAGTTGTATTGTCATGACTTTGGCTAAGACGTTGATGGGGTTAGACGCCTTTTATCATTGAGAGATGACCAGATTTGCAGGGAGTCCACTATTGCTGCAGGTAAAGTTTCCCACCCAATCTCACATATGTACTACTCACGCTACTCGGCCCTCAAACTCGTTTTCTCACAAAAACCCTTTTCTCACTTTTTCTCTCATCGTACATCTCTCTATTCTTTATTCTCTCATTTTTCATCCCTTCCAGGTGTGGTTGATGGACAAGTTGCAGGTCGTGGACTCTTGCCTAGCATACTCAGCTCGCGGCTACTTCTTCAGGCAATGTCTGGTCGATGCCCTTGATGAGGGTTGGTGGTTCGATTGGATGTGCCATTTATCTGCCGACGGCATTGCTTGGCGGTTTCCTTGGCTCAATCTACCAGCCATGAGCTACAGCATGTCCCAACAGATTGGGATTCAATTGATTGGCTTTACTCACTGTGTGTTCTATTTCCCGTTTCAGTTCCGACGCCAGTTCGGTCATGACCAGATTTGCCCCGCAGAGGGGATAGAATATCCTGCTTTTCGCTTCGAGGCGCGGCTTGTTCGTGAGCCACGATGTGGAGGACAAGAGAACTCTAGTCCCTGCTCCTACTTTCTTGTACTTTGTCCGATGAGTGCTTGGATTGGCTCAATGAAGAGGCGCAATTGGGCCCTTGGCATCGAGAGGCTTCACCGACTGGGAGGGTGCAGGAACATCTGACTTATCTATGCCCCGGATTTATTGCTTTATTAGTACTTTCAAGTTTTCCTTATGAATGTAATAAAAAGCAACTTTAATTTGTATGCAAGGGCAGGAGGACTTTGTATTGAAATTGAAGGTTGTGGTACTAAAAATTTCCCGTTTTGGTCCAGAAATGGTCTTAGTTGTAAAAAGATTACTTTGAACAAAGTCAACTTTTATTAAAACTTTTCAAAACTATTTTCGGTATGGATCAAAACTGGACACGCCGAGATTTGTCACCGAGATGCACAACCCCGGATCCCAGCAACTGGAAAGTTGCCCCTAGTTTGAATGGTACCGCGGTACTGCACGGCAACGAAAAGTTGTCCCTAGTCTAAATAGCACTGCACCAGAGATTACAATCGAATTCTTGAATGCTAAATAGACAAAGATGACTGAGCTGATCAAATGGACAAAGTTGATCGGGGAAAAGTTTATGGCTGGACTCCAGGATGAAGTTGCCTACGTATCCCAAAGATGGGAATCAAGCCTTACATAGTTCAGGCTTGGGTTCACTCGAGTATTTTCACTCTCCTTTTACGCTCTAACTTTTGCAAAGGCCGCCCTTTGCGGGTTTTCAACCTTGCGAGCTCAGTTTTTATAATTTCAAATTTTTTGTGCTCTAAGTTTTGCCTAGGTCGCCCTTTCGGGTTTTCGGCCTAGCGAGCCTTTCAAGGGTAATATTTCTTTAATTTGTCCATATTGATCAGTTGTGAGAACTCCAGGCCATCTAGATCCATCAGAACCACAGCTCCACCTGACCAGATAGACTTAATGATGTAGGGACCAGTCCAATTGGGTCTGAACTTGCCCCTTAGGTCGTGGATGGGAGCTCGGTTGTCCTTGAGTACCAAATCTCCTTCCTTTAGATTCCTGGACTTAACTTTCTTGTTGAAAGCCCGGGCAATTCTACACTAATAACCTTGAACATGGTACAGTGCTTTCAGCCTTCTCTCATCAAAGAGCATGAGTTCCTCAAACCTGCTCTGCTATCAATCTGCTTCGGTTATTTGATACTCAGCCAGTACTCGCAATGACGGAACCTCAATCTCGATAGGTAGAACAGCCTCCATCCCATAAACCAATGAATACGGAGTCGCCCCAGTAGAAGTTCTGATTGAAGTCCGGTAGCCCCACAAAGCAAACGGTAGCTTATCTGGCCAATCCCGGTAGGCCTCCACCATCTTCTGCAGTATGTGTTTGATGTTCTTGTTGGCGACCTCAACTGCTCCATTGGTTTGCGGTCGATAAGTAGATGACTTATGAAAAGCCACGTTGTATTTTTCCAACAAGTCAATCATTTCCTTCTTGAAGTGGGAACCGTTATCTGAAATTATCTCATTTGGGACTCCGTAGCGACAGAGGATGTTGTTTCTGATAAACTTCGCAACATGTGAAGCCTTCAACACCGCATAAGATTGGGCCTTGACCCACTTTGTGAAATAATCTATCACGACCAGGATGAACTCATGCCCATTTGACCCTTCGGAGTGATAGCCCCAATCACATCAATTCTCCAGACTGAAAACGGCCATGGCGAAGTCATATTGTACAACTTCGATGGCGGAATGTTCATGCGATTTGCATGAATTTGACATTTGTGGCATCGCCGAACAAAGTCAATACAATTCTCCTCCATGGTGGACCAATAGTAACCCTGCCTGAGGATCTTTCGAGCCAACATTACTGCATTCATAAGCGCACCACATTCTCCCCCATGGATGGCCTCCATCAGGCACTTCGACTCTTCAGCCTCTATACACAACTTGTGTATCCCCAAATGACCTCTCTTATACAGCTTACCCCCGCAGATGATGAACTGAACAGCCATTCTTCTGATTGCCCTTTTATCTTTGGCATTTGCCCCTGGTGGATACGTCTCTTTCTCCAAGAAGTTGCAAATGTTGTAATACCAGGGGTTGTCGTCCTGAGTTTCATCTATAGCGGCGATTGAATCATACGTTGGCACGAACTTCTGGTCAATGATGACTGGACGCATCCGGACTCCAAACGGGATGTCTATCATGGAAGATAAAGTTGCTAGTGAATCTGCGAACCTGTTGTTCTCTCTTGCTAGGTGAGCGAAGTTTAACTTCTCAAACCGAGGGATTAACAAATCCAAGGTCTGGTGGTACATTATCATCTTTTCTTCCTTGACTTTCCAATCTCCTTTCGCTTGAGACACAACGAGGTTCGAGTCTCCAATGACGTCCAACCGTTTTGCCCCTAGTTCCAGGGCTACTTCTAGGCCGGCAATGCATGCCTCATATTCTGCTTCGTTGTTCGAGACTTTGAACCGGAGTTTGAATGCTAGAGGGATACGGGAATTGTCGGGTGCTATCAGCAACATTCCTATCCCATACCCGTATTGATTTGATGCTCCGTCAAAGTACATCGTCCAAGTTTCATCGTCGATGTGCAAAATGGTTTCGTCTGGGAATAAATACTCGACTGCTTCACCTCCTTCCACTGGATGGTCGGCTAAGAATTCTGCCACTGCTCTTCCTTTGACTGACTTGCGTGTCACATATTTCAAATCGAATTCGAAGAGCAAAAGCAACCAACGAGCTAGCCTACCCATAAGTGCTGGTTTCTCGAAAAGATATTTGATGGGATCGAGTCGTGAAACCAACATTACAGAGTGAGCTAACAGGTAGTGCCGTAGCTTCCTGGTAGCCCATACCAAAGCTAAGTAAGCCTTCTCCAATGGTGTGTAGCGAGTCTCATACTCTAGCATTTTCTTGCTCAGATAGTAGATGGCTCTCTTCACTTTGTCCTCTGATTCTTGCGCGAGCATACAGCCCATTGTAGTCTCAGTTACTGAAAGGTACAATATCAATGGTTTCCCCGGCTCTGGTGGTGACAACACGGGTGGGTTCTGTAAGTATTTCTTGATTTGTTCAAAAGCAGCTTGGCATCGACCGTCCCATTGGAATTTCTTTCCTTTCTTTAGGAGACCAAAAAGTGGTTCACAAGTCAAGGTTAATTTTGAGATAAACCGTTTTATGAATTGCACTTTACCCAGAAAGCCTCGTACCTCCTTTTCAGTCATTGGTGGTGGCATTTCTAAGATGGCCTTGATTTTGGAAGGGTCGACTTCGATGCCCCTTTGTGTTATTAGAAACCCCAGCATTTTTCCCGCTGTAACACCGAACGTACACTTTTGAGGATTCAGCCATAACCGGAATTCTCTGATCCTTTGAAAGAACTTTTGTAAGGCGGTGTAGTGGCCCTCTCTATCTTTGGACTTGACAATCATGTCGTCCACGTACACCTCAACCTCTTTGTGGATCATGTCATGCAATATCGTGGTCACGGCCCGTTGATAAGTAGCTCCAGCGTTCTTCAACCCAAATAGCATCACTCTGTAGCAGTATGTCCCCCACGGGGTGGTGAAGGCAGTCTTTTCCCGGTCTTTAGGTGCCATCACTATCTGATTGTAACTTGAGAAGCCATCCATAAACGAAAGCAAAGCATGCCCCGCTGTAAAATCCACCAACTCATCAATATGCGGCAAGGGGAAGTCGTCCTTCGGACTAGCTCTGTTTAAATCCCTGAAATCCACGCATACTCAGATTCTGCCATCTTTCTTCGGCACTGGAACAATGTTGGCCAACCAAGTCGGGTATTCGAATACCAACAGGAAGCTTGCGTCGATCTGCTTGGTAACTTCTTCCTTAATCTTGATAGCCCAGTCAGGGCGGATCGTTCTGAGTTTCTGTTTGACAGGTCGGGCCTCGAGGTCAAGAGGGATCCGGTGCTGTACAATCTCAGGATCGATCCCAGGCATGTCTTCGTAGGACCACGCGAAAACATCTTTGAAATCCTTTAATAAAGCGACTAAGCGCTCGCGTTCCTCCGAAGACAACATGGACCCGATCTGGACCAGCCGCGAGTCCTTCTCAGTACCAATATTCACGGTAGTGATTTCATCAACTAAAGGTTTAACAAATCTTTCCTGCTCTTGATCAATTAATCGTTGTAAAACCGGAGGAATTTCTTCCTCGTCGTTTTTGTTAAAATTTTGAAAGTCCTGATTCAAGCAATATATCAAAGGCACAGAAAAGTACTCAGAAACCACATCCATATCCTTCTCATTATGTACTTCCAAATCGTTCGATTCTTCTGTTACAACAGACTCGAAAGAGAAAGAAAAAGACGACCTGGACAGGACTGTGGCATCCGGGTTATCACCCCCAAGAATACCAGACTTAGACTCAGTTGAGCTGGAACCTGATTCTGACTCACAAGACTCGATGGAATCAGATTCCGGCTCACTACCTGACCCGGTGTTGCTCGACAAAAATCCCTCCTTGTATTGCTAGGTGAGGGAGACTGCGATCGATGCATCCAAAATAGTTGATGGTAGGCTCGCAGCCGTTTCATTCCCGATCTTGAACACCGAGAAGTTATCCCCCAAGCACAGCTGGTCGATCGAAGGATCTGAAAGTAGACATGCCAGTGCTACCCCCATTTCAAGTTCAGTGTCTTCAGACTCCATTGCCCTGTTCTGCTCAATCTCAACCGTCGGACCTATCTGTTCGTTAGCAACATCATTCTCGGGTAACTGTAGGTCAAAGAAAATCTTGAACCCCGGTACGCGCTTCTTCTCCGTGTTTAGCCATGGCTCTGGAAAACCACAGAATGGAAAATCCTCCCCCTCCCGGACGAAGCGTCCGTTTAGGGTACCCCGGATGGGCCGATGTATTAACTTAAAAGGTTTTCCCATCTGTTTCGCTCTAGCTCTCCCAGCCATCTCTTTTCCTTTCCTAACCCAATCCTCCTTGGTGGGCAGATAACCCAAGCCAAAGGTACGGGGGTTGTGTGGTACTTTGGCCAATGCTACGAAACCCTTGCAGCCGCTCTTTCCCAATCCCATCCCGGGGATGTATTGGAGCTTATTCATGAGGTATACTGCCTGAGCACTGACATATATCCCTTCGTTAGTTGCCATGATGTTCCGTACAACCCGAGCCTCAGCCAGAGTAAAACCTGATATGAACACATCCTCCATGCCGTGTTCAATCTCTAGAACAAGCGTAGATACCTCCAGTGGTGGATGAATCGATGAATTTCCAAAGACAATGGCTACTCCCTTCCCATGGGGGTATTTCACCATTTGATGTAAGGTGGACGACACCGCCTTCACCAGATGCAGCCACGGCCGTCCCAAAAGCAGGTTGAAGGTTGCAGGAACCTCTAAGACATGGAAATCTATCTCGTGCTGTCCCAGCCCTACTTTAGTTTGAATTTTCACCGTCCCCATGACTTCTCTACTCGTGTTGTCATATGCCCGAATAACCTGGGCCGTTGGTACAAAATCCGCAGTTTTCAAACCGACCGCATATGTTCTTCTTGCCGAACAGACGTTGATGGCGGATCCGGTATCAACAAGAACCACCGACATCCATTTATTCTTACACTCCACAGAGATGTAGAGTGGCTTCTTATGGTTTACCCCCTCAGGTGGCAGTTCCTTGTCGAAAAAAGTCAGTGTCGGGGTAGCCCCTCCCGGAAAGACTAATCCCACCAGCTGTTCTGGCGTGGTTTCTATCGAAAGCTTGGCCTTGTCCATGGCTGATAGGACAGGCTGTCTGTGCACCCGTGATGCCATAAGCAGTCCCCAGATTGAGATGTCTGCTTGTATCTTTTTCAACTATTTGAGCACAGCCTCCTCTTCAAGTTGTTTCTCCTTCTATTTCTTAGTCTCCCATTCTTTCCCAGAAGCCTCTGGTTGATCCAGGTGTGGGGGTTTGAAGTACCGCCCGCTCCTTGTCATATGGTCGACTTCTCCAATATACCAGGTGTCGTCGGGTTGGTTATTTCCCCAATCTTCGTCCTTGTGGGCGAGACACAAATCATCGTCTTCCCACCACATTCAATCTGCAGCTGACAGACACTTGTCCGGCTCTGGCATGACTGTTCTCATACTTGCAGTACCTTCTATCCCTATGCTCGCAGCACCCTCTGTTTCTGTGCTCATAGCGGTTTCAGTCCTCACATGAGCCTTAGCCTTCTTGATTCTCTCAGAATCTTCAAATCTTTCCTGTTCTGACTGTGTTAATACAGTTGGCTGTTCGATAATCCCTGTAGTTAAGATGCTCCAATCCTGAGCGAAATTCTTCGTACCGGCGCTCTCCAGCAATGTACTCTGACTTTCGGCCCTTCCGACCTCAACTGATACCCTCACCCCTACCGGGCCCCGTTCTGGTTGGAACTCTTCCACCACATCCGGTTGATCATCCAGCTATCCAGTGGCCTCTGCCGATTCCTCATAATCAAACCAGTTGACTGCTGAGTCCCCTGGATCTTGGTCACTGTAAAACCAGAGATTGGCAAGGTCCTCTTCCACAACCGTTAGATTATCTGTCCCCTGCTCAAATCTATCCCCCTGGATCATACACAGTTCTGCTCTCTGTGGTAATTCTATACTTGGTTCAGGCTGGCCTGCTAACAGGATGTAATCACTCGGATCGTAGGCTTCCCCAGCAAAATTCCCAGACTGCTCAAACCCCGACTCAACGGTTCCATCCTCCTTCGCAAACTCCCATGTACCCTCTTCAACAGCCACCACCACTAGCTCAGGTTGGGTTGTAGAGATGTCCAGCATGTACAAAAAGTCAGTGCAGTCAGAAAGGAGCACCTCCGGCTTAGGTAGATGGGAAGGAGTAATATAGATGCTAGGATCGTAAGACACGACCCCAGTCTGAATACAGTTAATTCTTTTGGGAGGTGGAGCTTGGTTATGTGTAGGGAGTTGGTTTGGTTGTAACATTGGGTTTCTCGGGAGGCATAATCACCCCGTTATCGATGAGATCTTGAATCTCATGACGTAATTGATAGCACAGGTCGGTATCATGACCGTGTTGTTGGTGAAATGCGCGCTCGATTGTGGGTAGGGGGAAGTTTTTCCGGTAATGGCCGTGGCTCTAGGGGCTTCAAGTGCCTTTTTCTGATTAAAGCCCCCAGAGCTTTGGACAGGGGCATATATAGCGGAGCGAAGGTTCTTGTATTTTTGGGTGGGTATTTGGCGGTTTGTGGATGGCTTCCGGACGCACCGGAAAATGGCATGGCTGCCATGGTTCTTGGAGGGGGGTTGGTGGTGACCATACTCACTTCGGAGGTCCTGGTAGTTGTAGCGCCGCTCGGGCCTGCATTAGTGTTACGATTGAAAGTTCTTCGGGGTTGCTCTCGATCATTATCAATTAAGCCTTGCTTCAGTGCATCCTCGATCTGTACCCCCATTTCATGTAAATCGGAAAAGGTAGGAAAGGAAGTACAATCATCTTCTGCATTAACTTCGGCTGAAGATTGCGCACAATCATCTGAATCTAATCTTTGTCCGTGGGCCTTAAGGTCATCATCGAAGCCTTAGCCCTCCATTTGGTCACGAATTCTGAGAAACTCTCTTTGGGCTCTTGCCTCGTTGTCTCGAGATCACGGGTCGTAATCTCGATTTGTGTATTATATGAGTATTGCGCGATGAAGGCCTCAGCCATTTCGTCCCACTTTCTCTTGACGTCATTTTCTAATTTGGCATACCATATGGCCGCCACACCCGACAGGGTCCGGCCAAACAAAGACAACTTCTGTAGTCTAGTGAGGCCCATTGGCCTTAAAACATCTGAAAACAATCTTAGGTGCACCATGGGGTCCCCGGACCCATCAAACCGGTCGATATGAGGCATTTTGAATCTGTCAGGCAACGTCACGGCTGCGTCAGTATATCCATCTTCAATGTCAGGGATGGTCTTGACTCCCTGGGATCTCTTGAACAGCTTTTCAAGCTTGCTCAACTTTAGCGCTATGGGATCTGTCTCGAACTCAAAGGGAGAGTCTAGCAGGTTGGTGGGTGTTTTGGATAACTGGGGTTGGATTTGGGGTAGGATCGAGGGTGGAGGTGGTCCTGTGGGAATATCCGTATCATTCTGAACATTAGCTGTCTCCCTGAGGGTTGGAACTCCTGGCGGAGGAGGAACTTGCTGCGAAGCAAATGCTTCGTTTTGCTGTTGTAACCTCACGATTAACTCTGCTTGTTCATTCATAACCGTGGCCTGCTGCTTGGCAAACTCTGCCTGTCGGACACCATCCTGCTGCATCATTTTCATGCTCTCCTGAAGCTGGCGCACCATCTCTTCTAAAATTTGGCCATCTTGTTCGCTCGATCAATTATCGGTGTATGTTCCTTTCTGGAAGAAGCGAGTCTGATCCCTCTTTGCAGTGGGGTAGACAAAGCCCTCTGTCTTGGCTTTGAACCGATGCCTTCGCCTAGCATCCTCCGCCTAATGTCGGGAGTAGAGAGTGGTACACTGGTTGTCCGTCTACCAGATCCTCAGATCGATGGAGTCGACGACCTCTAGTCCAAAGTGCTTGGGGAATATCTACTGGGTCAGAAGCAATTGTGCTCGACTACCTAGTAAAAAGATAAACAAAGCGTATAAATAAACAGACAATCGGACAGCGTAACAGCATAAAATAGACACAACACACAGCTGGGTACAACAAATTGCCAATAAGCTTAATGCACTGTTTCTTAACCACTGATCATTGTTTCCAAACTGCCCCAAAAACTGATACCCTTAGGTAAAACTGATTTCCCAAATGCCGATGCCCGCAGGCCTGATACCCAGACTTGCAAACTGATACATGCATTCCCTGTAGAGACATATTCTAAAAGCACATAGCATGTAAAAGAGAGCGAAAACACCCCTATGTTGGGGTAGGGTTTCCCTGTCCTATTTTGTCAGGAGTTAGGGTTTTACTACGCACGCAGCGGTTTTCAAACAACCTAACATCGGGCAAGCAACCTGTCTTAGTTTGGAATGGTCACTATGGATTCCGAATACGCACTAGGTCGAATGGTCGAAAAGGGTGCCCCGGTAAAACCGGGGTTTGTGTTCCCATACTGTCAGAGCCCATAACCGGTCAGCCTTATGGTCATGCCTTGACAAATCAAGCCTCCGGCAAACTGTTCAGGAATGGCAGATGGCAAACACGGTGTCCTAGGCGCACCAATGCACATGCAATGCAAAGAGACCCATAAATGAAATCAAAACAAGATATCACGAATTCGAGTCAAGCTCTCTAAACTCCCCAGCAGAGTCGCCAGAAACTATAACAAGCCCGCAGGGGGACCTCGCTACAGTTCGGACTCGATTTGCATCATGGTTCTCAATCTGAACCAAAGAGTCCAAATCTAGCAAATCGTTTTGAGAAAACAGATTTTGAAAGAAGTGCCAAACATGGACTGCTTCGCCAGATACAGAGTCACCACCTAAATATTTTTTATAGGGGAATTTAGGAAACCCTGACTCGGTGCCAAAGGCTACGTGTCTGTCATCACCAAAGTTGCCTCAGCTCGGGAGCTTGGGTACGATTGGGGAAGGTCAGCTATGAGCACCCCCTCTCGCCCGATCCGAAGATCGGCCTCTACTAACCGTGATATCTTGTTTTGAAAACATTACATGCCCTTATTCCGGTTATTAGCCTAGAATTATTATGTTATGCGCGCAGCAAACAAGTATAGACTGAATTGCCTAAATTGGAACAAAACATTTCATGTTTGTTTTGAAAATGGTTTGCTACTCGCAAGTAGGCTAAAATGCAGGTTTTGCCACCCTCGAGTGGGCTTAAAACTCATAGTTTTAATGCATTATTCCAATTTAGGTAATTCAACCTCCATTCACAGGCACTCAAGTAGTTATATCACATAAGCAGCTAGCTTCATGGTAATCATGCTGTTATGGCAACACTCACACGCATGCGGTATGCTAAAGCATAAAAGCTTACCTAGTACACCGTGCCAAAACAGAAACTAGTTAGTAATCATGCATGATCCTAGTTCATGTTAAGATGACTAGTGCAACACATACGAGATGCAACTATAATAGGCTCAGCTATCCTAAAGAATGGCATGCGAAATGTTACAACTAAAACGTATTCAATTTGGAATTGAAATACAGATGCAGTTAGAATGATGCGCCGAGCCTAATGCGTGCAAGTCAAATGCATGGATACACGCATGCATTGCATAAGGTATGCTGATTTAAATATGCCCTAGTCTACCATCATAAGCAGATAAATAAAAGGGAAGAAAGACGTGGGGTTGGAAGACATGCACACACTCCCACACGCTTATTACAAATACGCCCTCACTTGGAGGGACCAAAAGAATTATACAGTCCGAATAAATAATTCTAAATTAATTATTACAAAATTTCTAATTTCAATTAACAAAGTGAATGCAGAGGGGAAAAGGCCACAGCCCCGCCTTGGAATGCGCGAATGATGCGTGTTCGAGTTCGTCTTGCCCGGAAAACCCGTACCATGCCACTACTGCCTCTGTTTATACTGCCCTGCTTCTCTGAAGACTGCAAAAGTCTTGAGACATGCTCTGTGGATGTTGGGAAATACCACCGGCCAAGTATAAACACCACCGACCAAGGGGAGGAACCACCGGCCACCCTTTTGTATACCGGCCAAAAATTAATGGCCGGCCGGCACTAGATATGGCCGGTCGGTCAAAACTCCCTGCGGAACCTGCAGGTGTATGGCATGGAATTTTCAAGCAAATGTATGCATGGACACACTCCCTATCATGCGATGGACTCAAGGGAGCATGGCCCTCGATCCTCAGGCCATCAATTAGGTATGATGACCTAAGAAGTCAAGCTTTCCATTCAATGAAAATGCATGCAACACACAAATGAATACCAAGACCCCATCATGTTAGAATCAAGGGCTTCGACGACTGAGGGTTGAGAGATGTTGCATCACTTGAAGTATGAACACTTCTCAATCCTCGCGCTTGGTTTGACACCCCAAACCAAGCAAAATGCAATGTATGCAATAGAGCTCCAAATACACCAGATGACTCAAACATGCAACATGATGCTAAAGGTACAAGGCATGCCAAATGTAAGGTAACCTAAGCATTCAAATGTCATACATTACATCCTATCATACAATGCAAGCATGAAACCGAAGGAATGCAATACAATCATGCAATGATGGACCTAAAACACAAAGGGGCAGACCTCAGCCCACCCCCAAAATAGTGACAAAAGATGTTCAAAATGATGGATAAAGACTCATGTGAGCATGCACACCAATAGGCTCAAGGCTAAGGCATAACAAAGGAGCATTCCACTACCACTACCCCAAGCAAGCATGGCATGAGCTATACAACTAAAACAGAGTTTTAATGCATTAAAACAAGTCCTAAAACCCAATGTTATGACAGCTCAAATGACCCACACGCATAGGCATACGCAATGCTCATTCCAAGGCATAAAAGGACACATCTTCAAAGCATGAAAGAGGTGATGAATGCAAGCATACAAGCATCGTTTAGGGACTGAAATGGTATGTTAAGTGATTCCAAATCACTAAAATAGCCTAACCAAGGCATACGAAGGACTCACACACCCGATGCTAACATGCTAGAATGCAAAGGGGCCATACAAGGCATATTAAATGCGACCAAACCAACACCTAACAGACCTCAAACATGGCAAAATATGACTAATAACTTCACAAAACAAGGCCAAAATATGAGAGCATGGTAGTCAAATGTCATGAGACACTTCTAGGCAAAATGGAAGAATGCAAAGCAAGTGCATAATGCATGTTAAAGGTCAATAAAACAACATAGGACAGAGGTATAATATGACCCAAAACACCCAAAAAGCCTCTGAAAAGGAGTCAATAACAACTACACGTGCATGCTACCATTATGGACCAAAAACATGCACAAATGAGAGACCAAGGGAGAGGGGTGTCCCTCCCCTATGCAAGACCTCAAAACCCCTTCTTCACCACTAAAAATCCACTGCATTTCAGTGGTGAGAAGGTCAATACACAAGAGTAACCAAAGCTTAAAAAGGAAGGCACAAAAAGGGCCAAAAGAGACCTAAGAGGGGGAGGTCGACCCCCAACAACAAAACAACCTTAATGAAGAATCTTAAGCATGAAAATATAAAACTTTTTTCAGTTATACACAAAGCTTAAATCAGCATGCAAGACAGGTCAAAAGTCAATGAAAGATTGGGGAAACTAAAGCAAGATTGTTACCCTTGAAGAACAGTCCAAGAACAGCAAGTCCAGCCACTCTCTTCTGATCAAAATCAGTCCAAAAACTCAAGAACAAACCCCCAAATTCTCCCAAAGTCGAAGTAAGGTGTAATGTTATGTGTTCTAGTGCAAAACTAAGAACAAACACACACTTTAGGCCACAAAACACACACAAAAGAGGAGAGAGAGGGAAATATAGAGAGAGAGTATGATATATATCAGAATATATGTATAAGCTCTGGTTTTTTTTTTCTAACCCTAACAATGGAGAAGGATGAGGCTTTATATAGGCAACCTAAGAGCTTAAAGCTTCTCAAAGAAGCTAAATAAGAAAGGGGCAAAGGGGGCCAAGAAGGTCAAGGCTTCTAGAGGAAGCTAAGACAGCTGGCCAAGCTTCTTGAGGAAGCTTTGACAAAGGGTCAAGCTTCCTCAAGAAGCTTTGACCAAAAAGGTGCAAAACGGGCAAAACAACCACACTGTGCATGGGGAAGAGTGTTGGTGCATTCCAGCTGGCACAGCTGGCATGCACCATGCCTGAAGGGTGCAAAAGGTGCATACCGGCCAGCAAAATAGGTCACTGGCCAAACAAAGTGCCGACCGGCCACATAAAGTGCCGACCGGCCATTGGTATGAAGAAACCATGGCCGGTGGCAACAATGAATGGTCGGTGATGAAAAGGGGAGGCCGGTGGGGTGTGGGGATGGCCAACAAGCCATTCCCTGCCCCTCAAAGCAAAAGCACAAGCATTTGGTGCAAAACCAAACACAAAATAAACAAGTTGAGAGATCCTGAGGCAAGGCGCGCAGCCGAGGACTCTGGGAACTCAAACGAACACGAACATGGATGATCACCGAGTGTTCCAACGGTGACGTCCAAGTCTTGAGGATGGTCAAAAATGTGGTGTCTACACCATCCCATGACCAGCAGCGTCTGGGATCACCCCAAGAAGCTGAAGCTGTGTAACCCTCTACTATGTCATACCAAGATCGAACGGGATCGGGCTGCCAACCCCGACCTGCAGGCTGGTGAGCATCGAGAAATCATACGGGGTCAAAGTCAGCTCCCCAATCGTTGAGAAGTGGAAAGAATCAGTGGTGTCCTACCACGTCTCCACCATGGCCCCATAGAGCAATGGCTTGACCCTCATCTGTATAAGCCCTAAGTAGAAAGGCCCGAAGCCGGCAGCATTGACTAGTGTGCGGACCTCTGTAGAGAGCCTCTTATATCAATGCCGAGGGCCGGAGACATACTCGTAGCCACCTATCCTCCTGGCTATCACTTGTCACGTTGGAATGTTGTCAATGTTTGCATATAAAGAATTTGCTTACAAGATTTACAATGTGTTCAAAACGAAGAAAAATATTTCTTATCATGGAGGTGTTGGCAGACAAGTGCTCTGCGGGCTCCTACAATAAAATATCCTCATCAATCCTTGTAATGAGGTCCTCGAATCTCAAGATATCGCCATGGGTCAAGGCGTGTGTGTGTGGCTGGTAGGTGGCCGCATCAGAATGTCTATTGGCAAAAGGGAGCAACTCGGGCTCAGGAACAAGAGGGAGAACATCCTCAGCCTCCATGTCCTCACCTAGGATGGCTCTAATATCCATAGCAGGGTCCGAGTTAGGGATCTCGTCACTAGCTATAGAAGGAAAGTGAGGAAAATGAAGAAAGCAAGTGAGTTAGTGAGATTGAGTGAAAATTCCAAAAACCCAAACCCTAGGAGAGAGAAAAGAAAGAGGGAGTGGAAAATTAAATAGGAAGAAGGAAAATTTTAGGTAAGCACGTGAGAAACCAAGAAAAACAAAGAGAAATCCCAAAACTCAACCAAAACAAATTTTGATCAGTTCAAAATATAGAGGAGTGAAGGGGTTTTATGAAAAAAATTCGCGAGGGTTGATGGGTTTTGCAAAGGAAGAGGAAATCTAGAGAGAATAGAAACCTAGAGAGAGAGAGAGAGAGAGAGGGGTTTCGGCTTTGGGTGTGTGTGGAATGAGGGTTGGGTTGTGTTTAATTTGACCACGGGTTGTGGTTTTCCCAATTTACCCTCAGTTGCCATCGTGACCCGACCATGCTTCATTTAGGCCTAGTCGGGTCTAAATGCATTACAGAGTGCTTATTTCATTATGTGTTCCAGTAAATAGGTAATCTTGTGTAAAATGAATGGGCCTTAGTAAAAAAAAGACAAAACAAAACAAAACACAGAGAAGGTTAGAAATAGAGAGCAGAAAAAAAGAAGAAGCAAAAAACAAAGAGCAAAAAAAAAAAAAAAAGGAAAAGAGCAAATAAAAATCATAGAGAGAGAAATTGAAAAAAGAAAGAAGAACAGAAAATAGAAAATAAAGGAAAGAAAAAGAGAAAATGGAAAAAAGAGAGAAAGAGTTTTGTTCCTTTTGTTTGTTTTGTTTTATAATTTGTTCAAATATATATATCTTTCATAGGTTTGTTATTTCCAATCAGCCCACTTTCAAAAGGAAAATTGGCAAAATTGATTTCAAATTGTTAAATCGAGCATCGTAGTGATTGTTTTGATTATATGTATCTTTGTTTAGTTTGTTAAAATTCACATTCGAATCTTCGTCAAAATCGTGTTTACGCGTTGTACCTTGATTTGAGTTATCTCCGTGGGCTTTATTCTCCGAGGCCTTCCCAAGGATGAGATAATCTCGCTCTATTCTGAAAATTTGTTTGTTCTTTCATTGATTCAATTTCCTTTTTTCGCGTGAGATGCATTAGGCAGTTAATTTCCCTCGGTTAAAAACATCAGGTGCGCCTAGAGTTCACACCATCTTTCCACCTTTCGCGTGAGACGTGTTAGGCAGTTGATTTCCCTCGGTTAAAAACATCAAGTGCGCCTGGTGTTCACACCATCTTTCCTCTTTTCACATGAGACGCGTTAGGCAGTTGATTTCCTTCGGCTAAAAACATCAGGTGCGCTTGGTGTTCACACCATCTTTCCTCCTCTCGCGTGAGACGCGTTAGGTAGTTGATTTCCTCAGTTAAAAACATCAGGTATACCTAGTGTTCACACCATATTTCTTTCTCTCATGTGAGACGCGTTAGGCAGTTGATTTCCTCGATTAAAAACGTCAAGTGCGCCTGGTGTTCACACCATCTTTCAACCTCTCACGTGAGACGCGTTAGGAAGTTGATTTTCTCGGTTAAAAACATTAGGTGCGCCTAGTGTTCACACCATCTTTCCTCTTTTCCTGTGAGACGCGCTAGGCAGTTGATTTCCTCGGTTAAAGACATTAGGTGCGCTTGGTGTTCACACCATCTTTCCTCCTCTTACATGAGACACATTAGGATGTTGTTTCCACTCTGTTAAAAACATCAGGTGCGCCTGTTGTTCACACCACCCTCCACCATCGCCGTGTGAGACGCAGTTTGGAATGGAGCTCTTCCCTTCTCTACGTGAGACATAGCTTGGCTTTCATTTTTCGTTAACCCTCTCTACATGAGACGTACTTTGGCTTACATTTTCTTACATCCTTTCAACGTGAGACGTAGTTTGGTTTGTATCTTTCATCCTCCTCTCACGTGAGACGTGTTTGGAATTGTTGTTTGCTTACTCTTTCCATGTGAAACATGGTTGGATTTATTCTGGTTTAAGCTTGTGGCTTGCTTCATTCTTATGCCATCATCTTGTCATATTTATTGTCTCATTGCATTATCTTGTATGCTCATGATTTTTTCAAAAGTAGCTGGCTTTGTGCAACGTGTAAGTCCAACTTGCAAAATGCATTGCATTTTATAAGTTTTGGTGTATTTTTTTCCCCTAAACTATGCAGGTTTGATTCATTGCAAAGAGATACGTAGGCAACCCTCGGGTTCAACCATTTGCTTTCGTATTTGCTTCCTTGCCTAAGTCTTATGGCCTCGTCAAATAGGTTGTCTTTGGGCTTTGACATTCACTCATGCTATTTCATGACTTTGAGCTCTGTCAAAGAGGGGCAATTGTAGACACCCCATTTTTGACCGCCCTCAAGACTTGGGCGCTTTATTCTGAGCACTCGATGATAAAAGTTACATTGTCAATGGTTCGAATTCTCAACGAAGGAATCCATTTTTTAGCTCTAAAAATTTCAACCTTCCATACCCAAGTTGTTTCTATACCTCTGTACCACAATGATCCATCTTTTAGCACTGTGCCAACCTACACTGAGAGGAACCGGGGAACTACATTTGGGGCCAGCCGTGCCTCATTTGGGGTCGGTCGTGCCTTTTGAGTGAGAAATACTATTCTGGGCAGGAATTCGCCAGCTGTCTATTTTTGAAGATATTTGTGACCTATTTGGCTCAAATTCCATAAATACGAGCTGATATCTCTGTTTTGAGGGTTAGAAAAATTTTCAAGAGTGTAAAAGATCTTTGAGAGCCCCTTTTTCCTTAGTAAGCCTATCATCCTTGAACTATATCTATACATCATATACACCATTAGAGCTGAACCTTGGAGCCTTGGTTGAGCCTTGAGAATCATAATTCAACTTTGAGAGTGTTCTAGGATCAAGTTTGGTTTACAACCAAAGCTTGCTTTTTTCAAGAGGTATAAGCTTGTCACATTTTTCTTTGCTTTCATTTCAATCTTTTTCTATCATTTTCTTGTGTTTTCCAACTGTTTTGGATCCATTTCAAGTGTTGAGACTTGGGGTTAAAGAGCTACCAAGGGTAGAAAGGTTTAACACCCTTTCTTGCACCCTATTTCATAGCTCATCCTATTTGTTTTACCACTATTTTCTTGGCTTACACGTTGATTTTCAAAGTTTAAAAAGGCTGGAAAACATGTTTTAGAAGTCCCAAAAGTTGAGGGGTTAGCCACCTCTCCTTGGTCTTGCTTACTAGTTTTGTGACTCTTTGTTTTTGGCTATCTTTTTGTGCTCTTTAAACATATTTTTGGCTACTATTTTTTTGTAGGTTAGGGGCTGTTTTAGGGCTGTTTTAGGGCTGTTTTACTTCCTTTAATTAGTGTATGCTTTGAATACTTTTCTTGTTGTGTTGTAAGTTTTCATGGCTTCGGTTGTTTAGGCCTTAGACATTGAGTCATTTGAGTTGATTTCGCATTAATCAACTTTGCATAATCATTTCTGCACCCTCCCCCCTTTCTTGGTTTTCTTTGTTTGAGAGTCGTTTCAAGTGAGTGTTGTTTAAGTTTGAGAAAGAGACCCTTCCATGCTTAATGGTTTAATCTCTTCGGAGGCTCATTACCAAGGCATTATATCTCTTTCATACCCAAAACAACTTCTCGTTTGACACTTCCCTCCTTTTAGTGGACTTAAATCTCACTTTTGGACTAACTGATTAAGTAATGGAAAGGTAAGTTGAAAAAGGCTAATAAAATTGACTTAAAATCAATTCAACCGACATAAAGAAGATTAATAAAATTGGTTGGATTCGGTTGGACGTTATCCCAAGTCCATCGCGTCAAGAGTCATCACATATTAATCCATGATGTTTGATGATATCTTGAGGTGTGTCTACTTCCCTTCTTCAACTAACCTCATGACAGGAGGGAGGGGTGGTGTGTCTCATTGCATTCATTGATTTTTTTGTATCATTGTGTTCAAAACCATCAAGTACTCAACTTACGCCTGTTGGTGATTTTTTTGTCTCATCGTCTTCAAAACCATCAAGTACCGTTCATGTTTGTAGCTTGCTTTTCATGCTCCTTTCGGATATGATAACCCTACAGTTCGGACTCTCGTGGTTCTGAATCTGATTTCACAAGTGCAATGTGAAATAGCTAAACACAAATGACCAAGTCCGACAACCTTTTGGAAAATCGATTTTGAATCAAAATGCCAAAAATGGACTGCTTTGCCAGATTACAGAGTCGCCACCTAAATATTTTTAGAAAATTTAGGAAACCCGAGACTCGTGCCAAAGGTCACTTTCCGTCATCACCAAAGTGTCACGGCTCGGGAACTTAGGTACAAGAGGAGAAGGTCATGAATTGAGCACCCCACTTGCCCGATCAAAAATTGGCCTCTACTAATCATGATGTGATTCTTGTTTACATTATATGCTCTTGTTACAATTTATTACGCTCATTTACAGTGTGACACACACAAGTATAGACTAATTTGCAAAAGTTGGAACATTTTGATTTCATGTTTGCTTTGAAAAAGAGTCTTGAATACACGTCACTTAAAAAAGTGAACTTGTATATGCATTGGTCAAAACATCCCAACTTAAGCAATTTAGCCTTCATCCACAGGCATTCAAAGCAGGTATATTACTTAAGCACTTGGCCTAACGGAAAACATGCTTGATATGGCAACAATCACACACATGCAATATGCTAAAGCAATAAGTGCTCACATCATACTCCAAGGCAAGCCAAAAGAAACAAAAGAGTTAGAAAACATGTATGATCCGAACAATGCAAATGACTAATGCAACGCTTGCAAAGAAACAACTAATAGGTTCGGTCGTCTAATATGTCATGTAAATCACTTTGATAGCGGTAGCAAACGTATTCAAGGAAGTAATAAATGACAATGCTATTAGAATAATGAACCGAATCATATGTATGTGAGACAAATGGATGCAAATCATGGAAAATGCTAAAAGAAACATGATGATCTACATTATCCATCATAAGCGGATAAATAAAAGGGAGAAAGAAATGGGGGTTGGAAGACATATACAGTATTATAATTTGCTCTTATACAGGAGGGTTTGAATGAATGTCCTAATACTAATTATTACAACACCACAAATTAACTAACTATTCTAGCTAATTAATTAAGTACAAAAAAAACTAGCTATTCAAACTAACTAATTAATTACAACACAAAAACTAACTAGTTATTCTAACTAATTACTTAATTACAACACAACATGAATTAACTAACTATTTACAACACAAATTAAGTTGCTATCCTAACTAGCTAATTAATTACAACACGCTACTAGTGAACACAATTGTAACAGGCCCCAAGAAATGAGGAATGACTCATGCATGCACGTAGATATCCACCTAAAAATGCTCTCTGTTTGGTTGCCAAAATACTTCTGTTTTGCAATCAGAAAAATGCACTGCTTTTACCTCATCCTCTGCTTTGTTCTACAGGAAAAATAACACTGTTTGGCTAAAAAAGGTGGTCGGCCGGCCAGAAGAAGTGGTCGGCTGTACAGTAAAGCTGGCTAGCCAGCCACTAATGTTTGGTTCTGCCCTACTACAACAGACATAAAATAGAGCACAAACAGAGTATTTTTAGGGGATGTTTGTCCACCCTACCTCTCTTTATCATCAAATGAGGGTTAGGCTCGATTCGCAAGTCATTAATCGGCGCAAAGTCATATCGTGATGACTTAGGAACCAAGGGACAAAAGCTTAATAATGTAGACAGCCCGAACTTCCTCCGCGCGCCCCCTTTCGGAGAGGACGTGAATTTGGTTCTAGCTACTACAGTTCGGACTCCTGTCACGGTTCTGAATCTAATCTCACAAAGTGCAATGTAAGATTGATAAATCACCAAAGAGTCCAAATCTGGCAAATCGTTTTGAAAAACTAATTTTAATCAAAAAGCACCAAACATGGACTGCTTTGCCAGATTACAGAGTCGCCACCCAAATATTTTATTTTGGAAAATTTAGGAAACCCTGACTCGTGCCTAAGGCCACGTGTCCGTCATCACCAAAGTTGCCTCGGCTCGGGAACTTGGGTACGAGAGAGGAAGGTCCTGAAATGAGCACCCCCGATCGCCCAATCAAAGGATTGGCCTCTACTAACATGATATGTTGTTTTGAGAACACATGGATTCTTATTCCGATTATTATCTAACTTACTATGTGATGCGCGCAACATACAAGTATAGACCAAATCACTCAATTTGGAATAAAACATCTCATGTTTGTTTTTTGAAAATGGTTTGAAAGTGCTACTTGCAAGTAGGCTAAAATGCGGATTTGCCACCCTCAAGTGGGCTTAAAACAACATGATTTTGCCACTCCAAGTGGGCTTAAAACACACATTTTGATGAATTGTCCCAATTCAAGAAATGAAGCCTTCATCCACTGGCATTCATGCAGTTAAACACTTAAGCAGATAACCTCATGGTAAGTATGCAGTCATGGTAGTCACTTACACACATGCAAGAATGCTAAAGTATAAACACTCACAGTGTACTCCAAGCCAAAACAGAAGCTAGTTAGTAATCAATGCATAATCCTAGCTATGTCAACAATGCCTAATGCAACACATGCAAAATGCAACTAAGTAGGCTCGGCTATCTAAGATGGCATATGAATGCAACACTCGATAACATGCTTTGAAACACGTATTCAAGTAAGTACTAAAATTCAATGCAATTTGAATGATGCGCTGAGCCCGGTGCGTGCAATACGAATGAATAATGCACGCATGCAAAGCATAAGTATGCTCATTGAAAACATGCTCTAAAACTAACCATCAAAAGCTGGTTGGTTAATAAAAAGGAGAAAGACGTGGGGTTGGAAGACATTCACACACTCACGCACACTTATTACAGCATTGTGCCCTCTCGACGGAGGGTCCGAATAAAATAAAAGCTAACTAGCTACGCTAATTAAGCTAACTATTACAAATCACAATTAATTAACTAACTAGTTAACTAATTACAAACACAAATGAATAGCTAAGCGCATTAACTATTTAAGTACAAAACCAACAAATTAACCATCTAAGCAAAGCAGTTAAAAGGAGCCTCGGGGCAAGAAATGCATGCGTGCTCGGTTGGTTCTTCCTGAAATCCCGTCACCTTGCCACCGGTTGCCTCTGTTTGCGTTCGCTTTGATTCCTGAACACTGAACCAATTCCCAAACTGCTTCTGCTCCAGAACCAGAATCACTTAGAACCATCTTCAAGCCACTTGTCGGCCACTTAAGGAGGCTGTAGGCCACTTAAAGTGGCCGGTCGGCCAATTGCTTCTGCATTCTCTAATTTTGCTACAAACATAGTTCAACAAGGGCAAAGCAAGGTATTTGTAGGGTATGTGTGTACAACCACCCTCCTTATCATTTCTCAAGCTCAAAGGAGTGCGGTACTCGACTCTCAAGCCACCAACCGAACATCGTAATGCATAATGGCCAAGTAGCCAAGTTTGTACAAGTTAATGAATGCACAAGAAACACACAAGACTCAAGAGGCCTCCACCCTATCATGCACAATCAAGGGGGACGGCGACCAAGATATGAGGTGCGTTCCATCACTTCAAGTATGAAACATCCCTCATTTCTCGTGTTTGGATTAACATCCTATCCAAACACAATGTAATGCAACACACATGCAAACAACATGCTTATCTATCAATGCTAGAGTGGCGTGCACAAGGCTCTATCATGTAAGCAATGCATGCATGGCATGTTTAGAAGCTAAGGCATCAAGGCTAGTGAAGTGTATTACACATGAGGCATGCACTACAATGCTCAAATGGTCAAACCTACCTCATGCCACAACAATGGTACAATCATGCTAGAAATAAAGCACCAAAAGCTACAATAACATGCTCATGCATTGGCTCGCAAGCCAGACATTAAACACAACTCTCAAACACAATGAAGAAGTGATAAATAAGAGAGTATGGTAGAGATGTAGGCATTGAAATCATACGCCAAAAAATGACATATCATGCAAACAACACAAGTATGGCATGCTAGAGGACTCAAGCATTAAAGCTAATGAGGTACACAACACTAGGACTATGCAATACTATACACAAACAACCAAACCAGCCCAAAATAGAGCTATATCATGGCAAATCAGTGGCAAAAACATGCCCAAGCTAAGGCTCAAAGGAGTAGAAAATCATGTTCTTTTGGTAGCTCACAAATAAGGCACAAAGGCACAACTCTCAAAAGCTCTCAAGGAGTGAAGGGAGTGAGAACATGACACATGTATATGCCCTGAAATTACATGCTAAATGATGCCAAAACATGCAACCATCACAAATATAGCATGCTAAGGTGCACAAAACTCAAGACTAGCTAAGGCACTTGCACCATAGCCATATCCAGCAAGCCCCAAAGGACCAAGATCACTCAAAACAGTCCTAAGGTAGGTCAAAACAATGCTAGAAACATGATGGAGTGTAGCCAAAACAAGCTAGAATGGTAAGCCAAAACACTAAGCATGCAAGGTTAATGAGTGGGATTACACTACAAGTACCAAAACCAAGCAAGAGGTGACTCCATCAACCAAAATCAGAGTTGTAACATGGCAAAATAAGACCAAAAACATGCTGAAATGGTAGCCCAAAAACTTAGGCAAGCATGCATGCAAATTAGCCCATGATCAAGACATAAGGCACAACTCTCCAAAAGCATTAAAAGAGTGAAACATGTGAGAGTATGACTACACTACATACATTGAAATCATGTGAGAAATGAGGCCAAAGCATGCAAACAACTCAAGTAAAGCATGCTAGAGACTTGGAAACTCAAAGCTAATGAGCAAGATTGCACTATGGCTATACAAAGCAAGTCTCAAATGATCAAGACCACTCAAAATAGAGTTCAAGCATGCTAGAATATGAGCAAAAACATGCTGAAGTAGAACATACACATGCTAGAACAATAGGCCACAAAATTAAGTACATTAGGCTAGCATGCAAGATTATACTACAAGTGCAATAGGCATGGAAGAGGTGACCAAACCAGCCAAAAACAGAGTTATGGTAGGTCTAAAAAGTCACAAAAATATGATTGGACTAAGCTAGCAAATAAGAGAAATACATGCTCATGTATTAGGCCACCAACACAAGCCATAAAGGCATAACTCTTAACCACAATGAAAGAGTGATAAGAATGGGAATATGACAGAAGTTTATGCTCTAAATTAGCATACCAAATGATGCTATATCACACAAATGTCACAAATAAGGCATGCTAGGGGTCCCAAGACACAAGACTAACAAAGGCCATTACACTATGGCCACACAAGGCAAGCCCCAAAGGGCCAAGATCATTCCAAACATAGTTTAAGAAAGTCAAAACAAGGCTAAGAACCTGCTGGAGCAGAGCTAAAACAAGCTAGAATTAGAGGCACAAAGTATGATGCATGTTAAGCCTACAAGGAGGATCGCACTACAAGCACAAAGACCAAGCAAGAGGTGACCCCACCAACTAAAATCAGAGTTAAAGCATGCCAAAATAACACCAAAAACATGCTGGAATGAAGCCAATACATGCTAGAATAACAAGCTAACTTATGAAGCATGTTAGGCTAGTGAATAAGTTTACACTACGAGTGCAAAAAGCAAACAACATAAGGCCCAACCAACCCAAAAAAGAGTTATAATATGGCAAAATAAGGCCTAAAACATGCTAAGATAGAGCCTCAAGAGGGTAGAGAAACATGCCAAAGTGTTAAGCCAGTCAACACATGTAAACAAAGCACAAAAGGGGGGGACCACCCCCATCCATTTTGGGTCTCAAAACCCACTTTCCACCACTAAAATTCCTCTAGAATTCAGTGGTGAAAAGGCTAAACAATGGTGATCTCCAAGGCATTAAAGGATGGCACCAAGCCTAAGCAAATAAGGCACACAAGAGGGTAGAACACCCTCAACACCAAAAAGGCCTCAAACAAACATTCTAAGCACTTAAAAATAGAACTTTTTGTAGTTGCAAGTTAGGCCTAAAAGAGCATGCAAGGATGGCCAAATACTTAAGCAAAACAAAGCTTAAAGAGGGTAATTACTCACCCTTGAAGGACCACAGCAAAATAGCAACTTCTGAGGCAAAAGACCAGCTAAAACCACTCAAATAAGGCTTCCAAGAACCTTATCTCAATGATGGTGGTGTTTGAGTAGGTGTTTGTGTGCAAAAGTATGGAAAAATAACACTTTAAGGCACAAATATGGAGAAAGAGGGAGAATTCTAGAGAGAGAGTAGATATTTTTTGCTCTTCAAAAATCTAAACCCTTGAAAGGGAGAGAGAGCTCCCCTCTTATAGAATTCCAAGCCTCAAGCTTGTTTGACAAGCTAGAAGCTTGGTGCAATCCCTTCATACACGTATATGGAGGATGCCTTCTGTGCCCAACAGCTGGCACAACTGGCAATAAAAATATCTGCAAAAGCAAGAAAATGGCCGTCGGCCACTTACACTAGCCTACCGACAACCTAAAGTGGCCTACAAGAGCCAAAAGTGGCCGACAACCTCTCCCCTCCCTCTAGGCAAGAGGGAACAAGGTATGGCACAAAAACAAACCAAAAGGAAGAGAGTTAAGAGGCCACAAGACAAGGCACTCAGTTAGAGGCCCCGAAAACTAGCCTACGGGCCACTACAAGTGGCCTACAAGAGAGATAAGTAGCCTACAACTACAAAAAGTGGCCTACAGGCATCTCTCTCCCTCCAGGCAAAGGCACCGAGGCAATGGTCCAAAAACAAACCAAGAAGAAGAGAGTTAAGAGGTCCCAAGACAAGGCGCTCAACCGAAAACCCGAGAAACTCGAAACAAGCACAAATATGTGTGATCATCGCGTGCACGAACGATGACGTCTGAGTCTTAAGGTCGGTCAAAAATGGGGTGCCTACAAATAATGAAGCATAAAAGACCAACAAAAGCCTCTCCCTATCATGATAGTGATCAAGGGAAGTGGTTGACTTGATATTTTGAACCATTATCATCACAAGAGAGTATAAAATGGCTCAAAACTCAACGGGTTCAATTAACGTCCGATTAAACCCCAAACCATTTTATTATCTTGTTACCTTTTAGTTCCATTTCATTACCTCTTTTAATTACCTTCTCATTCATTAGTCATTTTAGTCCAAAGTGAAAGTTAAGTCCACTAATGAAGAGAAGTATCAAACAAAGAGTTGTTTTAGACATGAGAGAGAAATCATACCTTTGGTAATGAATCTTCGGAGAGATTAAACCATTAAGCACAAGGTCTCATCTCAAGCTTAAACAACACTCACTTTGAAGCGACTCTTAAAGAAACAAAAAGTCAAGAAATGAGGGAGGGTGCAGAGGTGATTATGCCACGAACATAAGTATGAAAAGCATTATATAAATGCTAATAACTCAAATAGGTTAGTGTCTAATGCCTAAAACACCAAACCTATGAGGACTATAACACTAGAAGCATGCTATACAGAGCATACATGAAACTAACACATAAAAACAATCTTAAATTAGGCTAAAATAGTGCTGGAATTAAGGTAAAACAGCTAAGGAACAAGCTAAACTAATTGAGCAATTAAGCTAGCAAACAAAGCCAAAAGAGGGGCGACTAACCCCCCCCCCCCATTTTTGGGACTTCAAAATAGCATTTTTAGACTTTGAAAACCTCTAAAAATCAGTGGGAAAAAGCTAAAAAAAGGTGATGAAGAGATGGAAAACACAAGGGTAATAGCTTAAGAAGTAAGGTTCAAAGAAGAGTAGTTAACCCCTCTATCTTTGATAGCTTTTAACCACAAGTTTCAGCCATAAACACATTTGAAAAAGAGCCCAAAAACAGTAAGAAATGATAGGAAATAAATTATGCAAAAGAGCTAGGAGTCATACCTCTTGAAGAGGAGTAACCCTTTGATTTATAAACCACCAATTTCACACCCTCAAAAGCTAAGATGCAAGCTTAAGTACCTCAGTAAATGGACCTCAAAAAACTTGTTTTAGAAGTCTAGGTAAAGGTGTGTATAGGTTGCAACGTAGAGAGAGAAATATTTTCTAAGAATTTTCCTTCTCCAAATTTTTCTAACCCAATTTTATGAGAGGGGGTCAAGTATATATAGAAAAAGATGTTGCCATGTAACATAAGCTATACAAGCACTATTATTGCCATTTCACGAAAATTTCGTCCCCTAGATCGGCATCCAAATATACGCTCGATTTTTAAGACTTTCACCATGGACACTCAGGCCAACTTATTTCAACAAAATCATTTACTTCCCAGATTCACCCCTTTTTCTCAAAACAATGCAATTTTAATGTTCAATGCAAATGAATGAGAAACTGGTTTTAATTCACCTAATCCTCATGCAATTTCTACAACAACCATGACTATCCTCTACCAATAACCCAAAATAGATATTTCTAAACAGATAAACAATTTTCAATCATAATAAACTTTCTAGATTTCCAAGATGTGAGTGGTAATACATATCCAACTCCACCAACTGCATCAATATCCATCCAACTTCACATTTCAAACCCTAATTCCATATTTTATACAAAATCAACATTTATGATAATTAGGGCAAAATCCATTTTCTTCCAAAATCAATTCCATGTATCAAAATCAACCATTTTATCACAATTCAACTTTATTTCAAATCCCACAATCATTTTCAAGAATCCATTTGAAAACCCCTCTTTTGATTTTTAAACCAAAATCCTAATTTTGTCCAAAAATCCCCAAATCACAAGGCTATTTTAGACATAGCAAATATCTAAGTTAAGAATCATAAAAAAGTGTAGAGAATCCCTACCTCAAGCTTAGAAGACGAGAGAGAGAGTGGAGAAAACTCAAAGATGCCAAAAATCAACTTTGCTCCGATTAGAACGAAGCCCCCGTCGAGCTTTACCTTTTTAACAAAGGGACACGGGTGAAAAGATCAGCGGATCTAGGTGTATTTGAGTGAAATAGGTGAGTTTTAGAGAGAGAGTGGGAGAAAATAGGGTTTTGATTTGTTTAGAGAGAGAGGTGAAAAAGTGATTCAGAAAAGTGACTTTAAAAACTGATATACGTGTAGACCGTTTGAGCGCAGGAAGTGTCGCTCCAGCATCCAGACACAAAAAAATGTGACCTCTTGAGCGGAGGAAGTAACGCTCGAGCGAAGAATACAAAGTCCCAATAGTTTTACAGACAACAGACCACCGCTTGAGCACAAGAAATGCCGCTCAAGCCAAGATTGCTCAAGCACAGGAAACACTGCTCGAGCGAAGAATGCACACTCCCAGTAGTTTGCGGGCCTGCAAAAGTACTGAGAGTTCACAAGAGACGCTCGAGTGCAAGAAGCTTTGCTGGAGTGTAGAAGCCAAAATCTGGGCAACAACAATTTTGAAAAACAAGCTACCAACCTGTTCCAAACGCAATCAAGACATAGTGACAACCAAACTCAATGGGAAATAAGGAGAAACAAGACATAAACAACTATATAAAACAATGAAACCCAGATTCAAAACATCAAAGGGTCAGGTCTAGGCCAGAGTCGCTATAGTAACCCTTTTTCAACAATGACATTTTGCCAACAAGTAAAACGCTCCGTGGCCAACACATAAAGAAGATATTCGATCTTGAACCACTTCTCGACATCACCTGAAAAAGGATTAACAACATGGGATGAACATAAAGCTCAGTAGAAATCCCAACATGATACTAAACAATAACAACACACAGATAGCTATGATCATGAATATTTCATATCATACAATATAAATAATGTGATGGTTTATAATCAAAGTATACCTATATATAAACTTTTTTCCAAAAACCGTCCAATTTACTCAACAGTACATAACGCTCTCTCTTCCTTCTCTTACATTATCCATTTCATAAAAAATATATATTGACAATGTATTTTTGATAACGTGTTCACAAAACTCAATTACCTATCATTCCTTACACTCCCAACCCATCACATACACTCCCAACCCCTAGGCCAAAGGTTAATGAAACATTTCTACAAGTCGTTCGACACACAAATGTACATAAAATACCTTTAACACGATAATAAAATAACGTACATGCCAAGACTACTACACAATCATATAAGACAATCCAACCTTATCAACCAAATTGTTACCGCATATAATATACATAGATAAACCGGTTCAATGTTGAAACCCCAACCCATGTTGTGCCTGCCTCAAGTACGGTAAGCCAAGGATACACATTTTCCACAAGGAAACACCAATTTACTAGACACAAGCAGGAAAGTAATGGTACCTCTACCAATTTACCAGACACTGGTTGGAAAGTAATGGTACCTCTGCCAAGTTCTCTAGGCGCTAGTTGGAAGGTACTGATACCTCTTATTTTAAGCACAACCAATTCTCCAGAAGCTAATTGGAAGGTAATGGTACCTTTTATTTTCAATGCAGTATACATTACCAACCATCACAACATGTACAAAAAGCATATATAACCCAAGTGTAATACATACACATAATCTATTCAACACAACAGTGTCATCCTCCATCGATGACTAAGGACAAACCTCTAAACATCTGTATTTAATACACGTAATACAATAATCCAATTCTCGTGTTCATTTTTAATTTACAAAGAGTTATATTACATTTTCTTTCCAAAATCAATTTCCTTATTTTCCAAGTTATGATACTCCAATCTTTATCCAAAAATCCATCCCTTTCATTTTACAAAACCAAATCCATGGATATTAAAACCATAACCTAACTCAACTCAACTCAACATAATTAGTCCAAAACAATCCCAATATCATGGTTAACACTCTTTTTTAGCAATTAACACATTTACACAATCCATATTAAACAAAACATAACAATTATTCAACTTTACCCCTTTTCAATTTATTAAGCCAATAACATTAAATTAGGGCTTTTCTCCCTCCTCTCAACATAAACATGATAAACTACTCCCCAATTAACTAAACAACAACCAATTTAACAATTACAACCCCCAAATATCAAACCCTAAATCCCCTTTTATGATTTTAGAACAATCCATAACAAATATGATTTTTATGCAATAAAATCTACCACATATCTATCTATAAATGAAGTATTGAAGAGGAGAAAGTCAAAAATCCAACTTCTAGTAAAAAGAGGAGAAAGCCAAAAATCCTACCTCTAGCAAGAAGAGGAAAAAGCCCAAAAATCCAACTTCGACGACAACACAATCCACTCAGATGACTTAAAAGCTCTCGTCATGCTCTACGTTTTGGTATATGGAACAAGGGTGAGATTTTAAGAAGAAGGAGATGAAATCCAAGCTTGAAAGCTTGGGACTTTTGAAAATGGAGGAAGGAGAGAGAGAGAGAGAGAGAGAGAGAGAGAGAGAAATGGTCTAGATTTGACCAAAAAGTGACTTTTTAAAGTGCTGATCCTGAACAGACCACTCGAGCGATGAAACTTGTGCTCGAGTGTCAGAGACATAAGACCGCTTGAGCGATGAAACTTTTGCTCAAGCGCAAAATGCAAACTCCCAAAAGTTTAAACCTATAAAAGTACTGGATAACCCACAAGACCGCTCGAACGATGAAGAAGAAAAACTTATAGGTTGTTACAATCTCCACACCTTAGGAAATTTCATCCCTAAAATTAAAAATAAGGCGAAAAAAAAGGCCACACACTCAGAATTGCAAGTACAACCCCTAACTCAAGACTAAATCCATACTTGGGATAAATTCCCGGATCCCGATTCAACACTTTGGGGCCCCAAAAACACCCGATCAACAAAACTCCAGGAAAAGATCATGGATGTCTCATCAACCCACACTAATCGTTGGGCCTATGAGACAAGAACAACAACAACTACGTCTTAACCACCACCATATGCACAAGCACCCCCGAGAGTTCAATACTCGAATATGGAAGCCTCACAATAAAATTCTCGGTCAACTCGCATAGAAGGAAAGAACTTATAACAAAACACGGTCAAAAGAGAACACCCCGGCATAATAAGTCTCAACAACACCAAAATACGCTTCAAAACCATGACCAACGGTCCAAACAAAGTTGTTACACAACCCATCCATTCCAAGTAAAACAATTAACAACATAATCCTTGTTAAAAGAAAATTTTCTGTTTTTCTCAATTCTTTGAAAGTCATTCCCTTGTATTTAAAGCATTTCTCAAAAGTGTCCAAACTCACATCATCCACAGCAAAATACATTTTCTGCTTTTCATGCAAAGCTAAAAAAATTTGTAAACATTTTCTTAAAACAAGGTGCTACTAATAACACATAATCATCCACAATTTCGTTGCAAAGCATGACTCATTGAAATTCCTCATTACCATTTAAATTAAATCCATAACATTCTCATTTGATAAAGCCATTCGAAGCCATAACACCAAGAAAAATTCATTTTCCAATTCCTTTTTAACATAACAACCGATGAACCTCTACCGTTACCTAACAACACCCATCGCTCTTATAGTGATGCCATACAACCACTTACGCAACATTTCTATAATAATAATTAATAAAAATAACAACTGTGCTAACAACACAATAAAGTACAAGAAAATTCCTAATTCTGCAATTCCATTTCATCATAATCATTAACATAAATCATCACCCACACAAGGCATAATGTACTCGCAAAACGAAGAATCCACAATACATTACCCCAACCCAAGGATTTTCCACTAACCTGAAATGAGCTTCACACAGCCTCCCAGACACATACGTGAGACTCCATGCTCACCAACCCTTTCTAAGGCACTCATAACCTTCTAACCCTCATACACAAGCCCAAGTTATTCCCAAGGTGACTACTTGTCAACCAACCCTGATATCAACCAGCCAACTAACCAATTCAATAAAACCCTACACTCGGTACGAAACACTAACATGCCACTCAATACCATTTACTCCAAAATGAAGTTCCACACATAATCCCCCATATTCTTTGAATCACCCCGGATTCCTCAAGACAAGATCTTATCGCCACTGTTCCCAAAGAAGTCTCCACTCATATGTCTATATGGAAAACACATCCTTACATTTCAAACACAAGACTGGTAAAGTCAACGGCGATCACCCAATTTTAGACACACCAACAATCTTGACTAACGCTACACTCGTTACTCAAGAACACAAACCTTACTTCCTCCCAAGAGATACTTCTAGCATCTAGCCACTAAATTCTCCCCACGCTCATAAACTCCACATAAACACATACTTCTAGCATACTTCTAACATCTCGCCACTAAATTCCTAATAATACCACTCAAACTACAACACAAACACAATTCTCACTACCCCGAGATACCAATCTCACCCTCTCTCGAAACTTTCGCACATAACCTTGCAAATTTCACAAAACTCTAAAGTCTCATATTCCCCTAAACTCAACACATTCAAAACCTTTTAACTCGGCCCTTACTGGACCACTACACCAGTCATAATAACCCACAGTTTTCTCGTTCTCAACAAACAACTTTCAAACAAAACAAGGCTCACAGGCTATTACATAACCATCTCATAAATTTAATAACAGCTATATGACAACAATAGGATTATCGGTCCCCTTAACAATTCTCATTACATATATAAAAGAGAGTTCGAAGTCCAATACATGCCCTCCAATACATGAGGATAAACAAACAACCACATATATATAAATATATACACACAACATATAATCACAATGCCTCAACAACCAACCACACATCGGTCAACAACAAAATTTTTCAGATATTATATCACTAGTCTCTAATACAAAAGGCCTTCTCAAGGTTAATACTACTGTGCTAGTTGAAATGTCGACCCTCACGAGGCTCTCGAAACCTGGCCTGCTTGGGTCTGGTACTAATACTAGCCTCAACTAGATTGATGAGACTAAGTCTGACTGGTTTCCAAGACACCTGAAGAATTCACACGCATAAGGCACAAACGTCTAACATGGCCTAGATGACCACAATCAAAACAAACAGTAAACTCCCAACTCTATGACTAACTTGAAGCCTGAACCTCACTAGACCTCTTGATGAACGAGTTTGAAACCCTCAACGAACACAAAAACTGAGCCTGGGATTGAGCATGTGCTCGCTTCTACCTCTTACTAAGCTTAGAGTGCTTATGAACAGTAGTAGTTGCCAAAATGGCCTCCTCTCTTGTAACACCTCCAAAATAATTACAATAATCCATCCACAATATCGATTACATAATAACACAAGATCAAATAATTATGTTTCATTTATCTCAATAGCTTGTACAAGAGGTGACATGCAGATATAAATTCATAAGTCTAACCCTGAATCTATAGCATATATACAACAAGAGATAAGATATGAAAGTAAAATAGATAAATAAATGCCCTAAAGGCTTACAACTTTCCAAGATAGTTCTTGGTTACAACAAAAGTGAACTTAAGTCCAATATAGTTTAAGTCCTTGGCTTGTTTCAAATGAATACAATAAATACACAAGAAGAAGTTGTCACTCCAAGTCTTTCCAATCGATTGCCTTGGCGGAGGCATATCATCAACACCTGAAATGTTTTTCCCAAGTAGAGTGAGCCAAAACCTAGTAGAAATAGTCCAACACAGTGTATGAATCTTAACAAAGCTATAAGATGAGTGCATATGCAATGCTCGTGCCAAACATTCTTTTTATTCCTCTTTCCAAAACTATGCAACGTCAAATTAATATCCTAATTCGTAAATCATCTCCATTTCAATAGAAAATAGAACAGTGAATCACACTCTAAGAATTTCAAAACAATACAACCTTTTCCAGAAATTTCGACCAAAGGAAATTGTAAACCAGGATCCATGTAAACGTAGGCTATACAAGCACTATACAAGCACTACTATTGCCATTTCACAAAAATTTCATTTGCGAGATTGGCACCCATGTATACGTGTGATTGTCGGGACTTTCACCCTGGACACTCAAGCCAACTTAGTTCAATATTACAATTTATGTTTTCCAAATTCACTATTTTTCCCAAACGATAAACATTTTCAATGTATAAGTGTGAAATGATGCTCAACACAAATTTCAATTCTCCTAATTCACATGCAATTTCTACAACATTCATAGCTATCCTCCACCAATAGCCTAAGACAGATATTTCTAAACAGATAATTTAAATTCCATAGAGATACATTTTCCAAATCTTAAGGGGTGAGTGATATTACATATCTAACTCCACCATTCTCATCAGCATCTGTCCAACTTCACAATTCCAATATCAATCTCATAATTTATACAACATCAAGATTTGAGGTATTTAGAGCAAAATTCATTTTCTTTCCAAAATCAATTCCAACATTTAAAATCAGCAATTAATTCCCAACTCAACATCATCTTCTACATTAAAATCATTTTCAAGGATCCATTTGAAAAGCTGTACTTTTGATTCATTTTACCCAAACCCTAATTTGTTCTAAATTCTCTAAAACCTCATAATTTCTTATGAATGAAAATAGTTAAGTTAAAACTCATAAAAAGAGTGAAAATATCCATACCTCAAGCTTAGAATATGATTGAAGGAGGGATGGAGACTCAAAGATGTTAAAATTCAACTTTGCTCTGGTTAGAATGAAGCCCATGCCGAGCTCTATCTTTTTAACAAAGGCACACAGATGAAGAGATCGACGGATATGTGTGAAATCAAAGGAAAAATATGAGTTGTAAAGAGAGAGAGTGTGAGAGAGAAAATAGGGTTTTGAAATGTTTAGAGAAAGAGTGAAGTGAAAAAGTGATGTAAAATGGCCTATTTACGAACTGATATACGCACAGTTCGCTCGAGCGCAAGAATTCTTGCTCGAGCAACTAGACACAAATAAATTTTCTCGCTTGAGCGACAAGACACAATAAGCTATATCGCTCAAGTGCAAGAAGATTCGCTCGAGCCAAGAATACCAACTCCTAGAAGTTTTATAGACAAAAGATCATCGTTCGAGCGCAAGAAGTCTCACTTGAGCGAAGAACACTACCTCCCCAGTATCTTTGCAGGCCTGCAAAAGTATTGGGAGCTCACAAAGCTCGCTCGAGCGAAAAGGCCAAATTCTGAACAACAACAGTTTGGACCAACTAGCAACCAACCTATTCCAAACATAACCAAGACACTCCAATAACCAAACTCAAAGAGGAATAAGGAGAAACAAGGTATGAACATCTGAATAAGACAATGAAACCCGGATTCAAAACATCAATGGGTCGAGTCTAAACCATAATAGCTATATCCCTAACTCGACCAACACGCACAACCATAACCTCCACATGAGCTGTCACTTAAACTTGAGCATAGTAATTCTTCTATATATATCATCATGCAACCGTCTTTCAAACTCATAACAACGTCGCTTCTCCGTTGCTACCAACTCTGGAGCAAACCTTAACAAACTAGTGAACTGCATCTCAAACTGTGCCAAATGAGTAGCATTTTAGCGCAACTCGACAACTATTCCCTCAACCTTTCCTAAGCGGAAAAAGGGAAGTACTTGGCCAAAAAGGCCTCTGCGAAAGTAACCCACGTGTTACCTATAGTGTTCTTAGCAAACTTCCACCAATACCTAGTGTCTCCTTTCAATTTGAAACTCGCCAAAGAAATCCTTAACCCCTCGTCCTTAACTCTAAGCATGTCAAGAGTCTTGGTAATCTGTTCTAACCAATCATCTGCTTCTAGCAGTTTAGCCTTCCCTAAAAAATTCGATGGATTAGAGTAAAGAAACTCCTTAGTAAGCTTGAGGTACACCCCGTCGTCCCTCTCATTACGAGCTAGAGCCCCTTGCACCACTCTCACAATCTCACGTGCAACTTCTTCATTGACAGCCGACGTTACAACATCATGTGCTAAAGGAATTGTGCCCCTATCAGCACCCCAATTCCTAATATGTTCTCTATTTCCTCGTGTAGACATCCTATAAAACCAAAAATAAAACCAATCTTAGTGCACAACACAAAGGCCTTTCTCGAGGTACACACTCACCATCGCTAAGCTACAAGACAACTTGGCCCAAAACACATTCTTTCTCTTCGCTCGAGCGATGGATTGTTCGCTCAAGTGGTCTGGTGGGTCATCTAATATTTTGGCAGGTCTGAGATTCTAGAAGCGTTCATTCTACACTCGAGCTAAGGTTTTATCGCTCGAGCGATGTGACGTCTTTAACATTCAAGCACAAGAATGGTCGCTCGAGCAGTCTGTTCAGGATCAGCAATAATAAAACCCACTTATTGTTCATTTTCTCTCACTTTTCTATCCCACATCTCTTCATGTCCGAAAACCCTAGCCATAAAACCTTTGTGTAGACACCCCATTTTTGACTGCCCTTAAGACTTCGGTGCCTCAGGTTGATCACTCGATGATGAAAGTTATGTCGTGCAAATGTATGATTTCTTCAGCAAGAAGAGCTTCTAAATCCCAACCTTACACCCCATTTTGACCAAAACTATTTTAGACCAAAACCATTTTAGACTAAAACCATTTTAGACCTTAAAATCCTCTCTTTCAAAATATTTTTCCAAATGTTTCTACGATGTTCCGAGGCACACATTTCCTTTAAAAGTTGCACTTTTAGGTAAATTGAAGAAGGACAAAGTGGAAATAAATAGAAGAGAGATGAAATCTTTGAAAAATCTTTAAAACCTCTTATTTATAGGTTTGGAGTTGAAGAAAATTGGAGGAGAGGGAAGAAAACTAATTGGGGAAGAAGTTGGGCATGAAACCGTTAAGAGAGAACTGGGCAACCTTTACTAAATTAGACCTATCCTTTTGTACACTTTGACTTTAGTTGTGAGGCCACCACCATTGGAAATTGGACTTTTGGGGCTTCAATTTAGACTCAATAATGTCCTAAAGATGAGTCCGGATGAGGGAAATATGGCTGTTTGAAGTTAGGCATCAATCCGATTAAGATAGAAATGAGAAACCTTCACTAAAATAGACATATCTCTTTTCACACTTATAATTTAGATGTGAGGCTACCACCATTGGAAAATAGACTTCCGGGGCTTCAATTTAGACTCAAGAATGACATAAAACCGAGTCCGAATGAAGGAGATATACCCATTTGAAGTCGGGTTTGGAAGCAGATTTTCTGTGATTGGCAGGCCACCATTTGTGGCCGACAATTCACACTTCTGGCCTGTCGGTCATGGGTGAAAAACACAGATATTTTAGGCCAGCTGTCCTCCAAAAGCTTCAGCTATTCCTATATGGATATTTTCGACCTGAGGGGCTGTTTTTCTATATATACCGGGCCTTCCTTCTTGATTTAAGGTTACAAAAAATTCCAAAGGGGCCAAAACTTGAAATTCTCTCTCTATCTCTATCTTGCAACCTATACACACTCTCTCTCTCTCTACACTTCTTAAGCCAATATTGGAGCTCTCCTTGCTGAGATTATTGGGTCCAAATTTCAGCCCTTAAGAGTGTAAGCTTTATGGTTTGTGAACAAAAGAGTAACCTTGTTTCAAGAGGTATAATTTTGAGCATCTCTACACTACCTCTCTCCCATCTTTTCTTGCTATTTTGAACTATTTTTGGACTATTTTTATGGGCTAAAGCTTGTGGTTTAAGGCTATTAAAGGTAGAGGGGTTAACTATCCTTCTTTACAGCTTGTTTCCTAAGCCTTTACACTTGTGTTTCCCATCTCTTCACTATCTTTTTTTGAGATTTTAAATACTAATTTTCAGAGCTTTTTTAGTGGCTAAAATATTGTTTTGAAGTCCAAGAATGAAGGGGGTAGCCTCCCCTCCTTGTGTCTTGTTTACTAGCTTATATAGCTCCATGTTGTAGCTTACTATTTTAGCCATTTTTGTCTTAATTTTAGCACTTATTTTGCATGTTTTAAGGCTTTTTTAGGACTGTTTTAGGTGTTTATTGCATTTATGCTTTGTTTTGCATGCTTGTAGTTTAGTTATCCTCATAGGTTTGGTGGTTTAGGCCTTAGCCACCATCCTATTTGAGTTGATAGCATTTATTTATGGCTTTCCATACTTGTTTTCACCTCTAATCTCTTCTGCAACCTCCTTCCTTTCTTGGCTTTTACTTTGCTTTGAAAGTTGGTTCAAACTAGTTGCTTATTTAAAGCATGAGATTGAGGTCTTGTGCTTAATTTGGAGGTTCATGACCAACGGCATGACGTTTCTCTCATGCCTTAAACTAACCCTTGGTTTGATGCTTCTTTCCATTAGAGGACTTAAAGCTCACTTTTGGACTTGATGAATTAAAGAATGGAAAGGTAATTAAAATGGAGTAATGAAACTTGGACTAAAATGATGCAAGATAATAATTTGGATTGGGTTCAATCGGACGTTAATTGAACCCTTAAGTCTTGAGTCGTTTCATACTCATGAACGATGCAAACGGCTCAAGATTCATTGTCAACTACTTCCCTTGATCATTCATGATAGGGAGGTGGTTTTGAGAGTCTTGTTTTGTTGCATTCATTGAACTTGCACCCTTTGGTTCATAAGCCATTATGCAATGAAATTGCATTCGTTGATGGTTTGTGAACCAAGTTTACTACTCCTTTGAGCTGTTCAAATGATAAGGAGGGGTAAATTGTGCAAATAAACCCTTGAGAATACCCTGTTCCTGTTCTGTTTGCTCTCTGTTGCAACAGGAAAATCCAATCATCAGTGGCCGGCAGGCCACCTTTGCAAAACCAGGCAGTGTGTTTTTTTAGGCAAAACGGAGCTAATTTGAGGTGAAAAACAGCGCAAGTGTTCTACTGTGCAACAAAGACATCTGGAAACAAAACAGTGGCCTTTTCTAGTGGAAATTCATTCATGCATGAGCATTCCTCGTTTTCAAAGGCAGATTAGTTAGAGTAGTTAGCTTAATACTTCTCTAGACTTTGTAATCATGTTTAATTAGTTAATTGTAATTCATTATTTAGTTCTAATTTGTTGTAATAATTAATTAGCTAGAATAGTTGATTAATTTGTTGTTGTAATAGCTAGTTAGTTTATTTGGACCCTCCTGCGTGAGGGCGCAAATGTTGTAATAATGTGTATGTCTTCCAACCCCACGTCTTTCTTCCTTTTACTTACCTGCTTACAATGGTTAGATTAGAGCATCATGTTTTGTTTAGCATACTTCATGTTTGCATCCACTTGTCTTGCATGCATTGGGCTCGACGCATCATTCTAACTTGCATTGTTAGTTAAACATTCTTTGAATACGTGCTTAAACCGCATGCTATCAAATTGCTTCATATGCCATATTAGTAGCCGAGCCTAGTAATTGCATATCACATATGTTGCATTAGTCATATTGCATAGTCAGGATCATTCATTATTCTAACTCTGTCATCTTTTTTGGCTTGAAGTACTAGATGAGGTTTTGTTTGTTTTAGCATATTGCATTGAATGTTAGTGTTGCCATGTCTAGCATGTTTGCCATGAGACTAAATGCTTAAGTGATAAATTGCCTAAATGCCTGTGGATGAAGGCTAATTGCTTGAATTGGAATAATTTGAGTAATGTACATATGCGATCACTTTTTCAAGTGGTACGTATTCAAAACAATTTTTCAAAACAAACATGAATCAGGTGTTCCAATTTTTGCAAATTAGTCTATACTTGTGTGCACATTACATAGTAATACTAGCCTAATAATTGGAACAAGAGCATATAATGTAAATAAGATTTACATCATGATTAATAAAGGCCGATCTTTGATCGGGCGAGCGGGGGTGCTCAATTCATGACCTTCCCCTCTCGTACCCAAGTTCCCGAGCCGAGACAATCTTGGTGATGATGGACACGTGGCCTTTTGCACGAGTCATGGGTTTTTTAAATTTTTCAAAAATATTTAGGTAGCGACTCTGTATCTGGCAAAACAGTCTATTTTTGGCAATTTGATTCAAATTTGATTTTCTACAAAATTTACCAGACTTGGACTCTTTGGTGTTTATCTATTTCACATTTCATTTGTGAAATTAGATTTAAAACCGCGGGAGTCCGATACTGTAGGGCTTATTTGTCTTCCAAAATGGGGCATAAAAAGTCGAGCTACAGTTTCTGGTGACTCTGCTGGGGACTTTAGAGAACTTGACTCAAACTTAATAATGTTAAATTTTATCTATGCTTATATGTTCTTTGCATTGCATTTATATTGGTGCACTTAAGTCACTGTGTTTGCCATCTGCTATTCCTGGACGGTTTACCAGAAGCTTGCCCAAAAGCTTGCCAAAAGGATGACCGGTCGTGGCCTTTGCCATATTGGGAGCACAACCCTTGGATCTAGATTACTGCTATACTGTTTGATCCTCCTTTCACTTCTCGGTGTTAGGTTTGAAAAGTATATTAGGTAATCTTGCCGAGGAACCCTTTTGACCAATCGGCCTAGCTGCATATAGTAAAGCTATAGTGACTATTCCAACTTAGGATCAAATACTCTCCCATATGCAGAATGATGTGATACCGCTTATTTGAGTAGTAAAGCTGTAGATCACTCCAAAGCTAGGACAGGGAAACCCTAACCTCTCATAGAAGTGTTTTGAGTGCTTTTGTGCAAAATGTGAAATCTTTGGAAATGTTTAATGCGATCCTGGAAGAGTTTTAATCTTGAGGTGATTCCTTTCAAACTTGAGGATCATATCAGAATCAGATTTGGATCGAAATCCAAGGGTTTGTGTTTGATATGGGTAAATGTTCAACAAAATTAGAACCAGGGTCCAATATTGTATCTTGCTTTGTTTTAGCTGGCATACCTGGTATCCTGATCGGATGAGAGGTATTTGTTTCTTAATGCCAGGTTTGTCTGAGCCAAAGAAGGAGTAGTACCAGTCTTAACCCATCACAGTCCATCTAATTCTAGAAAAAACCTATTCAGCAAAGGTCCAGTCCATTTGATCCCAAAAAGCCAACTCATAAAAGATCTTATCCCAAAAGATCCATCCAATATCGAAAAACCCATTCTAAAAAACCAATCCAGTCAAACCCGCTTGGACTAATCCAGTTTAGATAGATCAAATATAACCAGGTCAAAATCCTTGTTAGTCAGCTCTCAACTTACACCCATCCATTTTCCTGATTGTCAACTCAGCAGACCCGTGATGGCTCAGAGTCTGGAAAAAGTTGTGGCCATGATAGCGGTGTTAAACTAGGGAATTGTCATGCAGGGTGAGACCAATGCTGAAATGCAACACCCCTTTGGGGCATCTACTACACATCCAGTCTTGGGCCTCCAGAACTATGACCCACCTCCGCCAGTTAAAGATTTACAAGGTCCAGATCCCCTAGAAGGGTTGGCTTAAGCTCAAGTTTTTGGACCCCTGGTACAGCCTAATGAGGGGCTTTATCCCCTTGATATTAATGATCTTGACTCGACCTTGTTAAAAATTGCTAACCTTGAGAAGCAATTCAAAAAGGCATAGGGAATTAGCTTCATTCCCGACATTGAGGATGGGTACATAGAAGCTGCCATAAGGCTTCCAGACAAGTTCAAAATGCCATATATTGACCGTTTCAACAGGTCTGGAGATCCTATGGTACATATCTGGCTTTTGTTGGACGTCCTGAAACCAATGGGTCTGACTAAGCCTCAAAAACTCTCTTTGTATAGAAGAACCCTGTCAGGCATAGCAGCCACTTGGTACACCAAGTTAGAGGATAAAGTGAAGCAGAACTGGGAAGAATTGGCTGAGGCGTTTGTCAATCAATATTTTTACAATACCCAAATTGAAATGACCACTCAAGAGCTTGAAGCAGTCCACCAGAATCCTACAGGACCTTTTGTGGAATTTGTTGCAAAGTGGAGAGAAAATGTAGCACAAATGATAGATCAACCTTCTGAGAAGGACCAAGTGCCGATAGTGGTGCAGAACCTTGAGCCTTATATGTTGCAAAAATTGATAGTCGCTCCATTGTTCACTTTCAAAAATTTGCATGAATTAGGGATTCAGATTGAGAATGCATTTAACAAAAGGATTATTCCTAGAGCAAGCAAATCAACAAGGAGGGTGATTTTTGGGAACACTATTCCCAAGTCCACTGAAATCAATGTTGTTATTGCCACTCTTAAAATTGCCGACCCGTTTGCCAATACAAGCCCACAAACAGCTAGCCCAACCTGAGCTTAAGGCAGAACTTTCACCCCCCTCTATATGAGCCTAACCAGCGTACTAAAAATCCTGATGGAAAGAGGGTATCTCAAACCCCTCAATCCCCAACCTCTTCTTGACCCCACTCCTTGCTAGACATAACCCCACCATGTACTGTGCATACCATCAGCAATGCGGTCATGGCACCGATCGTTGTTACCGCTTTCGTCATGAGGTTCAGAATCTCATCGACAACCAGATAATAGCTTCACCTCAAGACCCCAATGTTACCACCAACCCACTTCCCATCCATGACCAAGTATCTTATCCACACCTTAACCTCATTCATACACTGCCACCTCCCTTCAACCCCAGCATATACATCACCTCGGCCCATTTACCCAAGCTTGGCATGTTCATTCCAGAAAGCACTAACTTGTGCATGATGGATGCACCCAGTCCGGTTCGGGTATGCCAAGAGTGCCAAATGGTTGAACCTACTACTACTAAGATGTTATGAATGATTGAAGACCTTCAAAGAACGGTGGCAGATTTACCATTTGGGGTTTCGATCCCATCACAAAGCTCCCTAATCTTGGGGCGAGCTACAGTTGAAAAGGGCCAACCTGAATCCATCTCAAGTCTAGGTGATGACAGATCAATAACAAATGGGCCTCGCTTCGATATGACCACCCAATCCCTTGGCCAAGCAAAAGCAAGCAGCAAGAACAAAGCCGAGACAAGTATTGATCCCTATGCACAACTTCGGTCGGCTATTAAGACTTTGAAGGTCAAAAGGTTGAACAAACAGCAAGTGCTTGCAGTTGTTGCAAAAACTGTGGATGACACTTTCGTCTCTCAAGATAAGAGCATTTTGAATCAGGGGGCAAATAATGAAAAATGATGCTTTACCAGAAACACCCATCCTAATTCCAGTCCTAAGACCATAAATACTCGGCCAACACCCGCCAACCCATTTGCCAATATTTCTAAACCTAATGATTCCTTCTCCAAAAAATGAACCTTTGCCTAACTCCATATGAGCCTAACCTATGCATTAAAGGCACTGATGGAGAAAGGGTATCTCAAACTACTCATTCCTCGACCTCTCCCTAGTCCTCTCCCACCTAAACATGACTCTATGCAATATTGCGCATTCCATCAACAGTACGGTTATCATACTGACCATTGCTTCCACCTTCACCATGAAATTCAAGACTTGATTGACAACAAGGTCATCACCCCACTTGAAAATCCCAAAGTTGTCAATAACCCTCTCCCTGACCGCAATAGATTGTCATTCCATAACATAAAACCCATCCATAACTTGTCAACAACCAACCATTACCCTAGCCAACACATCATACTTGCCAATGAGCCCAAACCCATTGTGTTCATTCCTGAATCTTCTAAGTCCGATTTGAGCAAAATGAACAAAATCTTTGAAGAGATGGAAAGTTTACTCAATCTTGGTGAGTTCAAGCTTGATGAAGCAGTAATGCCAGCACTGGTGGTTGGAATGATAAATCTCAGTCTCAACTAGGTTAATTGTTGAAAACACTTAGGAAGGACCTTCTGAACTAGGGCATGGTGTAAAGAAGTAATTGTTTTGGTCGAGAAGATGTGTGGGACAACGTAATTATGAGATTCAATCTGTGAGACTCAGTTTAAAAGTCTGAAACCAATCCTTCTGGGTGTGGATGTTAGTATTGCTAAATTGAAGGCAGGTCTGGACCTTTCCATGGGCTACTCGAAGTTTTTTTTGAAATTTTCCAGATGGACTTGGAAAAGGAAAACCCTTTTTGTCTCAGAAATGCTTATTTTTGTTTTGAGTTGTGTCTTGTAAATTGTTGTTGTGAGTGTTATTGTCTTTGTCTTTTCTTACGTTGTTGCGTCATTTGAGTCTTTTCCTTTAGGTCGCTCTCGTGTACCCTTAGGTCTTCATCTTTATAGAAAGTGGGAGTCAAGTTTCTGATCATTTTATTATGCTTACAGTGATGCATGTGTGACCTTTTGCAAATAGAAAAAGGCTTTGAATTTGTTTTTTGAATGAGATTTTGTTAATAAGCTCGAGTGTTGAGAAAGATCCCTGGTTTGAGTGAATTCTGACTTATTAGCGCAAAGTCATTCATGATTTCAAAATTTTAAGTTGTTTCTTTTGCAAAACTTGCAAAGATAGGTTCAGAATTGTGCGTGGTATTTTACATTGTCCTGGGGATTCTCTTTGCCGTTAGGCGATCATTTTGGCAAGCATAAGGCAGCTTTCAGACCTGCAAGTACAAAACAACTTTCAGACCTCACAATCGTAGAATTTCTCCCCCTGGTGTTTTAAGAAATGGACAAAAGAAACAAAAAAATAAATAAAAAGAAAAATAAATAAAAAGAAAAAAAGAAGAAACAAAAAAGGAATGAAGAAAAGAAAAAAAAGGAAAAAAAAGAAAAAAGAAGTCAACCATCAAGCCAGGGACATCCATGGGAATGAAATCCAATCAACTATGAGAAAGGGAACTTCTGTCTGAATTCGGGGAAGCCAATGCAAGAAGGTACCACATTGCGAAAAGAGCTAACTTTGCAAATCGAGCGAAAGAAGGAGGAAGACATGCATAAGGGAATGGAGAACCAAACTCAACTTAAGGCAAAACCAGCTCAAGTGTTAGGGCAAGGATGACTATTGATCAAATTCACCACAAGTGTTGTAACACTATCTTGAGAGGCGTGCTAGGCCGAAAACCTAAAAGGGCGACTTAGGCAAAAATTAGAGCATTGAAAAATGAGAAATCAAAAAATATAGCTCGCAAGGTTAAAAACCCCGAAGGGGCGACTTTGGCAAAAGTTAGAGTGTAAAAGAAGAGTGTTAACACCTAAGTGAACCTTAGTTATGAACTACGTTGACCTGATTTCCATTCTTGGGATACGTAAACAACTTCATCCTGAAGTTCGGTCTTAACCATATCTATCTCATCCATCTCAACTCAATCATCTTGCCCAATTCATGTCGTCAGCTTCGCATCAATCCATGAGCTATCCTGACTACTGTGCATATCATGTACTTGCGCTGGGTAAGAAAGAATTAACTTGAATCAACAAATGGACAAATTGTCAATACTTGAACTTATCAGTGGAATCACTATCTTGAGCAAAACATAAATCAAAATTGATTTTTAAAGAGAGCATAAGTAATACAAGGGGCACTATGAATGATTAGTTACCTTGAGTCTTTTTCTGCTTTTGGGTCAGTTGTGAGTTCTATTGTGTCGGGCCTGGTGTTTGTTTTAGTCTGTGCTCTTCATCAAGTCATCATAGTGTGTTTGTCGCTCAAAGTTCAACAGAGTGGCATGGTCAAAATTCCATACACGAATGTTCGCTCCGAACTCAAAAACAAGTCCATGTGTGGAATTCATAAACGAGCTGAGAGTGCCCATACAAGGGGCATTGCATTCATGATCATTGCAAAGTGTATATGAGGAATCTGTCACTACTTTGGAGGGGACTGGAGTAAGTTCTCAATAGGTCAGAAGAGAAGCATGAGTCTGATTGGTTGGCAACTGTTCTAGGATCTGAAGATCCCCATCACACATGCCTGCATAATGTTGAATGGACACTAGGGGCAATTTTCAGTACATCTGATCGGGTCATCATTCGAACAATGGGCATGAACCCAACCGGTGCCCAATGACTGGACACTAAGGGCAATTTTCAATGCATATGATCTGGTCATCAAGTGAACAAAGGACATGGATCCAACCTTTCTCCCCATCCGTTCAAAGCCATTTATCTGGCACTTTTCCCTGGGTTAAGGTAGCTCACCCCCATAATGATTCTGATATGATTCAGCTTTCGAAAGTTGTTTCTAACCATTTCAAAACTCTCTTGGGATTGCCATTTTCCCTCTAATTAATACATGTGCTTTGGATTATGCCTACATATTTATACACTCTGGTTGAGTTGAACTGCGTGATTGGTTGCTCTTGCTCTTGACTTGGTTTTGCACTTAACAGAGTTTTGTCGAGTTGCCTCTCTTTGTGTTACATTTCAATGAGTTGTGGCAAGTGGCCCTACACTCATTTCATAAGGTACATGATGCACTACTCTATGTACTACTCATTTCCCTCTGCATACCATTCATCCTGTATTGCATTGTCTTGTGCACTTTGAATCGCACTATCTTATGCATTCTACCATGTATCACATTGTTTTGTGCACCCTGTATCGCACTGTTTTGTGCATTCTACCATGTATTGCACTATTTTGTGCACCTTGAATCGCACTATCTTATGCATTTCACTTATATCGCACTATCTTGTGCAAACTTGCATTGCACTGTTTTATGCACCTTGCATCTCACTATCTTGTGCATTTCACCTTATATCGCACTGTCTTGTGCAAACTTGCATCGCACTATTTTGTGCATTTAACCTACACCGCACTTTCCACAGCACTGTCTTGTGCATTCACTTGCATCGCACTATCTTGTGCACCTACCTCACACTGTCCTGTGCACCCCGTATCACATTGTCTTATGCACTTGCATCTCACTATCTTATGCACCCTGTATCGCATTGTCTTGTGCATTCGCATCTATTTTGTGCATTCCACTCATATCGCACTGTCTTGTGCACCTTGCATTGCACTATCTTGTGCATTTCACCTTGTATCGCACTGTATTGTGCAAACTTGCATCTCACTATCTTGTGCACTTTGTATCGCACTGTCTTGTGCACCCAAATCGCACTGTCTTGTGCATCCACTTGCATCACACTGTCTCGTGCCCCCTCACTTGCACTGTGTTGTGCACTTGCATCGCACTGTCTTGTGCACTCCTTGGGTCTAAGAGACCTTAAATCCTCTAAAGGTGTTTGTCGTGCCCGAACGACTTCTGGTGGTTTGGTATAGCCACCTGACTGTGTTTGTGATGAGTTCTAGGTAACCAACTGAGACGATAGAAACTAGAGTTCGAGTGGCCGAGGCCTAGAATGCAAAGGTTTGGGATTTTTGAGACTAAAGTCTAGTTTGAATACCCAGGGATGTATCTTCGGCTTGAAATCTGTATGGCAGCCCCATAGGTTGAGGTAGCTTGTACGTGCCTCAATTCTGGATACTCAACCAACCTAGTCTGTCACCCTATTAGAGAATAGGGAAAGTTGCGAACATAGTCAGGGAGAAAAGTAGTACCTGTGGTTTGGAAGCGCAAGATGTAGGAAGAAGTCTTGAAACCAAAAAGAAGAGGAAGATCCACAGCAGCATAAGATGAGTCATCGCTAATTGCCCCTGTAAGGTACTTTTACTTCCTAGCTACTACATAGAATTTATTATCTATTAAATCTATCGCATTGCATATAGAATTTATTGCATGCATCTACTGCATCATACCATTTTATCACCTGCATCCTTTCCATGTTCAGCTTAGTTTGGCATGTGCTTATACATTTCCTTTGTTAAAACATGGTTCTGTTATGTGTAAGTACCCATGCTGTGCTGAGGCCAATATTGAAGGTGTCAACACCTTTTCTGTGTTAGACGTGGTCTATTTTGTGTCCATGCCTTTTCTAGGTAAGATGTGGTTTGGCCTACGCCCCTTATTCACTTCATCCATTGCATCCATTGCATCATACTTTGTCTTGTTACATTCAGTGTTCAACATTACCTTTCCCCAGTAGATCATTCCTTACTTATATCATACCATCCAATTACTTGTACTTTTTCTCTTTCTACGAAACACATAGTCTTGTATGTGCCTGCACCCCTTTCACGTTGAAAAATGGTTCTGTTATGTGTAAGCATCGATGTTACGTTGAGGCCAATATTGAGGACGTAGGCACTTAGCCTGTACTAGGCATCGTTTGGCTGTGCCTACTTCTTTTCTATATAAAACGTAGTTTGATTTGCATCGCCATTCCTTTATGGTATTCGTGCATTTTGCACTGCTTGTGGTTTGATGATTTCATTACATTGTATATCATTTGCATGATTTCGTTACAATTGTGTATCATTTTGCATCCTACCCCAAAACTATGCTGATTTGATTCCTTGCAAAAGGATACATAGGTAACCCTCAGGTTCAACCAACTGGACCTGCATTTTGTTTGTTTACCCAAGTCTTATGGCCTTGTCAAAATGGGTCATCTTCAAGCTTTGACATTCACTCACGTTATTTCATGACTCTGAGCTCTGTCAAAGAGGGGCAACTATAGACACTCCATTTTTTATCACCCTTGAGACTTGGGCGCCTCAAGTTGATCACTCGATGATGAAAGTTATGCTGTGCAAATGTTCGATTTCTTCAGCAAGAAGAAATTCTAAATTCCAACCTTACACCCCATTTTGACCAAAACTATTTTAGACCTTAAAACCCTCTCTTTCAAAATATTTTTCCAAATGTTTCTATGATGTTCCAAGGCATGCATTTCCTTTAAAAGTTGAACTTTTTGATAAATCGAGCAAGGACAAAGTGGAAATAAATAGAAGAGAGGTGAACTCTTTGAAAAAACTTTAAAACCTTTTATTTATAGGTTTGGAGTTGAAGAAAATTGGAGGAGAGGAAAGAAAACTAGTTGGGGAAGAAGTTAGGCATGAAACTGTTATGAGAGAACTGGGCAACTTTCACTAAATCAGGCCTATCCTTTTGTACACTTGGAATTTAGTTGTGAGGCTACCACCATTGGAAATTGGACTTCCAGGGCTTCAATTTAGACTCAAGCATCTCCTAAAACCGAGTTCGAATGAGAGAGATATGGCTGTTTGAAGTTAGGCATCAATCCAATTAAGATAGAAATGAGCAACTTTCACTAAAATAGGAATATCTCTTTACACACTTAGAATTAAGATATGAGGCTAACACCATTGGAAAGTAGACTTCCGGGGCTTTAATTTAGACTCAAGAATGACCTAAAACCGAGTCCGAATGAAAGAGATATGCCCATTTGAAGTTAGGTCTGGAAATAGATTTTCTGTGGCTTGCAATTCATACTTCTGGCCTACAAGCCACGGGTGAAAAATGCCGATATTTTTAGCCAGCTGTCCCCCAAAAGCTTTACCTGTTCCTAATGGATATTTTCGACCTGAAGGGCTGTTTTTCTATATATACCAGGCCTTCCTTCTTGATTTAAGGTTACAAAAAATTTCAAAAGGGCCAAAACTTGAAATTCTCTCTCTATCTCTATCTTACAACCTATACACTCTCTCTCTCTCTACACTTCCTAAACCAATATTGGAGCTCTCCTTGCTGAGATTATTGGGTCCAAATTTCAGCCCTTGAGAGTGTAAGCTTTGTGGTTTGTGAACAAAAAAGTAACCTTGCTTCAAGAGGTATAATTTTAAGCATCTCTACACTACTTCTCTCCCATCTTTTCTTGCTGTTTTTGAACTATTTTTGGACTGTTTTATGGGTTGAAGGTAAAGGTAGAGGGGTTAACCACCCTTCTTTACACTTTGTCTCCCAAGCCTTTACACTTGTGTTTCCCATCTCCTCACTATCTTTTTTTGAGCTTTTAAACTCTAGTTTTTAGAGATTTTTCAATGGCAAAAATGTTGTTTTGAAGTCCAAGAATGGAGAAGGTAGCTTCCCCTCCTTATGTCTTGTTTACTAGCTTACATAGCTCCATATTGTAGTTTACTATTTTAGCCATTTTTGTCTTAATTTCAGCACTTCTTCTACATGTTTTAAGACTGTTTTAGGACTGCTTTAGGTGTTTATTGCATTTATGCTTTGTTTTGCATGCTTGTAGTTTAGTTGTCCTCATAGGTTTGGTGCTTTAGGCCTTAGCCACCATCCTATTTGAGTTGATAGAATTTGTTTATCGCTTTCCATACTTGTTTTCACCTCTAATCACTTCTGCAACCTCTCTTCTTTCTTGGCTTTTGCTTTGCTTTAAAAGTTGGTTCAAACTAGTTGCTTGTTTAAAGTATGAGATTGAGGTCTTATGTTTAACGATTTAATCCCTTTTGGGGTTCATTACCAACGGCATGACACTTCTCTCATGCCTTAAACTAACCCTTGGTTTGATGCTTCTTTCCATTAGAGGACTTAAAGCTCACTTTTGGACTTAGTGAATTAAAGAATGGAAAGGTAATTAAAATAGAGTACTAAAACTTGGACTAAAATAATACAAGATAATAATTTGGTTTGGGTTCAATCGAACGTTAATTGAACCCTTGAATCTTGAGTCGTTTCATACTCATGAGTGATGCAAACGGCTCAAGATTCATTGTCAACTACTTCCCTTGATCATTCATGATAGGGAGGTGGTTTTGAGAGTCTCGTTTTGTTGCATTCATTGAACTTGCACCCTTTGGTTCATAAGCCATCATGCAATGAAATTGCATTCGTTAATAGTTTGTGAACCAAGTTTACTACTCCTTTGAGTTGTTCAAATGATAAGGAGGGGTAAATTGTGCAAACAAACCCTTGAGAATACCCTGTTCCTGCTCTATTTGCTCTCTGTTGTAGTAGGAAAGTCCAGTCATCAGTGATTGGCAGGCCATCATCAGTGGACAGCAGGCTACCTTTTGTGGCCGGCAGGCCACCTCTACGAAAACCAGGCAGTGTGCTTTTTCAGGGAAAACAGAGTTGATTTGAGGTGAAAAATAGTGCAAGTGTTCTACTGTGCAACAGAGGCATCTGGAAGCAGAACAGTGGCCTTTTTCGGGTAAAAATTCGTGCATGCATGAGCATTCCTCGTTTCCCGAGGTGGAGTAGTTAGAGTAGTTAGCCTAATACTTCTCTAGACTTTGTAATCATGTTTAATTAGTTAATTTGTAATTCATTATTTAGTTCTAATTTATTGTAATAATTAATTAGCTAGAATAATTGATTAATTTGTTGTTGTAATAGCTAGTTAGTTTATTCGAACCCTCCTGCGTGAGAGCGTAAATGTTCTAATAATGTGTATGTCTTCCAACCCCACGTCTTTCTTCCTTTTATTTACCTGCTTACAATGGTTAGATTAGAGCATCATGTTTTGTTTAGCATACTCCATGTTTGCATCTATTTGTCTTACATGTACTGGGCTCGGCGCATCATTCTAAATTGCATTGTTAGTTAAACATTCTTTGAATACGTGCTTAAATTACATGCTATCAAATTGCTTCATATACCATATTAGTAGTCGAGCCTAATAATTGCATATCGCATATGTTGCATTAGTCATATTGCATAGTTAGGATCATGCATTATTCTAACTCTGTCATCTTTTTTGGCTTGGAGTACCAGGTGAGCTTTTGTTTGTTTTAGCATATTGCATTGAATGTTAGTGTTCCCATGTCTAGCATACTTGCCTTGAGGCTAAATGCTTTAGTGATAAATTGCCTGAATGCCTGTTGATGAAGGCTAATTTCTTGAATTGGAATAATTTGAGTAATGTACATATGCGATTACTTTTCCAAATGGTACATATTCAAAACAATTTTTCAAAACAAACATGAATCAAGTGTTCTAATTTTTGCAAATTAGTCTATACTTGTGTTCGCATCACATAGTAATACTAGTCTAATACTCGGAACAAGAGCATCTAATGTAAATAAGATTCACATCATGATTAGTAGAGGCCGATCTTTGATCGGGCAAGCGAGGGTGTTCAATTCATGACCTTTTCCTCTCGTACCCAAGCTCCCGAGTCGAGACAATCTTGGTGATGACAGACATGTGGCCTTTGGCATGAGTCATGGGTTTCCTAAATTTTTCAAAAAATATTTAGGTGGTGACTCTGTATCTGGCAAAGCAGTCCATTTTTGAAAATTTGATTCAAAATCGATTTTCCAAAAGATTTACCGGATTTGGACTCTTTGGTGTTTATTTATTTCACATTGCATTTGTGGGATCAAATTCAAAACCACGACAGTCTAATACTATAGGGCTTATTAGTCTTCCGAAAGGGTGCACGAAAAGTCGAGCTACACTTTGATTTCATCTCTTTACACCAAGGATTCACCATAGATCATGCAAGATTAGTGAAGGAGGAGTGTAAATCGTCCTTTTGATCAATTGAATCGTGGTTTCGTCAAGGTCTTTGCTTAGGTCCTCATAGTTAGCTCTCATTCTTGATGTAGAGAGTTCTCTTAACTCTAATCAATTATTATTCCATTTGATTATGTTGTATTATGGGAAGTATGGGTTGATTTGAGTTGCAATCTTGGATTAAAAGATGTTTATATTCAAAATTAGGATTTTCACTCAAACTTTTGAAATACTTTGAATGTTTTATATTGATGAGTAATATTTGATGATTGGTGGAATTGATGATGAAATGAAGAAAACCCCCAATTTTCTTGAAACCCTAGATTTGGGATTTGTTTTTAAATGAGGCTTGAATTAAAACTGTGCTTTATGTTGAAATTTCAATTAACTTTCTTGTGTATCCGTATATGAAATGAAATTGGTGTTATGATGATGTTAATGGAGGATTTAAGGAAGTTATTTTGGGTGGAAAATCCGCAAATGTTGAAACGTTCAATGTATGAATTAGTATATAATTAAAATTGATGGCGGGGATGGCTTGGGGACATGGTAATGTATATGTATCTCATTTTGCATTCATTGGATTGATTTTGTGTGTGATTGAATTGGATTTTAGTTAAGTTACAATATTATGAACTCTTGCATTGCATTGCATCCGCATGGTGTTGGATTGTGTAATTGGGTGTGCATTATGGTTTCTGGCAGACAAAATTTCCGGGAAAGGTTGTATTGTTTTGAAATTCTCTAAATATTATTCATTGCCCTGTTTTATAATGTAATGGAAATGGTTACGGATTTGGTATAACCTAGCGTAGCATGATTTTGGAAAGAGATATAAAATGTTTTGGGCACGAGCATTACATATGCATTCATCTTATATCTCTGTTAAACTTCATATACTATATGGGAAACCATTTTCAAGTGTTGATGATATGCCTCCACCAAGGCAATAGCTTGGGAGGACTTAGAGCAAGAGCTTCGTTATTTTGTTAAATTGTTGTATTTGTTGTAAACAAGCCTAGGGCTTAATTTGTATTGAGTTGAACTCATTTTGTTATAACCAAGCATTGCCTTTGAAAGATGTAAGCATTTAAGGCATTTTCTTATTTGTTTATCTTCCATTTCATATCTTTCACTCGTATCACATGTTATAGATTCAAGATTAAGACTTGTGAATGTATAATGGTATGTGTTACCCCTTTTGTACTACAAGATCATATGAAATGAATGGAAGTTATAATTCCAATTGCTATGTCATTTACTTAATGATCACGAATGGGTTACTGTTATTTAATTCGGGACGTTACAGTTACACCATTTCTCTTATATGTAATGATGTAAGTCTGCGGGCGATTTATTTAATGGTGACTCATGTAGCATTCATTATGTATCCGAATGAGATAATCTTTATTTATTTACCCTTGTTAATGTACAGGATTTTCGCATGGTGTCTCTAAAATTGAATTATAATAAATGATTTGATAATGATATCCGAGTAATTAAAACTGAGGCATTATATTATTTTATATAAAAATACTTTATTAATTTTTTCACATCCTGTGCATAGCATGATTTTCACTAGTATCATCTCAAATACGAATTCCTTTTAATAGATTGCATATTTTGATATTTTGAATCATTTGATTTAGGATTTTTGGACTACAAAGCTTACAAAAGCAAAGAAAATAAGCATAGACCAACTCCAATGTTACGCTTTATTTTTTACTCAATAAGACTAAGGAGTCTCTCCAATTTATCCAAAAAATTATCAACTGCCTTTAAGGAAAAAATAGTGTTCTAATTAATTAAGTTATCAATTTGTTATTACTATATAGAAACAAGTAGAGAAAATAGATATGCATTTTTATTTTATTTTATTTTTGTCAGAATATGTCTTACGATGATACACAAAACTAAAAAATAAAATAAAATAAAGAGTTTATTGGAGTGAAATATGATAATACTAACTATAATAACTAACAAACCTCATTTAAAAAGTTCCTCGGAGATGCTCTATTTTGTCAATTTGTTATCTTTACCGTTTGGGGAGTGGCTAAATTAGCTAATTAGCCAAAAAGTTACCTTTTTAGCCAAAAAGCCAACAACCCATACCAAAAAGTCAAAGATTCTCTTTTCTTTCTACTTTTTGCACAGCTTTTCGTAATTAGCCAAAAAGTCATCCCAAATATACAAGTTTTTTTTACCTACCTTTTTAGCCAATTAGCTAAAAAGTTACTAAATTAGCCTGTTCCCAAACGAGGCCTATACTTTTCAGTTTTCCTTCACATTGAATTGAAGATTCAAAAAGAAAACTAAAAAGGAAAAAAATTAATTAAAAATGTAACTTTCAAACTATAAAAAATAAATATCCTAACAAAATATTCTAAAGCCGCCATTGCATATAGAAGTTGCAAGCAATCTTGTAGAAGTGCTTGCTCCCCCCGTGAATCGTCGTTTATTGTAAAATTTGAAGAGAATCAAATGCAACATTCACATTTTTGTAATTTTCACTCAACACTATATGTAATTAAGTTTTGAAAGCCCATAACTCAACCATGTTACTTAGATTTTGCTAGTATTAGGTTGGTCTCTTATATCAAGCTATATCTAGAAGTATATATTTTTGGGAAAATATATGTGGAAAGATATGTTGGCGATATGAACAAAACTAAGATTTTATTATTGGAGAAGTTAAAAGGCAAATAAATTTTTGGGAGCCTTACGTTTAGATCGTAATATGTGTACTTATTTTCTAATAGATCTTATGATAATTAATGACATTTTTTACCAAACACTATTAAAAAACGTTACTAATTGTTAATTTTCAGTGGCAGTTTGAAAATTGTTACAAAAAATATCACTAATTATAAGTTTTAACTACAGTTTTAGCTACAATTTGAAAAATTCATCATAGAAAAACGTCATTAATTGTAAGTTGAGCAACAGTTTATAAAAATCGTGACAAAAAAGTCACTAATTGTTTATTTTTAGCGACATGCAAAAAATATTACAAAAAATTATTTTTGACAATCATTTTATTATGACTTATTTTTAATAGGATTTTATGAGAATTCAGTCCAACTAATAGGATTTATTGATAGTTTATCCTAAAAAAATTTCATTATGTACACAAACACATAAGTATATATATAATATACCATAAAATAAATAAATAGAACACCATGAAAGTAATCTCTAATAGGATAAAGATTTTTTTTTAAATGTAAAATAAAAAGAGAATGCAAGATGAGAGAAGAATGAGATATATTTTTTTATATTGGGGGTCATTTTATGTATATATATTTTGAAGTATTATGACAAACAATATCTTTTACCGAAGAAGGGAGCCATAACTTCTTATAGTTTTCTCCTAATTTCGTTCATAATTGACAATATCAGCACCAAAGTATAATTAATATAAGGAACGGGCTCCTCTCCAGTTTGTTATTGGACTAGATAACGTTGTTCGATTATTGTGGGCCCTGATTCGGGCCCATCTTAATGATCCAAACTATTTAATTTATAGAGCTCGTCGAGTACATCATCCCTATAAAAAATCATATTAATCGAATATCGATAAACATTTCACTAGATTTCATTTCCACCAACGGCATGTATAATTTTTAAATAAATTGTGACAGAAATGTGATTTGATCAAGTGGTTATCGATATTCAATTACCGTAATTTTTTGTAGAGATAATATACTCGACAGATTTTACATATTAAACAATTTAGATTATTGAAATGGACCCAAATTAAGGCCTCGTTTGGGAACAGGCTATTTTAGTAACTTTTTGATTTTTTATGAAAAGATGTGTAGAAAAGTAGAGAGGTGATGTGACTAGTTTTAGTTGATTTTTTGACTTTTTGATTAAAATAATCACTCCCCAAACGAGGCCTAAGATCCAAAATGAGCTAATAGTACCTTACAGGCCAATAAAAGACTAGAGAAGAGCTAATCCTTCGTATAAAACACAAAATAGTGCTGTCAAAGGAAACTCGAGTAGGGCTTCTACATACAAGTGGCATTATCCAAACTTATCTAGGTCATTGGCTAGCAGGTTTTTGCCAAAAAAAAAAAAAAAACACAAAAAATAAAAAACATATTACACTAACAATCTCTATAGTTTGAGACTTGTGTCACTTTGGTCCTTGATTTTTTTAATTGTGACATATTTGATCATAAATTTTGAATCTTGTTCCAAATAAGGACAATTGAATATATCATTGCTCAATTTCAAGAGCAAAGTCGTCAATTTGATAAAATATAAACTAATTTGACAAAAACATGTCAAAAAAATATTTTAAAATTTTTAAAGATAATTTCTACACACCAAAAATAAAATTATATAAAATTAATAAATCTTTTAGACATTTATTTATTTATTTATTTTATCCAATTAATTTTTATTATGTGTTTGGATGATGATCATGTAATGGGTGGTTGTTAAGTTTTTAATGTGTAATCAATATATTTAATATATGAAATGCTTTTAGTTTTGGATTTTTTGATTTAATAGATTGGTTTAATAATGATATCAAAGTTGTCGTCTTATTTGACTTTTACAAAAATAGAAACTAATTTAATGAAAATAAAAACAATCACCAATTACATGATCATCATCTAAACATATAATAAAAATTAATTTGGTGAAAAAAAAATAAATTTCTAAATTTTATTTTTAGTAGATAAAAATAATTTTTAAAAATTTTAAAAAAAATTTTTTGCCATTTCTTTTTATCAAATTAATTTATATTTTATTAAATTAATTATTTTGCCCTTGAAATTGAGTAATAATATCTTTAATTGTCCTTATTTAGAATAAGATTTAAAATTTAGAGTCAAATGTGTTACAATTAAAAATTTAAGAATCAAAATGACACAAGATCCAAACTATAAGGATCATTAATATAATTTTCTCAAAAATAAATAAATAAAAAATAGAACAACCAGTTGCGTATTGCGATGGGATTGTCGTAGGCTTTTAAGGGTGGTCTTAAATTGTCATTGAATAGAACCCATATGGAAGAACTAAGTGGATGTCATCCAAATTAAATCAAATTAGGTTTCGTTTGATAAGTGATGATTTTAGTTAAAAAGTCATTAAAAATATTAAAAAATCAACAATTTAAACTAAAAAGTCAAAATTTTTATTTTCTCTCTACGTTTTGCACATCTTTTCATAAAAAACTAAAAAATCACCCCAAACATACTATTTTTTTTATCTCATAGTTTAGCTAAAAAATAAAAAAAATATTAAAATAATCAGTTCCCAAAAGAGACCTAAATTAAATTAAATCTTAAGTTCTATCAAATAGGATCAGCTGCATGTCATTATTTTGACAAAATAAATAAATAAATAATAGTGAATGTGATTAACTTAATAATTTGATTTTTTATTGCAGATATCTCATGGACCGATTAAGAGTGATGAATATTGAAAAATCTTAAAAACCCAAGATATTGATTTGTGATTATATTTCAATTTTAAATAACAAATGACAATCTTAATCAAACAGTCAAAGACAAATCAACACAACAATTTAATGTGAAAAAATCACAATTTGAGTGTCTCCAGTTGTGATAAAAAAAAATTATGGATCAAAGCCACAAAATAATTCACTAAGAAGACAAAAAAGAATTACACAAGTATACTCTCAATTACCTAGCGAATCTACGTTCGAATTGAACCGACTCAAATGTGTCTCTGCCAACATCGTTTTCATCTCGAAATTGTCTTGTCCAATATTGAATTCACAATGTTGATGTCGAATCCATGATGATGAGCCACTTCGAAATCTACCAAGGCTCCAAGCTCAAATTCCTCAGAATCCATCGAAGAACAACTCTCTCTTTTGTGAATAAAGGAAAACAAACAAACCCTTGATGATGTTGATATGAAGTTCACGGATCTATTGATCACTCTTAAATCATTAAGGAAACACTCATAAAGCTCCCTCTAATATAAAACACTCTGTATCTTATTTCTCTCTCAAAATCTAGACGACTCAAAACCTAGAAGCAGAAAACTGTGCACTTTATAGTAAATTAAATCGTAAAGGCCGCTCGAGGGCACATTTCACCGCTCGAGCGATGTGAGCAAAGGCGGTGCAAAACATATAAGCTGACCGCTCAAGCGCAACTTTTACCGCTTAAGCAGTAAAACTTTCTTTCTAAAAGTTTAGGCGCTTTACAAAAATACTGGATGATCTGTTTCTTCGCTCGAGCGCACAAATAACCACTCAAGCGATCAAATAACTTCAACAGCTTGATCCCCGTGCATAGTCAGCAAAGTGACAAACATGAAAGGATTAAGATCACAAACTCCTCTATAAGATACAATTCGGGTTAAATTCGCATCTAAATATTCATAGTTTCATTGAAATAAAAGATCGAATAAAATTACAACCGAAAAAAGTTTTGTCAAACGAAATTACCAATAACGAAAACTTCAAGCTATTCTAAAATAGGTCAAGTAGTAATGTATACTAGATACGCTAAGTTAAAGGAACCAAGTTTGGTTCTACTCTTCAGACCTAGCTGAACAAAGGGACGACCTTGGGCTGAGCAAAGATAAATGAACAGGGAAGCTTGGTACATACACTAGAGAAGCCACACCGTCTTAGTTCTTAAGAATAATGCTCCGGAGCTCTAATTAGAGTCGTCAGTCTAATGAGTCACGACCAATTAAAAAAAAAAAAAAAAACAGTGAGATAAAGACAAAAAAAAAAAGTAGAAAAAGACAAAATAATGCTCTTCTAGTGCTGTTTTTTTAGAGGTCCGGAGCATGACTGAGTTCTTAATTCTTATACACCTATAAGAATGACATGGAGCACACCTTATAGACCTATACGCCTAGCAGACTCCTTGTCCTTCTCCCTTACTTGGTGTAGTTGTATAAGACTGTTCTTAGTACTTTGATTAATATATTTACTTCTTTTCTATAAAAAAAAATTATTTAGACATCTTTTTTTAAACAATTTAGAAATTGTTGTCATCCTTTAAAAAAACATTTTTATTATGGTTTTCAATTTTTTAGGGAAAAAAAAAAAAGAGTAAAAACACTACGAAATGGGTCGCAGTCCTAATTTTCATTGCAGGCCCAACCCACTCACAATTTGGGTAAAAGTCAAAATGAGTTATTTACACAAAGATTCCTAAATTAATTGAAAGTATCATTTTCTCTTAAATTATAAAAATATATAGACTCTTAAATTATTGACAAGTATAACTTTACTCTTTAAATTATAAAAGTATATAAATAAATCTCCTAAATTATTGGTGTGCTTCACTTTAATCCTTTCCATTATGGGTCTAATTTGTACATTTTTAAAATTTAAGAATCTATTTATACACTTTTATAATTTAAGTGATATACATTTCAATAATTAAAAAAAAATTATTTATATGTTTTTATAATTTAAGAATTAAGGTAATATTTTTGGAAAATTTATCAGATTGTGTTTGGCAAGACTTTTTGGCTAAAAAAACACAAAAGATAAAATAGGCTAAATCCATATAATAAGGGAGAAAGGTTTTTGAAAATATCCTAGAGACAATTGTCCTACTAGGACATTTTAATGGTCATGATTCAATTATGTGTTTAGATAGACGGATGAGATGATCCCCTTTAAATATATATCAATTTACTTCCCGCCCAAACCCTAAACTTCCTACTCACCCACATCTCATCTCCATTCTATCTTTTAAGATCACTCTGTTATTCAATTCTATCTTTATCTCCTCACTTCTTTGTTCTCATCCATCCCATTCCTTCTTTATCTCTCTCTCCCTCACTGTTCTTCTTCTTTCATACCCTCACTCCTGAAACTGCGCTCTCCAGCCTTGTTCTTCTTCTTCCATACCCTTGCTCCCAAAATTAAATTTTGTGAAGCATTAGGGTTAATTTTCAGGGCTTGCGAAGAAACAAGAAAACAGAGTTTGTGTGAAGCATTAGGGCTAATTTTCAGGTGAGATTCTAATCTCTCTCTCTCTCTCTCTCTCTCTCTCTCTCTCTCTCTCTCATTTGTAACAAATCTATTATTCAGATAAGAACACTTTGAATTTTTAGGTTTTGGTTTGCTGGATCGTTTTGTTCTGACAAACTGAGTCATTTGGATTTGTGAAGCGATTTGGAGGTTTTTTTCTTTCTTCTGTAAACTGTAAGTGATTTCATGGCTTCTCTAATTCTTTTATTTACTCTCTCTGCATTTTTGTAAACACCATTGTTATGTGGTGCGAGGAATTTGAAATATACGGATCTCTGTATTTTCAAGTTTAAATTCACATCATACTAATTCAAATTTTAAATATTAATTTTTTTTCCCTGTAATACGTAGCATTTATTTTTTTCCTGTTCCATTTCCATTATATGTTTGCTTTATTCACTCAAAGATTGGGAAACTGAATCTGAATTACATAGGTCCCAAATACGCAAAAACAATCCCGAACTCATAGCACTATTTTCCAATCTGCAACTACGGGATTGGAATTTAAAATCCAATTCCGCAAAACCAAATCATGTTATTAATGCTAATGCAAATCACAATAGACCGGTAGATTTGTACAAAACAAAGGTCTTGCTAATGACCAGCCATTGAGCGCTTCAAACGAGCTACTGACCCATCCACACCTTGAAAAATATGCAATTACTAATCCACACCAAACACAAAGGTGCCAATGACCATGCCTTCCTATGCCACTTCCCAACTGTGAAAATATCCTCAAAAAAACTCCCTGTTGCACTGTCACGCCCCGAACCCGCCCCTAGAAGTTCGGTGACGAGACCGGCCAGTAACCTTTGGATTACCACAGGCCTTCCTGTACTAAACATAAATTAAAGGGGCTCATGGTTTAAATAAAGAAACTAATAGTCCAAGAGCTGTGCATAAATATGCACATACATTCACATGCCAAAAAGATGAGTTAAATACCCACAATCTTTACATAACATGCTCGCAACAATAATCTTGTACAACACATATCGTTCAGTTATAATTATGCAATAAAAGAAACAAACCAAAACTCTCAAAACGGCCTTCCAGGCCTGGCCCCAACTCTGAGGCACTCTAGACTAGGTAGGCTTCAAAACGGCGGCTCAGCTAGAACTCCGCCTCGGCTTGACTCCCCGGCTGTTCACCTATAATACATAAATACACACAATGAGCTAGAGCTCGAGAAGTAACATAACAAGATAAAGGGTTAGTGAACGAACTCCAACATCTCATATATACATAAAATAATCAGTCATCAGTCATTAATGGCATATTCCACAGAACCTTTTCATAATCTTTTCATAACATTTTCATAACATGTGTCGACTAACGACTAGAGTAACCGGTCCCGGACACCGGTTAAACACATACCGAGATCTCGTAACCTTTACCGTGGATGCCATAATAGATTCGCAAATAGAACATTCGTTCACAGAAAACATTAACGTTTCAAAACCATATCATAATAATCATTTTGAACATACTTTCATATAAACATATCTTTTACAGTGATGTTACTCACAGTGGGTTTCCAATACCGATTGTACGGTCTTCGAAGCTCGACCTGCAATTGACATTATAAAACATTTCTTCAATATACATATCATAAATCATATAATTCATGCACTTCATTCTTTTCTTTACATTCTTCTCATGTTCATTCCTTTCATATTCGTTTCATGCATTCCTTTCATTCTTTACTTCCTTTCATTCCTTATTACATTCTTTCATACTCATTTCATGTTCATAATATGCTAAAAACACAATTAACATGCTAAAAATCATGCGAGCAACTTCGAAATTTTCTTGAAAATAAACCTTCCGCCGAAGCGCCCCCATGTCCGCCGAGCGTGACAAGATAAATCCGTCAAAATCGCCGAGAGGTTGAATTCTACGCTCGAAAGGCCTATCTCCGCCGAGCGACAAAGGTAAAAGTCCGAATTTACGTTTTCCTCTGTCAATCTTCCATTTCTTCTTACAAAATCATTCCCAAATACATGAAATCCAAGTCTCAAAACCTTGAACAACCACTTGAATTAACTATTACAACTTTAATCAAACCTCAATTACATCATATAGAAGATCAAACCCTTGATTTAAGATGAAAACCCATAAATCTATACATACAACTTCATATCTCTATATTCATGGAGATTTTGAAGAAACAATCTCCTTTGAGCCAATAAACATGATTCAACCCATTTAAAACCATGATCTTGTGATCAACATGCTAAATACCAAGAATCAACAAACAATTTCATGGAAATCTTACCTTAAATTCTCAATTGAAGAAGCTACACTTGAGTTCCTCTTTTTCTCTCTTCTTCTCCCTTGGTTCTTCCTTTCCACGAATCTCTCTCTCTCTCTCTCTCTTCTCTAGATTTTTCTTCTTTGTTGAGTCAAATGAGTCAAACAAGCCACCATCCTTATCTTATAAGCCATATCTAACACATAATCCATTTTAAGCCAAAACGGGTACCAAACAAGGCCTAACGAATCAGATAATTTTCAGTCTTAAATTTATCATTTCAGATCGTTCTAAATATTCCCGGCATTGCATAGGTATTTTCAATTTCATTTTCTGAACTCATTCTGGTCATTATTTTCAGTCCCGAAGATGTCATTTCACCAGATATTTTTCCAAAAGTAAACAGATAGTCTTCAATTAAATCACACTCAAGCTTAATTAATTACTGATAATTGTATCACACGGTTCCGGGTCGTTACATGCACTCAAACCATTCCAAACACAGAAAAAAAAACTCCCTGTAATACATAAATTTCTGGTGGATGTGATCTACACACTTGCCTAATTATATAGATTGTTTCAATCCTTGGTCTTACTTTGGTACATACTTCATAGAGTCAAATTTGAGAAAGTAAAGAGTCAGTATTGTAACTTCTAAATAGACTGAAAAGCTCTCTGAAGAAGGCACTCAATTGCATCCAGTATTAAGAAGAGAAACAACTCTCTTAAACCTATTTACAGCCTTGCTTTCAATTGATTCTGTCTGTATTTTCTAATTTCTAATCATCTCTGTTTCATTTACAAACTGATTAAATGTGGTAGATTTTAGGTAATCTGAACTTTAAAAAAAAAAGTGAAAAAATCTAAAAATTAATATGACATTTTGTATTTTATGTTTCAGTGAGACTCCTTGGACTCTTCAATTGATTAATGTTCTTTTGCTAGCAAGGTTGAAGGTTTTATGTAGCAAAATAGCAGGGTTTGATTGATTTATTAATTAAGTTTGGCTACTTGAAATGTATGGTCAGATTAAAGATCACTCTGTTTATTATGTTTGATTGTTAACACACAGACTCTTCACATTAAGGTAAAGACTCTTGGCTCCAAATTAGGTGGGTCTTTCCTGTTTGTGTTTTCTGCTTTTAACAAAAGATGGTCTTTCCTGTTTGGAAGATTTGGCATTTGTTTTCAGAAATCTCACCAAAGGTCTTTACGATATTTAATAAGGCCATAATTTTTGGGTTTTATATGTGTATCTCTATGAACTTTCTTTTTTCTCTTTTGAAATTTTTTTGACATTATACTTTAACTACATATCTCTTTCCAGTTATGATATTAAGAAAGATGTATGAAACTATGGATTTAAAAGCAATGTATGAAGATGAGTTGCTTTGAGGAGTTGCATTTTTGCTTCCTATCTTACTTTGTTGTTGTCTACTGCATAATTTTTTTTATGCAAGAAGTTGTGATGGATGTTAGCATCCATATCTTTTAGAGAGAGAGTCATTTGAATCTTCGACTAATAGAATTTGTTAGTTTTTTGGAGTTTAGAAAGAGAGTCATTTGAATCTTCGACTAAATCATTATGTGCTTCACATTACATGCATTTGGATATGAATAAGGTTTCCAACAGTGACTTGTGTGTGTGTGTTTGTATATATATATATATATATATGAAACTGTAATGTTGAATTAGTATGACACATGAAACAGGATTATGCAAACATCATATTTGGCCTCGTGATCACTTTAAAGGATCATCAACTTGGTAATTCCTAAGAATGTAATAATAGTTATAAAGTGATTTTCCTTTTAAAGGTTATTCTACATGTACACATGTTGAAAATAAAAAGGAAAATGTATCACCATAATGGAATAAAAAGGAAAATGTATCATCAAAAAATTATGAACAGTTGACAGTCAATTAGTAAGTCAAAAAAGTATGAATAGTTAAAATTTTCTTATGTATTTATAATTTGATAGTTATAATTTGATTGGCAACAGTAGCACTAAATGGTGTGCATTTTAATTTTAATTTCTTTTAAATTGTAGAGCATTGGTTGGTGTGTATTATTTGATATTTAATTTTTTTTATATTTGATTTGTTTGAAATTGTAGATTACAGTCTATTAAATATATTTTTATAACTGCAGCATACACTAGTAAGTAAATAAAATAAAATATTACATTTAAATTATAATCATTTTATTTTTTCTCATACAAAAATAAAAATAAAAAATCAAACCAAATAAATTTTTAATTTCAAGTGAAAACAGTTAAAAAGGCCACAAAAAAAAAACCAACTAAAAAATCTAGCCAAAAGCTGGTATCGTATACGGCTTTCGTTACAGTGACGTTTTCACATTCCGACCTCTAACTGCTAGCATTTCTTCTTTTTGCCAATAAATAAACAGCAATAATTTATAAAAAAAAATTTAATAAAATATTAATAACATGGTAAAAAAAAAAAAAAATCATCTCATTGTGCGATTCACTGCCAACTGATTAGAACTCACTTTAAAACTCATAACATTTTTCCTAAATAAACTTCTAGCATTTCTTCATTCCAGCCAATCACAACCCACTGCTTAGGGTCAAAATAGGTACACAAAATATCAAGCCCGCGATCAAGATCACCTACATCATGGCCAATTTTATTACACTAATATATTGCAGATGATGCGGTCAAAACTTAAAACTGCTTCTGAGCGGTTTGACTATTAAAGTTGTATGCAAATCCAACGTCACGGCAGCGTCCGTGACGTTAAATAAAGAACAGGGCAGTGACGTTAGCTTGCAGTGAGATAATTTGGGTACATGACAGTCTAGGAAGATCGATGGAGTACCTGTACTGATTATATCCAGGAGATATCGAGATAGTATTGGAACCGCCTATTATCGTCCACATCTACATCCTCTTCTCCATCAAAGCCGACCCATATAAGGTCCCTCTCACCCAAAGGAAGACCTTAGCCTCTCTCTCTGTCTCTCTTATCTTGAATCAATCAAGCTCTGCTTGAGTTACTCAGGTACAGTATTTCAATCTCATCAATGTTCATTTATGTATTGATTACTCCTTTCTATGTGGTATTGAACTTGGGTTTTGATTTGATTTGGGTTTGGAGTTATGTTTCAATCTAATTTTCAACTTTTCAATTTAGGGTTTTTGTTGATTGGTTTTCTCGAATTTCATCAATTTCTTGTGTTCTGATGATTTCCTGAGTACTTCTGCCTTTGTTGCTTATTGGAAAGGCTAAAAGTTGGAATCTTTTTTGTTGGTGGTGTTGGTTATTGAGTGTATTGATGTAGGTGGAAATTTATGTCAGTGATCTAATTATCTATTTTGCAAATTAGTTTATGAGTATTTGTTGCAAATTGTGTGTTGTTTTGTGTAAATTGCCTTATCTTGTTTTGTTGTTGACTCGAAGTATATTCTTTGTTTTTTGTAAATGTTTCAGTGGATAATGATTGTTCCTTTCCATTTTCATGTGCTTATCTGAGAATATAATTAAGGTCAACTATGTTTTAAAGTATGAAATATTCTTTCTGCCTTGTGGCTTGGGTTTTCTTCTGGAATTTGATTATGCTATTATCTGATTGATTAAATTGCCTTTTGTGAATCCAAGTTTTAGGGAGTCCATAGGTTAGAAGGTCTGTTTTTTTGTTTTTTTTAGCCAAACATTCTGTTTCATTTGTAGTTTTGATTAGCATATTAATTTTATCATCTTCACTAAGGAGTTTTTACATGTTTATGTCATATCATAGCCAACCCTTGTCAAGGTGTCAATTCACTTTTTCTAGGCAGTAAACTGGCAAGAGAAGTTCTTATGTATTTCAATTGAATTTGAATAAAACTTTTAAATGCTTATTACATTATTTGGCTTGGACACAAATGTGTTTCATTTCATTGTCTGACAAAATGAGCCAATATAGTAGTAGTTTTCATTAGTCTGCAAGCTGCAAGTTGACTTATTTTTATCACTTTTATTGTTCTTGTTATTGATTTTTAGACGTTATCCATTCTCTATCAATTGTTTGGGGTTATATGTTGTTAGGGTTTCATATGTTGACATTCTTCCAGACGCACCCATGCATTTGAATACTGAAAGTCTTAAAACTACTTTGTTTCTGTGGATATAAGATTGGGTGTATCATCCAAAGACAAGTATTATAGAATCTGTTGATTACGTGCTTTTGTATCAGCTAACCTTTTATAGATTCATCTCCTGATGTAATTTCTAAGCTGTATTGGAAGGCGAGATAATAATGGCAATTTCTATCTACTGATGTCAGAGGTTGGCCTGCCTTAATAACATTGATGAATCAGGCCTGTTTTGATAATATGAAAGTATTCTATGTTTGTGGAAGCATCTGCTGTGCATTTATCAGCCAGAATGCAAGCTTCTCATGTTACTAGTGAGAACCTGGAAGAGATTATACTTATTTATACTTGTTCTTGATAATAAGTTGGTATTAATTATGTCCATCTTTGTTGGTCCTTTTTAACTTTTATACCATTACTGTGGACTTATAATTTCTGTTTTCCTGGTATATGAAAGGTTGATGCTTAGCCTTCATTCATGGAAATTACTGAGATATGTTTTTTGCACATTCTTCATGCTCATGATGTTGCTGTTGGTTTCTTTACCATTACTGAATGCAGACGAGTTGGTGGAAATCATGGCTGGAGCTCTGGTTCAGTCAACTAATTTCCCTTCTTCAGTTGCTGGTGAAAGACACAGCCAGCACAAGGGGTCTGGGAAAATGAAAAGGACTGTAAAAATGATGTGTAGTTCACAAGCACCTCCACTTAGGTTGAGAGGTTTTTCAGGACTGCGAGGATCTAATGCTCTAGATATGGTAAGATCAGGCCATGATTTCCATTCTAAGGTAGCAGCTGCAACCTCTGTCCGACGAGGAAGGGTTGGTCGAATGGTCCCAAAGGCTATGTTTGAACGTTTCACAGAAAAAGCAATAAAAGTCATTATGCTTGCACAAGAGGAGGCAAGGCGGCTTGGTCACAATTTTGTTGGGACAGAGCAGATTTTGTTGGGTCTTATTGGTGAGGGCACCGGCATTGCTGCTAAGGTTCTGAAGTCTATGGGAATCAATTTGAAAGATGCCCGCGTAGAAGTGGAGAAGATCATTGGAAGGGGGAGCGGATTTGTTGCTGTGGAGATTCCATTTACTCCCCGTGCAAAGCGTGTTTTGGAACTCTCTCTAGAGGAGGCCCGCCAGCTTGGTAACCTGCTTCTTCTATTCTTGGTTTAGAAATTTAGAACCAACAATGGGTCAACTTTAAAACTTCCACGCAAAAAGCTTTAATTTTTTAAAATAAAAATTACAAGGAAGATCTTTCTTGCATTTGTGTGTTTGAATTATATTCTATGTGGCTTTGTGATAAACATTTGACTTACTATTACAATGAATTTGCATTGATAGTATGGTTCCGTTGGATGATAATGGGTATGTTTGGTTTGAGTTTGGGAGATGAGTTTGGGAGATAAAAAGTACGAAAAGTTGTTTGGTTTGATTTTTTTAGAAAGATGTTTTGGAAAATTATTTTGAGAGAGAGTTTTGAAAAAAGTGATTGATTTGATGTGTATGAGAGAGAGATTTGTTTGGAAAACTTGTTTGGTTTACAAGTTTTGGGAAATTTTTTTGAAAAAATTTGTTTGGTTTGAGTTTTTCTGAAAACTCATTTGTAGAGAAATTTTCTCAAAAATTTTTGAGAAATTCAAACCAAACGAACCCAATATATTTTCTAAGAAATAATGAGAAGTGAAAATTGATTAATTGTACTCTTTAATATTTTAGGTCATAATTATATTGGGTCCGAGCATTTGTTGCTGGGATTGCTTCGTGAGGGTGAAGGTGTGGCAGCCCGTGTTCTTGAAAATTTAGGTGCTGATCCAGGTAACATCCGCACACAGGTATGTTTGCTCATAAAAGCCAATTATTTGTCTTTGAAAGTATATTGATTTGATTCCTAAATTCAAATTAACTAAAGTAAAATCTTTGTTGGGGCAAGTAGGTCATCCGGATGGTTGGAGAAAGTACAGAAGCTGTTGGTGCTGGTGTTGGAGGGGGATCTAGTGGCAATAAGATGCCAACACTGGAGGAGTATGGCACTAATTTGACAAAAATGGCAGAAGAGGTAGTTTGAGATTAAATTTATATGTTATTTGTATGAATGAATTTGCTCTTATTCATGAGTAGCTTAGTTAGCCAATTCTCTTGCATTGTTAGGGTAAACTGGATCCAGTTGTTGGAAGGCAGCCGCAAATAGAACGTGTGACTCAAATTTTGGGTCGACGGACGAAAAATAACCCCTGCCTTATCGGAGAGCCTGGTGTGGGGAAAACCGCTATTGCAGAAGGCCTCGCACAACGAATTGCAAATGGTGATGTTCCAGAAACAATTGAGGGGAAGAAGGTGAGTGGGCGTTTATATTGATTTTAAGACACAGATTGATATACTATTTTCTGTTATAAATGGTGTTACACGGGGTTCAAGTTTCATGTGTGGGACATGATAGACACTATATATATAATATGTTTTATAGGCAACATTATAGACTCTATTGAAGTGATATGAAATCACTTTATTTTAGTCTGCAATGTTGGTATTTTGCTAATAGAAAGTCCCTCTAGCATTAATCTTTTTAGGATAGCGTTGAGGTAGGAGCCCAACATATTCAACATAGATAATGTCCTCTTTTTTAATAAGTTCAGATTGATGTAAAGCATGGTGCATTGTTGCAGGCGTGTAGAACTTGGGAAATGTGATATGTATAATGTTAAATCATCAGTCATAAGAGAATTTCTGAGGAAATAGAAGGAGAAAATATGGTTCATTTTCTTCTGTTCATGCTTGGAGAGGGGAGAGGGTATAGAAGGAGAAAATATGGAATCACACATTTATTTTCATTTCAGTTTTATACTGTTTGGCATCCATCCATCAGTAAGGTTTTATGAATCTATTAATTCATATTCATGTATGTTCTTACATGCTTGCTTAGATTGCTAACTGATTGTGTCCGTCTTGCTAATTACTTCATGTTCTCCATTGGCTTGTTGGTGATGCTTTTTTGAATTCTTTTTATGCAAAATATGAAACAAACAATAATAATTCTTTAAATTCACTGAAACTGGATGCTTTCGTGTATCTTAAGTGTATTATTTTCCTTATGAATATGAAGGCTGAGATTCATTGCAGTGGATGAATGTGAGAGGTGTTGAGAATGTGATCCCATCACGGAATTCCTACCTGAGCTGCCAAATGTGATTAACCAGCCACACTTCTTGTTGCAATCTTATGTATAGACCCTTGTATATGCTCTATGTGTTTAAAATAACCCGCCTATTTTCCGAATATTTGAAGAAGTCCGTAATGATGTGCCTGCAGTTTTTTGACCTGTCTTACATTATGTATACAAAGATGTCCTTTGACTGCCCTTAGTCTTTACCCCTTGCAAATTGCTTTTTCCGTGGAGGCTCAAACCTCCATTTGGTAATTTTTACAGTGAGAAGTTGCTTGATGGTTGTGACATGTGTTTTTGTCTCAAATCATAGAATTCATTTTATTGCCTTTCCAGGGCCCTAAAATATGCTAGTATTTAATTGATTAATGTCCTAGGACATTCTCTTCTAATATAGAATAATCACCCCCGCCTGCTACTAGGAAAGAAAAAAATGACATGCTCCCAGTGTTGTCAATTGGGTTGAACATTATTGTTCACTCTTCTCTTCCCCAATGCTGGAAGATAATTATGTGCTATCTGGTTAATTCAGGTTATAACTCTGGATATGGGTCTTCTTGTTGCTGGCACAAAATACCGTGGAGAGTTTGAGGAAAGACTAAAGAAGCTGATGGAGGAAATTAAACAAAGTGATGAAATAATATTATTTATTGACGAGGTGCACACATTAGTTGGAGCTGGAGCAGCAGAGGGGCAATTGATGCTGCGAACATCTTGAAACCAGCTCTTGCAAGAGGTGAATTGCAGGTAAAACCAACGCATGCATTACCATAAAGCTACAGCCTTTATTTGTTTTAAGTTATGGTTACGTAGCATCAATATCGATTTGATACAGAAAGTGCAGGTAACATAGAACTCAAACATGCAAAATGAACATTGATCATGTGGATTTTTATTTTCATTTTAAGCTCTGGATATTTAGCTTTTCCATCTAAGTGAACTTAGGCGGGTACATGGGTACACAATTACTTGAACTCATTCTCTTCCCCTTGTTTGAACTCAATTTTTTTTTTTTTTTTTTCTTTTATGAGAAACTGCTTTAGGTCTATGTATCAAAAGGAGAAAATTTAAGCAGTTGATAATTTTGGGATCAGTAATGCATATTTTTTCTTTAATAATTCTGCACTGCATTTTTTTTCTTTAATACTTTACTTGAAAAGAGTTGCATCCCATTATGTCCTGAAGTGGTTAAGAAGTATTGACCACTTGTCCAAAATTTGGGATTTGTCGAATTTATGGACCCATGCAGGAAAATTGAGATTTGAAAGTCACAATACTGGTACTGTGTTCAGTCATGGTAGTAAAGTTTTATTAGAATTTTTATTTATGACTAAACTTGTCTTGGGAGTGGATGGTTTATAATTCTAGTGTTCTTGGTTTTGCGTTGATGTTGTTAACTTTATATTACTATCAGATTTCTAAGTTTATCTATTTGTGGAATTGATTATTTGCTGTACAGAAAAATTAATGTGAATTCTCCATTGCAAGTGTGTTTTGGTGTTCATAAATATTCTGTTGAAGGTAATTTGTATTATAATTTATGTCAAAATAATTACACCCTTATTCCAACCAAATACAGAGTATTGGAGCCACCACACTAGATGAGTACAGTAAGCACATTGAGAAAGACCCGGCCTTGGAGAGACGATTCCAGCCTGTTAAGGTGCCTGAACCTACTGTTGATGAAACTATTCAGATTTTGAAAGGGCTTCGAGAACGATATGAGATTCACCACAAGCTCCGTTACACAGATGAGGCATTAGTTTCTGCAGCACAACTGTCATACCAGTACATTAGGTATGTGGTTTCACTAATAATTTTCTTATCAGTTTGTCTTTATTTTCCTTTTCCATAGTTTTGCAGAGAGTCACGGACTCTGGTACATACATGGAACTCTGTCTAGGAAAATGTAAATGAACCTAGTATTGTATATCAGGAGATGCATTTATAGCAATGCAGTTTTTCTTCTTATTCTTCTTTTTACTTTTTTTTTTTCTTTTTGGGTTGAGAAACGAAAGTTGAGAATTAGAATGGTGGACAATGAATAGTTTATAATAATGGTATTAGGATAGGAAATTTTGGAAATAGCACTCCTTATTGACAATATAGTGCACAGCAAAACTGGTACATATTGGATTTGTAATAGACGAATTGCACATTCCATATTATTCCAAGCAGCCTCTAGTAGACTATTAAAAAATGTATACTTTTTTATCTGAGGGGTGTCACTTCCTGGTACAATCTGTTCCAAAGAAAATAAAAACAAAAGCAATTGCACTGGGAGTAATGTCCGTCTTGGGTCAATTGGACTGCAACTGAAGTTAGGATGCAGGATCTGTTATAGCTAGCATTTGCTAACTGGAGAATGAAACCACCCCATGCTACTTACCACTCATATGGCAACATATCAGTCTAGAAAGGCTCGTGTCATTAACTTTGAAGTAAAGTTTAGGCTAGTGGCAGTGGATTTACTCTTCTAGTAATTTCCAGAAACCATATTAAACTTGACTCAACTCAGCTCAACTCAATTTAACAAGTCAATATCCCGAATACTTGGGGTTGGTTGCATGGATCCTCCTCCTCCAGTTGATTCTATCCGAAATCATATCTTGTCACTTTTGGGTCCCATAATAAATAAATAGAAACAAAACACCAAAAGAGATGAAGAGCAGAGGACAAACCAGAACTCCACAAATTTGTTTTGTCGAGTACTAAGTTTGTAGTTTGTACATTAGAACCTAACCATAGATTTTGGTTGGGTATTTCCTGTCAAGTATGCTCCCCAGACATAGACCACATGCAGGGTAGTACTCTTGCAAAGATAATATATCACCGTGTGAACTTAACATTGTTACAAATGTAACTCCCGAGGTATCAACCTCTATTCTAATGAATTACAGTAAGTGAGAGAACTGTTATTCATTGGAACACAGAAGTGCAGGGATTGTTCACCGGTGAGGAAATTGCAAAGGAAACCTGTCTTGGAGATCACCTTTTTTTCTTCTTTTTCTTGATAGGTGTCTTGGATATCTCTCTTGAGATATGCTTGCTTGCTTATCTACTGAAGTGAGGGAAATTAACCTAAAAATGGGGAAAGAAAGGCAATATTTTAGGGACGTGTGCAATTAACGAACTTTTGAGCTTATATATATATATGACTCATTAAGTGAACACACTTTTTCAAATTAAAAGAGATTTTTCATATATCCATCATGAGAAATTTACTTCTAGCTTACTGGTCACCTTTTAAATTGTCTAAAATCTTGTTCCATATAGTTATGCTTTCACAATGTCCTACCTACTTCTTACCCAGCCGTATTCATTATTCAGTTCTGCATGTGATGGGTGTTTTTGTAAATTTTAGTGACCGCTTCCTACCTGATAAAGCAATTGACTTGGTTGATGAGGCTGGTTCTCGGGTTCGACTTCGTCATGCACAGGTATAGATATTTATTCTACTGACCCTTTTTTCCCTGTGACACTTTTTGAGTGGTCAAGTCACATTCTTTTCTTTTTTGCAGCTCCCAGAGGAGGCCAGAGAGCTTGACAAAGAGCTGAGGCAGATTACAAAAGAGAAAAATGAAGCTGTTCGCAGCCAGGACTTTGAAAAGGTACTTAAACCTATGTTGTTTTTCCTTATCTGTTGGATTTTGGATTGCAATTTATAATTGAGTCTTTCCAAAAAAATTGAAGGAGATTTTAAACCAAATTTTGGCTTCGTAAAAGAAAATTGTGAGAAAGCTTTATCATATTTGGACTTCCATCCCTTGTATATGTGATAAATAAAAATAAATTTTTTTCTCCTGTGCCCTTTAGGATGCTGAATATATCTTTATCATCTCTAACTAGGAAGCTTATATTACTAAAATTTTGCATAGGCTGGGGAGTTGCGTGATAGAGAAATGGACCTTAGGGCTCAGATTACGGCTCTTGTAGACAAGGGCAAAGAGATGAGCAAAGCAGAGACTGAAGCAGGGGATGGAGGTCCTGTTGTGACAGAAGTGGACATCCAGCACATTGTCTCATCATGGACCGGCATTCCTGTTGAGAAAGTGTCAACTGATGAATCTGATCGCCTCCTCAAGATGGAAGAGACCCTCCACAAGCGAGTCGTTGGTCAGGATGAAGCTGTCAAAGCCATCAGCCGTGCTATTCGCCGTGCCCGTGTTGGACTCAAGAACCCGAATCGTCCTATTGCTAGTTTCATCTTCTCTGGTCCAACTGGTGTTGGTAAGTCGGAATTGGCAAAAGCATTAGCTGCCTACTACTTTGGCTCTGAAGAAGCCATGATCCGCCTCGATATGAGTGAGTTCATGGAGAGACACACGGTGTCCAAGCTCATTGGTTCACCTCCCGGGTACGTTGGTTACACAGAAGGTGGTCAGCTAACTGAGGCTGTTCGGCGCCGTCCCTACACTGTTGTACTATTCGATGAGATTGAGAAGGCTCACCCTGATGTCTTCAACATGATGCTTCAGATTCTTGAGGATGGAAGGTTGACAGACAGCAAAGGCAGAACTGTGGATTTCAAGAATACCCTTTTGATTATGACATCAAATGTTGGTAGTAGTGTGATTGAAAAGGGTGGCCGACGGATAGGTTTTGATCTGGATTATGATGAGAAGGATAGCAGTTACAATCGAATCAAGAGCTTGGTGACCGAGGAACTCAAACAATATTTCAGGCCAGAGTTCTTGAATAGGTTGGATGAGATGATTGTATTCCGGCAGCTCACCAAACTGGAGGTGAAGGAGATAGCTGATATAATGCTTAAAGAAGTATTTGACAGGCTCAAGACTAAGGATATAGAGCTTCAAGTCACAGAGAGATTTAGAGATAGGGTGGTTGACGAAGGATACAACCCAAGCTATGGTGCTAGGCCACTTAGACGGGCCATAATGAGACTCTTGGAGGACAGCATGGCTGAAAAGATGCTGGCAAGAGAGATCAAAGAGGGCGATTCTGTGATTGTTGATGTTGATTCTGATGGTAATGTTACCGTTCTCAATGGTAGCAGTGGTGCACCTCCTGAATCATTACCAGAGCCAATCACTGTGTAAGATCAAAGACTTTACTCTGTGTGTGTTGTTTGTAGTGCTGCTCTGCTTACGAGCTGACTATTATTGAAAGTCTGTTTCATTGAAGGACTGATTTGCTGGTGGGTCGAAGCCATTCTATGAAACTGTGGTAGGTTTTTAAAGTTGTATCTACATATTACATTTACATTATGAAAATGCACGCATAGTTCAGTGAAACAGTAGGATGCTTTTACAGTTAGATTTGCAGAGATGTCTTATTAATGAAAGGACTTGTTAAATCAACCTAAAAGGGTTCAGTTGGTTTTACTTTTTATCTGATTTGTGAAGGATTACAATTTTAATATTGTTATTTATTTTTATTTTACTTATTTATTTTTCAGCAATATTAGTGGTGCATACCATTCTTCATAACCTAACTCAACCAAGTTTTGTACCAATTACTTGAGAATGGTTTGCAGAGACCTCTCATATTCTTCTTCCAAACTGTTTTGAAGAAATTGAAGTTTATTACAGTTCAAGGATTGAGAATCAAGATTCTTATGAATACACTGTTTGGAGACACTAGAACATACATGCCAAGGGAATAATCTATCTCACAATATATCATCTTGTATAACAATGTAAAAAGTGTACATACAGTGGTCAACTACAGAGACGTTAGTGGTCAACAAATGTACTATCTTCAGTGATGGATATTTACACGTATGATACGTATATCCAGTATATCTGATGAGTAGCTCCCCGGTTTCTAACTTCACAGACAAATGGAAGCTTACCATTGGCTTACACTTCCACCATGACTCATCTTGAGTGCAGTCAAAGCCTTCTGTATTTCCATCGTCATGGCACTGTCCACACTACCTGACGACAGCTTCTTGTGCTGTTTTTGCAAATGGAGCTTGAGTGAGCTACTGCTCAACCCAGCATTCTTCCCGCAGATTGGGCACACTTTCATCATTGGTTTCCTCTGTTGCCATTCCATGGAGACCTTCCCATGCTGCTTCTTATCCAGTTCCAGGAGAATCTTAGCAAACCCATCATTGGGATGCACTCGCCGGTGAACTTTTTTCAGTCTATTCCATGCTTCCAGAAGAGTCAAGTTCCTGCATTATAAGGGAAAAACCATTAATTTCTTGACCAATAAACATTCATTTTGTATTTATTTCCCAAATAATAACTCCTATGCATAGTATATAGGGAAAAATTGTTACTTTTACAGATTTCATCTTTTGATTCGTTTTAATCTCAACTTTTTGTTAATATTTTGTTATGAAAAAGTGATGTGTGAGCTGTACATGCCAATTTTATGATATATACATGAGAGATATTTATATAACTTCTCATCTCATATAATGAAATGTAGGAGAAAATATATGCACACGCTAATTTTGACTGGTGAGGAAAAATAAATAATCTATATATACTAGTTTTCTATTGAGCATTTTAGTCATAAAATTGGCATGTACAACTCCCGTGTCACTTTTTCATCATCTTTTCATAACAAAATATTAACAAAAGGTTGAGAGAGAAACAAATCAAAAGATTAAGGGGGCAAAATGCAACAATTTTTAGTTGAGGGGAGAAAAGTAATAACCCCCATAATTAAAGGGAGTAAAGTGTAATTTGCCCATATATATATATGTAGGATAATGGTGTGAAAGATTCTATCAATAAGTGGGTTCCTTGCCAAATTTAAACTTACAAATGCCACAAATGTACAAGGATGCAATTGTGTACTTACTTTCTGAGCATCAAGTAAGCCAGAATCACTGTTGCACTTCTACTTCTCCCTTCAAAGCAATGAACCAGAACCTTCCTGCCTGTTTGTTCAATATGATCAATAAAATCATGCGCTTCTTCAAAGATACTACTGATGTTTGCATCTTCGTCATCACATATCTGTTCATTCCGGTACAACATTACTATAAACCACTTGCAGAAAGGTCAAGTAGAAAGTTGATAACTGATACATATCTAAGATTTAGTGTATATTCAACCAATATAGTCAGGAGATTCTTCTTCTTTTTCCTTTTTTTGTTCTTTTTTTTTTTTTTTTTGGGCGGTGTATGCCCAAGAAAATGAAGGTCAAGAAAAAGATAGAGAAAACAATACAATGAGAGCATCAGGGGGAAAAAAGAAAAAAAGAAAAACAATAACACACGCATATACTCTTTCTCTCTCTCTCTCCAAAGCTCATAGTTGTCATTATCCTCTACCAATCATGTTCGATCCATTCAGGTTCTAATCTAGGATTTCATAATCCTAAACCATGTTTGGTAGTGTATTTGAGGAAACATAAATTTTGTTTCTACTAGTTTGTATCATTTTTATCTGTCAATATCCATTTTAGTGAACAATTAGCATTCGGATTCGTCTCTACAATATTATAACCCTAAACCATGTTTGTTAATATTATTGTATTTCAGTTAACAAAAATTTCCTTTTATACAAACTTCTATTCATTTTTATCAATTACTCCTTCAGTGCTTAGCACTTCAAAGTTCACATCAATGCAATGCAGCTGTCGGTTGACCCACTTGGGTTGTGTAAATTATATAGGTAGATTCAAGTTAAGGTTAGCACGAGGAATGATATACATAGTGCTGTATACTACAACAATCCAAAAAAGCAAAGACCTAGAACAAAGACCTGTTGTATACTGTACATATATTCAGTCAAAATGTTTTCTCTAAGGCTGCAAAAACATCTGTCTCAACTGTGTGAAGATCCAATTCTAGCAGCAAAAAGTTTCGTACTAAAAAGATATTCCTCAGAAAGAATTTCAAGATTGAGAATCATAAAAATTAATTGCAGAAAATTCAGGCAGAAACTGAGACACAAGAATGAAGAGAAACAAAGGGTCCCGAAGAAGAGGTTAAATATCAAGCCATTAATGAGTTTAGATTGCCTCAAAAGAAAAGCAGTCATCGCATAATATATGAAATGTACATACATACATCTATATAGAAATGTAAATTTAAGTCCAAAAATAATAACAGCTACAAACATTACCCTGCTGAAAAATAAACCAATTCCAGGAACAGAAAGTCAAGGAAGAAAGTACTCACAGCAAAATTTTTGTACTCAAATAAGTCAGGATACTGAGAATCTGACTGCCCAATTTCATTAGAGCACAAGCACAATATATGTGTGATTCCCAAATGCTGCAGTGTGTAAACAGATCTCGCAGCCAGGGCCCCACCAATGAAGAGGCTACATGAAATCGATGATGGTTTCTCTGTATTTGCAGCATCCGATACTAATGCTATCCTCTCAAGAGTGTGCCCAAGTCTGACCTGTAAAGGAATATGGACCAACAGATAAGTAGTCACCGCCAAGTAACAGATATTACCTTCAACTCATATGTCTGTCTAAAGGAATATGCCTGTCTAAAAAGACACAAGCCAAGAGAAAGAAAAGTAACAGATATTACCTTCAACTCATATGCATCAACAACACTGTTATTATCACTGCCCTCAAAAAATCCAGTATTGAAATTGTTCTCCTGGCATAGTTTTAGAGCATCATTTCTAAGCATTTCATTCCATTGTTCCAATTCTTTGTTTTGTTCCACATCAACCTGAGAGTGATGATGAACACCAAATTTACGATTAATACAATTATTGTTCAGAAAAAAGTTCTGCTGATTTAAGAAGCACAGAAGAATAGCTTGAGCTCTTGATACAACTATGATTTTAATACGAGTAGAGAACCCCTTCAGTGACATGCAGACAAAAAAATAAAATCACTTCAATAGGACAAAAAAAAATGTATGCCAAACTAATGTTCATTAGCAACATGCCTAAGCTCAAAGGAAATGCTATCCAAAATGAGTATCAATCAATCAATCAAATCCACCAGAATGTAGATTTCCAAAAATTGCCAACTAAAAAGTAAAAACCACCAGACTGCACAATCAATCAGAGCCATAGGTATCAAGGTCAGTTCTTGGACTAAACATTGATCAACTGTACACAATTCTAATCCTTATAATGAGGAGACAAAATTGGCTAGCATGTGATTGATTATCCTGATATTATGGTCTATCAGCACGAAGATGCCATTCCTCTTTAAGAAAACTTTTCCAATAATTCTGGACGTCATCTTCATAATGGTAACCCAAATAAACAATGATCATTGGCCTCAATTTAGAGAATCCATATGGGAACTTGTGGGCATGAAACATCAAATCTTGTTTTAAGCAGTTATTTGTATCATGTCCAAAAATATGGTATAACTATCTAGTGACATTGTAATCCTCTAACACAACAAACCTTGGCAAATTTGTGGAAGTCACGGAGCTTTGATGTCATACGCAAGCTACGAAGTGGTTCCGCACTCCCTTTGTTGAACTTTCCATGCCAACCATCTCGTGAGATGGAAGAGATGGAAGAACCAGAGTCTGGGCTCTCTTTGCATCCTGAACATG